>JAVLUX010000001.1:55691957-56006957 GCA_032164185.1 Moxostoma hubbsi
AGTCCCCAAAAGAGAGTGCCTGTTTGCTGGAGGACACATCAAAGCTCATCAGCAGCTGCCCCACTGTGTTCACGTGGAATATGTCAGCCACACTAGCCAGACCTGTGGGCTCGCAAAACTGACACTGACCTACAAGGAGACATAAATACAGACACATTTCAGTAACTTAATTACACTCCACAGAGCTGCAGTCGCTGCCACCTGCTGAGAATTGGAGGAACCACAGCCATCTGCCATCTGATGGGTGAGGCATGAGCTGGTGTCTGCCAGAGGAGCAGTTGAGGACCGGGCGACAGCGTGTCTGGGAGCCAGTGAGCAAGTCCTTCTCTCTCTCTCTCTCCTCTCTCTGCTCACCCTTTATCTCTCTCTACACCTCCCCTGGTCTCTCCCCACAGGTTCACAGGAGGCAGGGTGGGCCACCGGCTAACAGAATGGCTCGAAGGTGGCACCCTGGCCTAAATCGTGTGGTGGAGGTGTGTGATGAGGAAGGCGTAGCTGGGCTGTGATGGAGCACGGCCGGCGCTGAATCAGTTGCTCAGTGGGAGAGATAAAGGGGCGGCCGGAGATGCCGGTTTGAGAGAGAGATGCAAGTGGTCATGCTGCCCGTTTGTTGATGTTGGTTTTAAGTTTACCATTAAACTTTACGTTGACTGTTCAGCCGTTTCTGCCTCCTCCTTGCCCATCCTTGAATTGTTACAGAGAGCAATTTGGAATGCTTTACAAAGGCGGCAGCTCCACGCATCATTAAAATAGCATTCCTCAGAGCACAGGACACTTGACTTGCAACTGATTTCAGTTTGTGATCCTCTAATAAGCCGAAATACATATGGCACAAACAAATTGTGGGTAAAATATTCAGTTTTGGGTCATATTAAACTGTTATTTATCGACACTTCAGTATTGCATGGATTACAAGTATATTTATAATCTAAATTGATTATTTCCGCCAAGCTCATCATGCATTCTGGGATCGCCTACCCAGGGAAGTACACATAAGATGCGCCCTTATAATTGTGCCAAAACAAGACATTAGGCATTATATTTAAGATACCTACCTTTTGGAGCAGCCTTCATGTCGGGAGCGTGCCTATGATGTCTTAACATGCTCTTATAGAACAGCCTGACCATATGAGTCATTTTTAAAAATGAAAGGAATATTCTTTGGATGTCTTTCAAGTGGTCACATAAGCAGAAACTGTTTGCATGTTCATTGTGCAACCAAAATCATCCTAGTGTTCAGCACATTGCAACAAAAGGAACAAAGCTGATAAGCACACAAAAAGCTTGTGGGCACATCGGGGCCGGAGATCAACGCCAAGTGTGTGCATTGTCTATCATCCCTGTCAAAGTCAAGGCAGCTAAAGGAAATTAAGTAATTCAAGTCAATACATTCCTATATCCTGGATTGTCTGCTACATTCTATACAGAAAGAGATCTGTACCCACTCCTGTTGTTTCTGGTTTAGAAGTCTATGTCCTGCATTCCAACAACTTTATACCACTTCCAGATGTCTTCACTCAAAAGGAAATGCCAGTGAACACAGACATCATTCCCCAAAAGATGGAGCTTGCACAATGGTCCTACTTAAGCAAGGTTGAAATTCTCAGTGTAAATGTGGAACAAATGCCCCAAAGGTAATGGAAACATGGGAGGTCATCAATAGCTGTGGAGTTGGCCCTTATGCTAAAAGAACTTTAATAGGTTGGGTAGTTTATGGACCCCTAGGGCACAGCAGCAATGTGAGAGCCAAACAGACAATCTTGGTGGATAAAATCTCAGTAGCCAACTTGGAGAAGTTACAGATTTCTCAGTACAATCATGACTTCAATTGACATTTCACTCTTTTCTTCAGATGCATCTTCACTGAAGACAAAATATAACATTAAGGTTAATGAATCGATCAATCACCTTTCAGGAAGGCCATAATAATCTTAATTTGGCATTCAAAAGAGAAGATATTGTGATTCCAAAGAATCGACAAGTGGCAGGGCAGTGACTTAAGCCTTAAAAGAAAATTAAAAAGAGAAGAGCTGTACAAAAGTGAGTAACTTACATTGATGATGTTATTGGGAATAAATATGCTGGTCCCAGAAACAGAGCTGACACAGTCACCAGAGAAAACCTAGTACGTTCCTTATCATGGGGTGTACCACCCTAAAAAGGGGAGTGTTTGATTGTGGAGCTGCTTACCAAAGCACATCTCTCAAATCAGAACTCTTGCTAGGTCCTGATCTGACTAATTCTCTCTTAAGAGCCAGTTGGAGTAATGGCAGACATCAAATCAATGTTCCTCCAAGTGTGAGTTGCCAAATCTGATGTAGACTACCTGCGCTTCTTGTAGAGGCCCCAGGGTGATGTAAATAAAGGTCCAAAACTGCACTGTATGTTAGTACACTTTTTTTTGAAGCTGTATCCAATCAAGTTGAAAACTGCTGATTACTATTTTCACCCTCAAGTTACTGATACTGTCCGTAAGAACTTCTATGTTGATGATTGCATTAACTCAGTTGCTACAGATTATGAAGCAATCCACCTGGTCAAAGATCTCACTGCTTTGAGGCAAGGGTGGATTTCACCTAAAAAAAATGGGTTAGTAACAGCCATGTTGTTCCATCTTCCATACCACCTGAGGAAAGAGCAAAGGGAGTTTGGATGTTAGACTTAAGATAGCCTTCCCTTGGACAGAGCCCTTGGACTGTAGTGGTGTGTTGATGTGTTTGATTGTTTTCAGTTTAACATCACAATCAATGATAAGCGTTACACTCGCAGAAGCATCCTTTATATGGTGAGTTCTATCTTTGATCCTCTTGAATTTCTTGCTCCCTTTATACTTTCAGCTAAGCAACTGCTACAAGATATCTGTAAAAGAGGTTAGGGATGGGATGAACAGCTACCTCAGCAAATGTCAGCCAAGTGGGTGAACAGCAAGTGGACTGCTTCAATCCTCAGTGAACCAGAGGTTAGGAAGAACCCTGTTGCATTTACAATTGTTGTAAGAGACACTGATAACTCCACAGACAAATTTATTTATTCCTTCTCTAACTGGATGCTGTTACTTAAAGCAGTGGCTTTGTACCTCAAACTGAAACATACCTTATTTTTAATTGTTAAGAAAAGCAAGAACTAGCACTTGGTCATTTCAAAACTTGCCTGATGAGATAAAACACCCCATCATCCTACACAAAGATCTTCATGTCTCAACTCTCATCTTGCAACATATTCATGCAGTCTGGGCACATGGGGAGAAACTAATTTTTTTCCCAAATGCGTAAGAAATCCTGGATCGTAAAGGGCAATTCAGCAGCAAGAAAGATTATTTCCAATTTGTCGCCGTGTGAAATGCAAAATTAGTGGGCATTTGCCACTGGAAAGGATTCAACCAGACATTCCCCCTTTTACCAATGTTGGAATGGATGACTTTGGCCCACTAGAGGTGACAAAAGGAAGAGGTCTTGTGAAGAGATATGGAGTCTTGTTCACCTGCATGTCCAGTAGAGCTGTACATTTGGAGGTAGCAAATTAACTAGACACATGAGTCACATGTATAGATGCTTTAAGACGATTTGTATGTAGGTGAGGATATTGAAGATGGAATCCGAAATGCTCTGATTCGGGATGGTATCTAATGGAATTTGAATCCCCCAACTACATCTAATCATGGTGGTGTCTGGGAAAGACTCATAAGAGCAGTACCACAGATACTTTTATCCATTCTCCACCAACAAATCATGGATGATGAAGGTCTACAAAATGAGGCAATTATGTACAACCACCCCCTATCAACCGCATCAACTGGAGCCTCTCACTCCAAAAAAAAAAATTACTCTTGCTCAAAAAAAAAAAGCTCATCTTACTATTCTGCAGAAGATTCCACCCCGGACATTGGAATATCTTTCAGTGCTGCAGGAAAGGCAAAAAGTGGACAAAGGTAAAGAGAAACTTTCATATCAGAGACATAGACGAGTGTTAGTAGTTGACTCCACAGGGATCCTGGGCAAGGTACTGGAGATCAAGTCTGATGATAAAGGATTGGTTCGCTCAGTGAAACTGCAGACCAAGACCAACATAATAGAAAGATCAATCACTAAACTTTGTTTAATTCTGGAGTTCCAGTCCTTGAACCCGATACCTCAGTCATACCTCAAACGTGAATTCTGAAGCCGCATTGAAGTAACATTCTTTTTTCCTTTTCTTTTTTTAAACACAATGGTGCTTCAAAATTCACATTTGGGGTATGGCTTTGTGCAATTTATACTCAGTGACCACTTTATTTAGGTACACCTACATATTCATGCAATTATCTAATCAGCCAATCTTGTGGCAGCAGTGCAATGCATAAAATCATGCAGATATCTCCTGGGATTTTCAAGCACAAAAGTCTCTAGAGTTCCTGCTGTTGTAGCCCATCCTCCTCAAGGTTCCACGTGTTTTTTATTCTGAGATGCTATTCTGCTAACTACTATTGTATAGAGGGGTTATCCGAGTTACCGTAGTCTTTGTCAGCTCAAAGCAGTCTGGCCATTCTCCGTCAACCTCTCTCCTCAACAAGGTGTTTCTGTCAGCAGAACTGCTGCTCGCTGGAAGTTTTTTGTTTTGGCACCATTCTGAGTAAATTTTAGAGACTGTTTGACATGAAACTCCAAGGAGATCAACAGTTACAGAAATATGTATGTGATGTGTAACATAAAATGTCCACAAATCTTCCAGTAATGTTTACTGCAGTCCTTACTTTACTCCTAAAATTGCCATTATAAAAACTTTGAGGTAACCCACTGTGAATTAGCCTTCCAGCTTAATCTAATAATGTATGTCATGGCTGAACAGCTCTATTGCCCAATATTTTAACGTTTTGAGTAGGGCTGTCGATTTAACGCGTTAATAACGTGCAATTAATTCTACAAAAAATAATGCGTTAAAAAAATAAATTAATGCAATGAATCGCATGCTTTCCTGAAAAATTCCTGAGAAAAGCAAGCTTGTAGTACCACCTGTTTACTCCAGAGGACAGTAAGTGAAATTTCAGCTGTATGAGCAACAGTTTATTACAGTGAACATTTATTACAGCGGACACACAACTCAAACATGAGTTACGTTCTTGCGTTCAAAACACTTGGAGCGCAAACGCGAACTAAGGGATCTCAAGATGTGTTTAAAGATTGAGTATTAAACTATATTTAACTTGACGCAGTGACCTAAACATTTTATTTTTATGACACAACACACCCGAGACGCTACGCAAGCATGTCTGACGCAGGTCGTATGGTCTTTACCTCACATATATTTAATTACCAGCAAGGTTGAGGAGGTGTCCTTTAAACTGTTACACCGTTTTTACCCAGTCAATCTTTATTTAAGAAACATGCTCCCTGAAATAGATCCACTTTGCTCCTTCTGTAATGCTGTAGATGAATCTGCCCCGCACTTTTTTTGGGAATGTGTCCACGCTGTAGTATTTTGGAGAAAATGTTGTTTGTTTGTACGTACAGTGAGGAAAATAAGTATTTGAACACCCTGCTATTTTGCAAGTTCTCCCACTTAGAAATCATGGAGGGGTCTGAAATTGTCATCGTAGGTGCATGTCCACTGTGAGAGACATAATCTAAAAAAAAAAATCCAGAAATCACAATGTATGATTTTTTAACTATTTATTTGTATGATACAGCTGCAAATAAGTATTTGAACACCTGTCTATCAGCTAGAATTCTGATCCTCAAAGACCTGTTAGTCTGCCTTTAAAATGTCCACCTCCACTCCATTTATTATCCTAAATTAGATGCACCTGTTTGAGGTCGTTAGCTGCATAAAGACACCTGTCCACCCCATACAATCAGTAAGAATCCAGCTACTAACATGGCCAAGACCAAAGAGATGTCCAAAGACACTAGAGACAAAATTGTACACCTCCACAAGGCTGGAAAGGGCTACGGGGAAATTGCCAAGCAGCTTGGTGAAAAAAGGTCCACTGTTGGAGCAGTCATTAGAAAATGGAAGAAGCTAAACATGACTGTCAATCTCCCCGGACTGGGGCTCCATGCAAGATCTCACCTCGTGGGGTCTCAATGATCCTAAGAAAGGTGAGAAATCAGCCCAGAACTACATGGGAGGAGCTGGTCAATGACCTGAAAAGAGCTGGGACCACCGTTTCCAAGGTTACTGTTGGTAATACACTAAGACGTCATGGTTTGAAATCATGCATGGCACGGAAGGTTCCCCTGCTTAAACCAGCACATGTCAAGGCCCGTCTTAAGTTTGCCAATGACCATTTGGATGATCCAGAGGAGTCATGGGAGAAAGTCATGTGGTCAGATGAGACCAAAATAGAACTTTTTGGTCATAATTCCACTAACCGTGTTTGGAGGAAGAAGAATGATGAGTACCATCCCAAGAACACCATCCCTACTATGAAGCATGGGGGTGGTAGCATCATGCTTTGGGGGTGTTTTTCTGCACATGGGACAGGGCGACTGCACTGTATTAAGGAGAGGATGACCGGGGCCATGTATTGCGAGATTTTGGGGAACAACCTCCTTCCCTCAGTTAGAGCATTGAAGATGGGTCGAGGCTGGGTCTTCCAACATGACAATGACCCGAAGCACACAGCCAGGATAACCAAGGAGTGGCTCTGTAAGAAGCATATCAAGGTTCTGGCGTGGCCTAGCCAGTCTCCAGACCTAAATCCAATAGAGAATCTTTGGAGGGAGCTCAAACTCCGAGTTTCTCAGCGACAGCCCAGAAACCTGACTGATCTAGAGAAGATCTGTGTGGAGGAGTGGGCCAAAATCCCTCCTGCAGTGTGTGCAAACCTGGTGAAAAACTACAGGAAACGTTTGACCTCTGTAATTGCAAACAAAGGCTACTGTACCAAATATTAACATTGATTTTCTCAGGTGTTCAAATACTTATTTGCAGCTGTATCATACAAATAAATAGTTAAAAAAAATCATACATTGTGATTTCTGGATTTTTTCTGGATTTCTGGAAAAAAAAAAAAATCTCTCACAGTGGACATGCACCTACGATGACAATTTCAGACCCCTCCATGATTTCCAAGTGGGAGAACTTGCAAAATAGCAGGGTGTTCAAATACTTATTTTCCTCACTGTACCTCTATTTTAACTAGTTTTTCTTTGCTTTATAAAGACTTTTTATTTGGTTTTCACAGTTTTGATAACTTAAGTTAATATTTTCTAATTAATCTGTTTATTTTTCTTGCCAAGTTTTTTATACATAAGTGTAAATGTATTTCTATAAATCCCCTATTTGCACTTTTTTGTAAAGACTTGAAATATTATTTAAATACTCTTTGTACCTCCAACAACTCCAAAAGCATTGAAAACCATTGCACTATGTAATGAATATAATGTCTTGGCATTATTGTAAAATATATCTGTAGTATTGTGTACTATGTATACCCCTGGCTTGTTTATAAAAAATTAAAAATGTCTGACGCAGGTGTACATTGACGGGTCGTTAAACAAGCCCTCATAATAAATCTCGAACTGATTGACAAATTCACTTGTGAAATGGATTGCTGTGAACTGTATGCCAATGATTGACTTATGATCAAAAATATGGTAATAAACAATACATTGTATTCTAAAGCCGCTTTTTGTATTGTTGAATATTTTTATATATATATATATATATATATATATATATATAAAAATTTAAAGATAATTATTTCATTATATATTGAATTAATGTTATATGAGGGGCTTTCTCAGCAAATATTTGTATATGCGATTAATCAGGACACCATGTAATTAATTTGATTAAAAATGTTAATCGATTGACAGCCCTAATTTTGAGATTTTCAGCATTGATCGAACACTCTACCCATTTGGTCCAATTAACAATCTCAATTATATGACCCTAGAAACAATTATGTCAGTAAACAAAACATGTATTGAAGAGTACCAAAAATTAAGTATATGTACACGTACTTGTTCTCAAAATAATGGTATCGGGACATCCATACTTGATATATACAGTATGGCAACTATGCATAGATATTGGTCGACAATACTTATAATAAAAATATTTAATGTAAAATACATTGTTACATTTATTGTCTGTTTTCAGTAATAATATTTAAGTATCAGCACTACTATTGTCTATAACACACACAAACACACACGTATGTCATACCTGTTTGTGAAATGATAGCCAGGCGTGAAGTGTATGTTGGGATAAAGCGGAGGAAAAGTGGGTCCACATGGACTTGCATTGGGGTGATTGCTCTCATCATGCGCAGGTCATACACCATGAGGAACCGGTCACATGACAGTCCATTTAGGCTGCAACTCGAGAAGCCGCACGCTGCCAACAGGTTACCGTGTACATCAAAATCAGACAGGCTGCCGGAGAAAGCGTCAAACTCGTGTTCCATTTTAAATGTGCGGACATCACGCAATGACACCTAGGAAGTGTTTTTAAAAGAGGAAAAAAAACCAAATAAATAAAAAAAACAAAAACAAAAAACACTGATAATCATCTAAATTAAAAGAATAATTTAAAGATTACTTTATCTATACAGTATTTTAAAGACCATTTGATCTGAAGTGTTATGCTTTAAAACAAATTGTAAGCAAAATGACATTATAAGTTGGACCAGATATTGAAGGAAAAGCAACCAACAAGTGACCAGCATACATGGGGGAAAAAAAGCCTCCCAGGTGGATAACTAAAACAACTGGTTTAGAGAATGCAGTACTGTAATCTAGGAAAAGGGTAGTTACTTTTGAGGAAGTTAAAATAAAATACAGTTTTGATTTAATGTTTTGGTCACTGCTTAAATCCCATTTTTCATAAGTTTGCTGACTTTATTGCCATTTCAAACGGTGAATAATAATAATAATAATAATAATAATAAGAGGAGGTTGCAATAGGAAAGGTGTCCAAACTTTTGACCAATACTTTACAAAAGTGCAGACAAATATATTAACATCAATTACCAATGAAATACTGAATGTTTTTCCATGTAAATACTAACATGCAATACCTATGCTGTAACTGAAATATTGTGTGATCATGTAGTAAGAGAAATTTTCCATGTGCATAAACCACCTATAATTTTATTCTATGGACAAGCTAAGACTTCTGAATGCCAAACAGTCTGAGCTGAAAACCAGGAATGTGTGACTGGAGAAATCAAAAGAAAAATCACAAAGTTCCACCCTAATTGTACATCTTAATTGTGAGCAGCATGTTCACACACAATCTAAGAGCAAAACTTTTCCTGTAGTTTGTACAAAAAGCAAAAGGAGGAAATTATTTGTTCCAAATCCATTTTCGTTTTACTCCTGCACTCACCTTGCCAGAGGTGTGACCACAAAAGAAGAAGCGATTTGACTGTCTCATGATGGCGACTCCAGGCACCTCAACAGTAAACTAGAGTGACAGTGAGGATGTAGAGTAAGCATGTAAGATTGCATCTTAATAAGGAAGTGATGCGTTCGATTACTATGTTTACTAAATACTGTAATAGCACAACAAAAAATTAAAAAAATCTGTACTGAAAGCATCCAGGCAAATGTAATAATGTGTGTCTTTATTGACTGACAAAGAGCTGAAAACACAGTGGGGTCCAAAACATCACAGTAAAACGTTTTAGGGTTCTAAATATTTACAACAAACAACGTAATGAGATAAAGTCAGCTGAACATATTTATAGGGATAGTTCACCCAAAAATGAAATTTCTCTCATCATTTACATACACTCATGATATCTCAGGTGTGTATGACTTTCTTTCTTCACCAGAACACATTTGAAGAAAAATATTTTAGCTCAGTAGGTCCTTAAAATGCAAGTGAATGGAGATTTCTCTTTTGAAGCTCAAAAAACCACAAACAGTCAGCATAAGTGTTATCAATACTACTCCAGTGGTTAAATTCATGTCTTCTAAAGCAACACGATCGCTTTTGGTCCAAAAAAAAAGATTAATATTTCAGTACTTTTTAACAACAACGCTTCACGAGAGGGCGAGGTCAAAGTGGTCTCTCGTGTGACGTAAATCGCATTGCCATGGATACAGATGCGATCTCACGTTCTCCACTCGGTTGAGACATCTAGGATGAGCACAAAAACGCACCATTGTGGGTAAAGGAACAGATCAATATAGATCTAAACTGAATCAACCAAGCTACTGCATAGCATTCCTCCTCATTGGTAAACAGCGCTGCTCTTCCGGCTGTGATGCACTTGTGTCAGTTCTTGCGTTTCAAATGCCAATGCGATTACGTCACATGCTCGTATCACTGCAGAACGGAAGCATGATTTATAGTTTAAAAAAGTACTTAAACACTTGTCTTTTACACACCAAAAGTGACCGTGTCACTTTAGAAGACACTCATTTAAGAACTGGTGTCGTATGTATGACAATTATGCTGACTGTCTGTCATTTGTGGAACATCAAAAGAGAAATCTCCATTCACTTGAATTTTAAGGACCTACCGATCGAAGATATTTTTCTATTTATCAAATGTGTTCTGTGAAGAACGAAAGTCAAACACCGAGAACTATCGGTTTTTGGGTGAACTATCCCTTGAAGATTTGCACTATGTCTATGCTCTCATTCAAACAGGCAATTGTATGACAGTGACCATATTAACTGTACAAAAGGTCAAATGACCTTGCTTCCACTGTAAATGTAATTTTATATGTAGGAATAAATACATGTAACAATGAACTGAGGGCTGCTTCCATAGTACATTTTATCACATTATGTAGAATGAGTCACAAAAGAATTGAAATCAGTCGAAATTCATAAAAAGGGATACAGTTTCAGCTGAGAACATTATAACGAACTCAAATTATGTACTGTGCAGATTTCTAACTGTAGTCTGATAGTCTTTTGAATAAGTAAATTAAGTCTACAAACATGAACCACTAATATTAATTAATGGTGGTATTTTATTATCTTACCTTTTGTGTTTCCTGCACCGTAGCGAGGTCCAGTTCAGTCACATAGTTCTGCAGACCTCCCATTACCAATGTGTTATTATCGGTAAGAAGCAAGCTATGCATATCTGCAACCTCCTCCATCCTGAAAACAAAATGAATGAATACCCACACATAGTCATGCTCAAGGAAATAATGTATTCCAATATTCAGAGCATTATACACAAAATAAAAAGCATAAGCTGATGCATAGGTATGATGTTGAGATGTTAGGGCTTACGAATACCACCAGTGTTTTTGGGCTTGTGTGTAGATGAAACCAGGATAAAATCTTGAATCAATTTTCTGGCCTACAGTTAAATGTGAATCAAATGCTGTTTCATAATTGCATCAAGTAAACTACATTGTGATTACACTCATGAGCACTTTATTAGGAACACCTGTACACCTACTTATTCATGCGATTATCTAATCAGCCAATCGTGTGGCAGCTGCATAAAATAACGCAGATTTGGGTCAGGAGCTTAAGTTAATCTTCACATCAACCATCAGAATGGAGAAAAAAAAAATGTGATCTCAGTGATTTGGACAGTGGCATGATTGTTGCTTCAAGAAGGGCTGGTTTGAGTATTTCTGTAACTGCTGAGCTCCAGGGATTTTCATGCACAACAGTCTCTAGAGTTTACTCAGAATGGTGCCAAAAACAAAAACCATCCAGTGAGTGGCAGGTCTGTGGACGGATATGCCTTGTTGATGGAAGAGGTCAACAGAGAATGGCTAGACTGGTTCGAGATGACAAAAAGGCTACTGTAATTCAGATAACCGCTCTGTACAATTGTAGTGAGCAGAATAGCATCTCAGTATGCACAACACATCAAACCTTGTGGTGGATGGGCTACAACAGCAGAAGACCATGTTGGGCACTTTATAAGGACATTGTGTTCCTAATAAATTGCTTTGTGAGTGTCTGTCTGGAACACTGTTTAGAATCTTCATAATGATTTGTTCACTTCCCCAACACCCGAGAATGCATGTGGACAACATGAGAACCAACAAAAGGAAAAGGAAAGTAACGTGTGACTATTGAATGCTGAAAATTTGCAACCAATGGAGACATTCCATCAGTAGACTTCATCAGCAATGTTTACATAAAAAAAAAAAAAAAAAAAGTCTGGAAATGAAAACAGGAATACAAAATCTTTATCTGCATTAGTATGTGCAGTTGTGTAACTTACGGATAATCAAACATAAGGAATCCTCCACGTGTGAGGCATTTGAGGTTGTTCTTGGTCAGAAACAGTACCCCCGTGTCCATACTCTGAATATGGCGAATGTCATCAGCCATATGCACCTGGAAAGAGGAATACCGTCCCATCGTCGGACCAAAGAAGGAACTTGCGTGTCCCTGTCATGAAAGAGAAGAAAGCACATACACCCAAGTCAGTAATGTGACTGAGCCTTGTGAATAAAGTGACATCACCTTCATGTGGATGTAGATCATAAATGATGCATGAGGCTACTCACAAAAACAAAACAAAAAACAGCTGAAATTTTGGTGTGAGATTAAATGTCAACATTAACTTCTCCAAACTTCAATTCCATTCATGTAGAATTTTTGGTGAAAGCATTTCCAGGGACATTGTCTGGTTTTACTGACTGAATTAAGTGCTGCAATAAATGTGTCACTCTACCCGGAGGTTCCCCATCCACAGCAGCTCTTCCTGCAGGTCAAAGTGCACAGCTGTCACGGGGATGCCGACTTCCGCGGCCACACTATGAAGCTCCGAGTACATGCCCTCTAGTATGTGCATGGACTCGGACATGGGGATGGCCAGTGAGTCCACGCCCTGTAGCAGCACTGGGTCAAGCCGCGGGTCCAGGGACGAGTTCAGACCAGGGTCCAGGCTGCCGTGCAGACTCTCGTGTGGGTACTCGCCCAGACCCGGGTCCAGTCCCTCGAAGTTCATCATGAGGATGGTGGTGCTGGGTGAAAGAGACAGTATGATGTTTGACAGTTGTCATAGAGACCGTACACACACACACACACACACACACACACACACACAGCTTGTAAATAGTGTCTTATACAACACATACATGCTGCCAACCATTTGCATTCATGCATGCTAACACGAACACTTATCGACATTCCCCAAACATGCACGCGCACACACGCACACTTGCACTGTCACTCCCCAACCCTATGCATTAATCCCGTTTTAATGGTGTAAATTTTGAGGCCCCTTTAGAAAATGCAGAAAACGTTTTTCTTGAATTCACAGATTCACAGCCAAAATGTTGAGAAAGAAGAGGAAAATGATCAGGCAAGTGCAGGGAACAATAACCTCAATGAAACAAAGGAAATAAGGGAAGAAGGCTATCCTTATGACAGGGAAGATGACAGGAATAGCACTGGTGATATAGATGATGATGACACAAGTTCAGGGCAGAGTAAGCAGAATATTACAGAGGAAAGGAAGGATGAAGATTATCCTTGTGACAGGGATGATGAGGCTGGAAACAGGAACAGCACCGCAGATGAGGATGATGAGGAGGATAAGGAAACTGGAGGAAAACAAGAGCAGGTCCAAAGGTTTTTGTAGTGGCCATAAAAAATAAAAACGGGAAAAAACGAATGACATTTCCAGGCTCAACTCAGTTACAACAGCCCTGGACAGATGTCTCACATTAAGCGTTCTCCAAAGTAAATCCTTGCGGTGTTCTTTCATTCAAGTATTAGCATGTAAAATGCAGGAAAATTCATTAAAAAAATAAAGCTCCTTATTTCAGGGCACTTCCCCTATGTACCTTTGATGGTTGCTCAGCAAAATAAAAATTTACAATTCGAACAAAGCCCAAACCATTCCAGAAGCATATTGACATCCATGTTGTGCGAATGGGTGATGTGCCCTACAAGGATAAAGAACTGAAATTCAGAAATGCCAAATCCTCCAAAAGAGGAAAAGTTGCTGCAGCAAAAGGAGTAAGCCAGCACACTGTAAATCCCAACTCATCCACGACACAAAATTTTAGTGTAGAGTCTACAGACTACAGACTACACATATCATGTTAGTTTGACTAAGTAAATAAGTTTAAATTTTTTAGTTAACCATACTAAGATTTATAAAGCACACATAGCCTAATGTGCTCAAGTTCAATTAACAACAAATACATTGTGCACGTAGCATATTATTTAACAGTAAAATTAATATTTTGTTCACTTCACTGGGCACCAGCTGAGTCTCCTCCCATCTACCGGCGACGCTTGATTCAACTTCTCGCGTCTACTGCCTGCGCAGATTTCAACAGAGCAACTGGATTTTGGTTGCCAATTATTGAGGTCACAAATGATTAGAAATGTGTACAGTGCATCGATTGTGTGAGTCGGATGCGTTTCATACAAGATCTGGCAACTGGACAACCTTGGAATAATATATTGATGTGATTATTTATATAACGTGGTTTGGGCCATACAAATTACGGGAGTTTACCGGGAAAAATAATAAAACAGGAGGGGGGGGGGGGGGGGGGGAGGGGGGGGGGGAGATGGGTGTGAATTACGGGAGACTCCCGGAAAAAACTGGGGTGAGAGACGACAGGTGTGGTTACAAGCCGATCCCGAAGCAGCAATCAGTTTTACCTCTGATATTTGGACATCTAACTTAAGCTTAATGTCAATGTTGAGCGTATTGGACACTTCAGTTTTGTTCATAGGCTTGTAATCTTTGAAATTGTTTTGTTAGACGAGTAAAAAATAGAAAAAGGTCCATTTATGAAAATAGTGGAAAATGACATCTGTTTTGTTATACAAAGCAACTCACTTGAGTTAGTTGTTATTTCTACCTCTTTCCAGTCACAGACCACTTTATCATTAGTCAGAGAAGATCCTGTAACTTTGTTTGGGGGAAATTGTAATGTTTAATAATATATTTTATTATGAAAATAAAATTTTGCATTGAAGAAAGGTAGATTTTGTTTGTATATGCAGTCAATAGTTCTTAGAAAGAAAATCGGAAAATTGCCGATTGCCAATGGCAGAGGAACTTCTGAAAGCCTCAGGTAATTTATTTCCAAAACAAAAATGCCTGTCATTTTGACTATGGCATAAAGTGTAGATTTGTTTTACCACAGAAAAACCACACACTTTGCAACACCATACTATCCTTTCTACTTGAGGTATACAAGATCAATACATTTTTTAGTAAATATATGGTAGTATAACTATTCACAGTATTTACCATTTGTCAACGATAACATATAACTGCATGTTGAATGGACATTACTGCTCATTATGAGCTGCCTCAAAACCCCCATGAGAGAGAGAGAGAGAGATCTGGACAAACATACACACACACACGCACGCGCACAATGTGATGAAATAATAATAGTAATTTATATATTATTGTTAATTTCTATATTACTAATAATTATATTATATACTGTTCAAGTTATTGGACAAAATGTATTTTGTTTTTAATTTTATATGATGCCTTAGCAACATTGTTTTTGAAACTTTCGTGCCAATAACGCCCATTGAATTGAGAGAGAGAGAGAGAGAGAGAGAGAGATTGATTGTCACCACTGCAAGAGGTGGTTCCATGTGGCATCCTATGTCAGACAAGCAGTTCAACAGGGGTAAAAAGGTTGACTGTATGTAATGATGTAAATAGCTCCCACCCACCCACAATCTGTCTAAACTTACATATATAAATATATATATATACACACACACACACACACACACACATACATATATATATATATATATATAAACTGTACACAGTTCCCAGTATTGTATAGCAATTTGTCTTTCTTTTCATTTTGTTTTAGTGGTTAATTAGTGTATTCAATTCAACTGCAATTGAATAAATTTTTCCAAAAATTGCACTCAATTAAAAAATGAGTCTGTTGAGTCCAAAAGATCCTGAGACCAAGGCCTATTATAATACTTATATTTAATTTCCCAAAGCTGACACCTAGATGAATACTTTGGTTTTGTGACTGTAGGTGATATGCTTCAAATGCTTCTGAGAAATGTGTACTTCAATGTCGTATGTAACTTTAGAGACGGTCCCTAAATTTGCGACGATTCCTGAATATCTAACGTCCAACATCAAGCCAACTTGTGTCGTAACGCAGCACAAGTTATAATAGCGCAATGCAATTAAATCCAAAGCATTTATATTCACTGATTCTTTAACTCTGTACAATAAAACCTACGAATAAATAAGCAATCCAACATTTTTTCTCATTGCATGGAATGACTCAATTCAACAGTAAAAATTACAAATAGTTTCAAAAGACTGGATGCAGATTTCTCAACAATTGGGCAGGAAGGGTATGAATGTGTAGTTTGAACATTTAACGGGATAAATCATACCTCTAGACTGTTGTTTCCCTCGGGTCCATCTGCGCACAGTACTCGCTTCTTTCAAAACAAAAACAAGCACACACTTCCGGGTGAGAACTGCATCCGGGATGATTGTGGACTATTAAGGGGTCACGATAGAAATAAGCTACATTCTCATTCGCTTAGTGCTGTTTACGCGCGGACACAAACAAATAGAGTTGTAATGGCCACTTTGAACTGATTTCAATAGACAGAACTTTCCATTACCTAATTAATAAAGTGGTTATTCCTGCAATTCCGTGACATTTACACTTTAAAACGTTTAAAACATAATTTTATAAGCATCTTTATGTTTCATCATAAAAAGTATATGCTAAAGATGTTTTAAGTCATACCGGTCAAGTTACATGATTTGAGAAATCCAGAAAACACAGAACGTTCCCCTAAAGTTAGCTTGTTTGGTTATTTTTGGGAAACGATTCCTAACCCTACTAGAAAGATCTTTGAAGGTTTTATTTTCATAAACGTTCCCAGAACTTTGCAGGGTCGTTTTTGTGAAGTGTGACAACATAATATAAACTTACAGAGAGTGTAAGCTAATGCTTTTTTTCTTATCAAAAACGAATGTTCACAGAAAGAAAAATTAATGAGGGTGAAAAAATAACAGGGGTCAGTGGATAAATTAACCTCAACATGGTCTGTGAATGATATCTAGCAAACATATTCAGAAACTGGTGATTTTTGATTCTTTTATTTCTGTTAACAAAATTATGTTGAAATTTTAACATTTTACAAATTTTCCCTATACCTTCCAATAACAGGGTGGACATGTTATGCTTAACCACATATAACTAACATCACAAAATATGGGGGGTTGTAATACTTCATTACATCACATTACACATTGCATAAAAACAGTTCAAATTAATGTACAGATAATTAAAAAAAAAAAAAAAAAAAGTGTATTCATTACGTTCTCTTAAATATTTATACACTGTATCATATCAAATATTCAGAAAAACCATTAAGGTACATTTTTATGTGTAATGTTAATGTCACCCCCATCACAGCATTGGGGGGGACATGTTTTCCCCATCTCCCCAATTCTATGCCAATAGGAATGACCCAAAGACCACCAAGACAAAGGCATTGCCAATTCAAATTTCTTGATTTTCCATTGTTTTGTTATTACTTCATAAATACAAACCCAGATAGCCACTTAACTAGACTTTAACAGACACGATACATAATGCTTCAAACACATTTAACAATCTCTAAAAATAAAAATCTAAAATTAAAAACAAATTAAATGAATATAGGTTAAATATCCCCTGAATCTAATACATTCACGTAATAGGAAGCTTTTTAAAAAGTAATTTGTAGAAGTGGAGGCACAAGCCCACTTTGCACAAGTGGTTGGAAAGATGCCAGTAATGATTGATGAATTGATGAAGTGTGGGAGTGTTACAGAGAGACATGAAGAAGATGGGATGGCCACCATTTCAGTGAAAAAATAACAACAAAAAAACAAAAAGCGAAATAATCAGTAGTTAGAGTCGAGGAAATGGAGGACTAAGGAAAGAGGTGAATATAATGAACACTCTGCAGGTGTCTGTTGAACTTGTTGGGGTAGTAAGCAGCATTAATCGAAAGTTAAAACTTTGGAAGGGAGATTGGAAAGCGCATATGAAATGTCTGTGATAAGGTTATGTGAAAGAAAGAGGACCAACTGGTTCTCCATTATGTGAGCTACCTCGATGGAAAGGTGTTTAAGATCAAACATGACCAGAAGAGCCAGTGGGTCAGTTATTTAAAGTCAATCAAGGTGAATGTTCAAACTACTAAGACCCACAAATGGGTCTTCAGAAAAAGGGTACATAACATATCTAACTCTTCTACAATGTTGCCCAGTTTACCTGGTGGGTGAAATCCATCCATCCATCCATCCATCCATCCATCTTCAACCGCTTATCCGAAGTCGGGTCACAGGGGCAGCTGCTCCAGCAGGGGGCCCCAAACTTCCCTATCCCGAGCCACATTAACCAGCTCTGACTGGGGGACCCTGAGGCGTTCCCAGGCCAGTGTGGAGATGTAATCTCTCCACCTAGTCCTGGGTCTTCCCCGAGGCCTCCTCCCAGCTGGACGTGCCTGAAACACCTCCCTATAGGGAGGCGCCCAGGGAGCATCCTTACCAGATGCCCAAACCACCTCAACTGACTCCTTTCGACGCAAAGGAGCAGCGGCTCTACTCCGAGCTCCTCGCGGATGAATGAGCTCCTCACCCTATCTCTAAGGGAGAAGCACGCCACCTTTCTTAGGAAGCCCATTTCGGCCGCTTGTACTCGAGACCTAGTTCTTTCGTTGAGCTGATTCGTAATATGTTTACTTTCACCGTAATTTCTAGATATTATTCGTATATGTCCCTATGAAATATAATGGGAAGAATGGCACTGATGCGTCATCCAAAGAGAACATTGTTGAGCCATTGCATTATTAGACACACACTCTTTATGTATATGGTTTTTGGACTTAGACTCACTTCATCCAATAATAAAAGAGCATAACATCTGACCAACTTTCACATGAAGAAATGATCCCATTCAGATGCTCTGATTTGATTTACAGCAATGAAAGTTTTATCAATTCAGATCTCTTAATGAGAGGATTGTTTTGGTCCATCATAACATCTGTGAAATAACACATTTGTGAATTGGAGGATCTACAGAAGAGAATTGACACTCTCTCAAATACGTATGAATGTTCGATGTGTTTAAATGTGAAAGAGGAAAATTCCTGTTCCATGTAATGCTGACTTCTAAGTTATTGAAAATGAAGGCTTACAGTATGTTACTGACAATAGGTGCACTCCCAGTAAAAATACCTTCATCTAAGTGTCCATGTACAAATCTTGGCTTCTGATAAGTACAAGACTCTCTGCGATTCTGAAAAGTGATATATTAAGCTAAATTGGTCTTACCTACTTTACCTCAAATATATTAAATAAATAAATAATTGGATGTTTATATACATTTTAATAAAGCAATATGTATTTTAATGATGATGTCTTAAATGTTATTTTCAAAAGCAAATTGTAAATAATATATAGACATAGTATTACATCTGTTTATCAAAGTATTACATAATCAAACTTCCCGTATCTCTTTCGGTGTGGGCCTCTAAGACATTACAAGTCTGCTCATTGATCTACTGATAGCCACAGCAGTGGACAGGTTAGGGACAATTCTTTTGCACTTCAGTGTAAAGAGGAAGCCGTATAATAATAATGTTTGTTATTATATCAACCATGGTGGACTAGTTTTCAAAAATTCCAATGATATCCGGCCTTACATCACGGTGAACACCAGCATCATGAGAAAAAGACCAGCAGCACCAACGTTGATAACTGCATTTAGAGTACAATAAACTGAGACTGTTCTTGCACTTTCCACTTTCCATATGCTGAAATAGTCTTGAAAGTGAGCAGGAACAACTTTTCACACTGTGAATTTATTGGGTCTATTTCAATAACATAAGGCTTTGAGTCCTAATGTCCTTTTAAGTCCAAATGTTTCTTAGAAAATATTCAGTAGCTTTTTTTGTAGCCAAGAATTTTAAGTATGTGCCTATACAGACTATGACTTTAAAAAAATATTCCCACCCTGAGAAATATTTGCTGGAGTAAAAAGTGTAACAAATAGCCCTGGTCTTCCCTCTGTAAATGGCATATATGACCCATATCCATATATCAGCAATGCAAAACAGGCATTTACCAAATTCGCACATGGTTGTATGATCATCTACATTCATTAATGAAAAAAAATCATTTATGAAAATGAAGTGTGTAATTGTATTAGTCTTACTGATAGACTATTTAATAGACCCCCAACTCACACCCTCCACCCACCCACACACACACACACACAAACAAACACACACACACAAAACATTAACTAGCAACAAAAACTACCAGCGCAGACACCCAATTGTCATGATGCACTGTACAATTTCCCTGATTCACAAGGCCATTGCGTGCATTGTCTAATGGTTGATTTTGAGGTAATTTGATCTGACTTTTAAAATGCTGCAAATATATAATGAGCATCCATCAAATATCACATTTATTTTGAGACAAAATACTTATTTGTATTTTTCAGTTTTGATCAAGATGATTAAATCAAAAGTTTTTCAATAACTGTCCAATATGCGAAAGGATAGTATTTAGGGTAAAAAAGTCCCTCCGTTGAGCGGCTAAAGGCCCCTAAAAAGACCAACGCAGGGTGAATAGATCAAAAGAATGTTCAAAGCAGACTTACGTTGGCTGACTATTATTTCATTATTTTCACACAAATTATGTTGCTCCATCAATATTCACTAAAAATAAAATTATTTTTTCAGTCTTACACTTTTCAACCAGAAAATTCACATTTTCCATATATATATATATATATATATATATATATATATATATATATATACAGGATTGGGGAGTAACAGAATACATGTAACGGGATTACGTATTTGAAATACAAAATATAAGTAACTGTATCCCACTACAGTTACAATTTAAATATTGGTATTTAGAATACAGTTACATTCAAAAAGTATTTTGATTACATTTTATTGTTATTCGTTTCGTTTAATATTTAGTCCTTTCAAAACATTTATACATATAAATGATGTGATCCAAAGTGCATTTGAACAGCAATGAAACACTTTCTTATGATGTGTTACATTCATACGAGCAGACAGAGGAGTACGTTTGAAGTACGTTTGAAGTAAGTTTGGAAATAGAAATTAACCTTGTGTAAATTGTCAGCTTTATGCTAAGTTGTGTGTGTGTGTGATAGTCTCAGCTATTAAGCTGATCAATCTTTTTATGTATTTTAAGTCTTAAACGGACCAACAGAGACCTACTTGTCATGACATAGATAATAGCTAATTACAAGGGAATTAACATTGGATCTAACCAAATTTCCTCAAGTGTTATGCCGAGCATCTTGGATTTTGTTTAAGGAACAATATTTTTTTTTTTATTAAAGCGAAACTCAATTAAGTGACAGAGAGCCTACCTGTAGAATGGCGATGGGGAAATCCTGTGACTCACCGCCCCCGTACTCTATAAAGATGCTCTCGTTCAAACTATAGTCATCTTGACTTCCATGCACGGCAAAAGAAAGGATTAACTGTAACAGGCCTAGCGAGCAACGTTGTTACAATGAATTCATCGTTAACACTAGTACTTTGCTTTACGCTATCTTTAATCTCACGCGCCAATGGAGCCCCGGCGCGCGCACCAGGTGAGGTGAATTTCGCCGACTGCAGAGCGCTCTCCAACCAGCTCAATGAGATGGCGAGAGATTTATACAACAACGTACGTGGTTTAATGACATATATTCTTTTTCATACATCTTTTTTTTTTAGTTATACGCTGTTAATGAGTCAATATATGTTCTATGCAGGTTGAGTCCCCAAATATGGCAAATATCATTGACGACCCTCCAGTGTCTATAAGACCAATTGACAAATGTGATCCCTGGAGCCTTCAAACCGATAAGGAGGTAAGGTCTATCAGATGCATTGCCTATATTAGTGACTTATATGTAACACAAATGTAACAGTTATTGTTCATCTTGTATAACATAAGATGTACCTAAATCTTGTGTCACCAATTTGTGCATTTTAGACGTGTCAATCAAGAATTGTTCTTGCTTTGAAAAACTACACCCAAATTTTTCACTGGGACGGTGTGTTTAAGAATTCAGCTTGCAGTAAATGGAGAGAGCAGGCTAACGAGATTGCAGAAGTTTCAAGAAAACTCCTGCAGACATTGAAGGTATGTGCCTTTTTATTCTGAATGTTTCTATTGCCTCATATTGTTCTTTTTTATAGGATGTCTGATAGCTTAAAAGGCATATTTCACTCAGAAATGAAGATTCTGTCTTTATTTATTCAGCCTCACATCATTTCAAACCTGTGTGACTTTCACTCTTGCGTGAAACAAAAAAGAAGTTATCTAGCATAATGTCCAAGCTCCTTTTTTCCCCCTAGTCACCATTCACTTTTACAGTATGGAAAAGAATGACAATATAAGTATATGGCGTCAAAAAATGTATATGTTTTGAAATGATAATAAAACACTTTTTATTTCTTCATAGGAGCCAACACAACAACCTGAGGTGGATGCTCCTTTAATTGCCGTTAACTGGCCTGACAGTGCTCTGTGCCGGGACGGTGTGGAAAGGCTCTACTCCTTTTCTATTGTGTCTGCACGTGTCTTCTCTTTTCTGGCTTCCCCAGTCAAAACCAAAGTTGAGGTTAAACAGTGTTACATCGGGAGGAAAGACAGAGAACAGAGATAGAAATAGACACTAGTCATGATCACATTGGTCAAAATGTTCAAACAGCTTTTGCTGCATCTACAAATGTTCTCCTGTGTTATAATAACATGAATATAACGATTGCTTGAAGTTATATTGAAGATTAAGAGTTCATGTTTTACATGAGGTGATATTTATTGAAGTATTTATTGTACTCTTATTTATTTATATTTATTGTACAATAAGTGATTTTTTTTTCATAATGTGTAACATGTTTAATGCAACTTCTAAGAATGCATGAAATGTATAACTAATAAATATGTGAAAAGTATTCCAACATAATATTCAGAAGTGTTTTCATTCATCATTCCTTGAGGGACCAAAGGAATCAATTGAATAACTAATCTGGAGGCTGAGAGTGCAAATTACTACTATTACAGCAAGTACTCTCCTCAACAAGGAAATGACAGTGCTGATGTGGTGAAATTTCCCAGTATGAATTTTGAAGTAAAAGGAGAGGGAAGATGTGATTTCCATAAACATTCAGATTACTCTATACATCAGTGTGAAGCTTCCTGCAAAGTCTGTCCCAAACCCTGAGATGCTGTGACCACTATGGACAAAAGTTTTCTCAGGGACACATGTGTTTTTTTTCTCATAAATAGTGATGTCACGCATAAAAAAAGGGAACTTGGCTTACCAATAAACACACAAGGCAAGCAAATTTGACAGAGGTCACATTATTGTTATATTCCAGCTAATACAGTTTCTTTTTTTCTTTAAAAGGAAAGAGGAAAGGCATGGGAGACTTTTGCAAGTGGCAGGAACTTAATATATATCCAAATAAGTTTTTTTTAAACAAATGATAGAGTGCAAGGATATTCATTATGCATTTCTACCATACAAACTTTTTTTATTATTGTCTTAATGAATGTCATGGACGTGTAAAGTTCTCCTGTGGTCACATACATAGTGAGGAAGTGGGAATATTGCCAATACCAGTGAACCTGGAAAAACTCAGGAGATATTTCCTTTGATATCTCCTCTCACGTGTCTCACACAAGAAATAATTTTTAATAAAGCATAATGTCGTATAAAAACAGTGAAATAGGAAAAATAAAAATAATTATATAAAATAATTATATTAGCCTAAACATAATAAAAATAAAAAAAGCTTAATTAAACAAGTGCAACAAACGTTTAAATTGTCTAAATATTATAAATAATTATTGATACTAATAAAATAATAAACTATTAAAAAATTATATATATACGGCTGTGTTTCAACACCTAATGAGCTGCCTACCTAGACAGCAGTTTTGTGCAGATGCAGTATTTTTTAGGCATGGTCAGCTCTTTGTGAGTCAACTTAGTTACAAACTCACACTCTCTGCCTACGATGCCTGTATGCGCACTTACAGCGCTGAAAACTGCTGTCTAGGTAGGCAGCCCAATAGGTTTGGAAACGCAGCCATACTCTCTATTTCCTGGTTACTTCGCAAGGTGGGTGGCTGTCATATGACAACATTAGCTCTTTATTTACGTGACTTTCTTTCCCTTTAACTTGTATTCTCAGCTGTTTTCACTGCATGCTCCGTTTTTACTCCTAACTCGACTCCTTCCATGTTTTGTTTAGCGTTCACGCGTTGCGATATTTCTACTTTATAGATTGAGCAACTATCTAGCCAGATAACTAACAGCATGACTCGTACAGACTACTCATTTATACCATGACAATACTATACTCTGTCTGTCGTCTTAAATACTAAATAAACAAGTTATCGTCGTGGAATTTTGTTTGATATGTAATGTCAGTCTGAAACTGCATATTTTCATACCTGATTGTAAAATTGAGTGGGCTAATGACGTGGTCTCTGTTAAAGGGCATCCTTATTTGTTTTTTAATGGCTTCGGGTGTTTGCATGAAGGATATCGCTGCCATTGTTTTTGTGCAGGATGAATGTGGGCGTGGCTCACAGCGAGGTGAACCCGAACACGCGGGTGATGAACAGCCGGGGAATCTGGCTGGCCTACCTGCTGCTCACCACTGTCCTGCATGTCGTCTTACTCAGCATCCCTTTCTTCAGTGTTTCTGTGGTGTGGACACTCACCAATGTCTTACACAACCTGGTCAGTCCTTGCAAGCAATCATTTGAGGCAGATAAAAATAGTTCACCCAAAAATGAAAATTCTCTCATTATTTATTCACCCTCATGATCAAGTGTGTATGACTTACTTTCTTCACCAGAACACATTTGAAGAAAAAGAGAAAAATATCTTCGCTCAGTAGGTCCTTAAAATGCAAGTGGATGACAGTTTCTCCTTTGAAGCTCCAAAAATCACAGACAGTCAGCATAAACGTCATCCATACTACACCAGCTGTTAAATTAATGTCTTCTAAAGCGACACGATCACTTTTGGTGCGTAAAACGTAAATATTTAAGTACTTTTTTTTTTACTTTAAATCATGCTTCAGGTCAGGAGCAGTACACTCATGTGACGTAATCGCATTGGCATTTGATACACATGAGAATTGACGCTTGTGTGTCACAGCCGTAAGAGCGGCACTGTTTACAAGTGAAAAAGAGGAACGCTGTACAGTAGCTTGGTTGGTTTTGGTTTAGATGTGTATTGATCTGTTTCTTTACTCACAATGGTGCGTTTTATCCTGGATGTCCCAACCGAGTGGAGAATGTGAGATTAAGTCGGTATCATCGCAATGCGAATACGTCACACGAGAGACTGCTTGGACTCAGCCCTCTCATGAAGCATTGGATTATAGTTAAACAGTACATGAATATTTCACCAAAAGTGATCATTTTGCTTCAGAAGACATTAATTTAACAGCTGGAGTCATATCGATGACGTTTATGCTGACTGTCTGTGATTTTTGGAGCTTCAAAAGAGAAATCTCCATTCACTTGCATTTTAAGGACCTACTGAGATTAGATATTTTTCTTCAAATGTGTTCTGGTGAAGAAAGAAAGTCATACACACATGAGATATCATGAGGGTGAGTGAATTATGAGAGAATTTTCATTTTTGGGTGAACTATCCCTATAAAGGTCTTTCTTCAAGTGAAATAAGGGCTTGAAAGTGAAGAATTATGGACAGAGATATTATGTAAATTACTTTATAAAAGTTTTATTAAGCACACATACACATGACAATGTGTATGACTTGATTAAATTAATCATTATCGCGAAAGCCCCAAAACAGACAATTAATCATAACAAATAGAAATTATTACTTTGACAATTAATCTTTATCAGCCAAATGCCATAATCATGACAGCCCTAGTTATGAGATATGCCAGAACCAATTGCGTTTGGCTTCGCTGATATCAAACCTGATGTGACACATCTTCCAACATCAAGACTGAATATGTGCAAATGGGATTCCCAGTGAGTAATAGTTTCAGTGAGAGATTTGTGAACAATTAGCAAAATGTATTTTGTGTTAAATGGAAGAAAGAATAAGTAATATCGGTTTGGAACAACATTGAGCAAATTATGACGTTATTGTTCTTTAAGGAATGTTCAGGGTTCAATACAAGTTCAGCTTGATTGACAGCATTTGCATAAAGTTGACTTATACTAAAAACTATTCTGACTCAACCCTCATTTAAAAAAAAGAAAAAAAAAACTCATGGTACATTAAGGATACAATGGAGGTGAATGGGGGCAGTCAATAAACATTGAAATACATTTGAAACGGTGTATATTTTAATATTTGTGGAAGTAAACTATTCACTTCATTGTAAATGCCTTCCTGAAATCGCAAGTGGTGATACATGAACTGTATCCATTTAGAGCTTGAGCATGGCACTTTAAATGATGAATCAGAATAGGCAAGTCAAGCTTCAGTAGCTGTGATCTTTTAAAGTAATTAAGGAGAAAAAATGCTGGAGCTGAATTCTCGGCTCACTGTTGACTCTTCTCTGCTGTCTAGGCCATGTATTTGTTTTTGCACACGGTGAAAGGCACTCCGTTCGAGACGCCAGACCAGGGCAAGGCGCGCTTGCTCACTCACTGGGAACAGATGGACTACGGCATCCAGTTCACAGCATCGAGAAAGTTCCTCACCATCTCACCCATTGTATTGTAAGCCATGTATTCATATGAGACATTTCCCAAGGAACTTGCAGACACAGAATGATGACCACAATGTGCTCATTGCTGTAGTAATGGAGGTTATGGCTTGTAATTTGGTTAATTTATAACTTATTTTTTCCTTATTTATATAATCTTAAATTATAATGACTTGCAGTATAATTGATGTATTAAATCTATATACAACCCCAATTCAGAAAAAGTTGGGACAGTATGGAAAATGGAAAATTTGTAAATTCTATTCACCCTGTGCTATATTGAAAGCACTACAACAACACATTATTGGATGTTTGCCTTGTGGGTTTCACTGTTTTATTAATTTTTTTAATAAACACACATTTCAAATCAGGTGATTGCAACATCCTCCAAAAAAGTTGAAACTTTTAACATCTTATAACAATTAAGCATTTTCACTGAAATCACAAGTTTAAATTTAGCAAGCTACATTTTCTCCTATTCATCCTTTATGCAGGTCTTCAGCTGTAACATTTGTATGGGGTCTTCATTACTGTATTTTGTGATTCATCATGCACCACACATTCTCAATTGGAGACATTCAAGACTGCAGGCAGGCCAATCTAGCACCCACACTCTGCTTACACAGCCATGCACTTGTAATCCGGGCAGGATGTGGTTTGGTGTTATCTTGCTAGAATATCACTTTTGCACGTGCATTCCATCTCCGAACCCTCAGATGTCACTGTCTTAAAAACCTCTGTGCGTCTGTAATGGATATCACGACATAGGCACTGGAATACTTCGGTAAACCTTTGTCAGTCAACACACCATTCTCCACTGCAACCACAGAGATGCATTTACTATACAAAGCAGAAGACAAATTTCAACACTATCTAGAAGCTCCCCTGACTTCTCTGGGCTCAGTCTCATCTGAGATGGAAAATTGAACAGTGGAATAGTGTTTTGTGGTCCGACGAGTCCAAGTTTGAAATAGTTTTTTTGGGGAAAAAAACAGCCTTCGTGTTCTCTGGGCCAAAGACAAAAAGGACCATCCAAGCTGTTATCAGCGTCAGGTCCTGAAGCCAGTGTTTGTCATGGTATGGGGTTTTTCGGAGCCAATGGCATGGGTAACTTGCACATCTGTGAGGGCACCAATAATGCAGAAAGTTACAAATTTTGGAGCAACATATACTGCCATCCAGACCCCATCGTTTCTAGGGATGTATCTGCATTTTCCAGCTGGACAACGGCAAAACACATACTGCCTGGATTACAAGTGCATGGCTGCGTAAGCAGAGAGTGCGTGTGCTAGATTGGCCTACCTGGAGTTCTGACCTGTCTCCAACTGATGAAGCGCACAATATGGAAACGAATGTCCAGTACAATTGCACAGCTGATGACCTGCATAATGGATGAATGGGGAAAATTGTGCTTGCTAAATTTAACAAACTTGTATCATCAGTGTCCAAACACTTGTGTTATTAGAGGAAATGATGTTACACAGTGGTAAACACTTGGCTGTCCAATCTTTTTTGGAGTGTGTTGCAATCATTTGATTTGAAATGAGTGTACAGTATATTTATTTATTTACCATGTAAAAAATAATATGTTGTTGTAGTGCTTTCAATATAGCACAAATCACTCCTTTTTTTTTAATGTCAATGTCAAGTTTATTTATATAGCACAGTTAAAAGAGTAGTTGACCTGTACAACATCAGGCATGGTAAAAATAGATAATAATAATAAAAAAAAACAATATTTATATATAAATAGATAGATTAAAAACAATCAGGGTTGATTAAGACCTAATGAGAAGAAATTAGTTTTAAGCATAATTTTACAAATAGGTAGTAAGGGGGCAGATCTGATATGTTAAGGCAAGCTAAAGGCACGATCACCTCTTAGCTTCATCCTCGACCTTGGAACGGAGAGCAATCTTTCGTCCGCAGATCTAAGAGATCTAGAGAGACTGTGCAAACATAAAAGTTCCGATAGGTATGGGGTAAACGAATAGTACAATTTTTAAATCAACTCTTCAAAAGACATACGGCAGCATTTTAGACCATTTTTAATCAAAATAAGGATGATTGGCTTATTCCGATATAGAGGAAGTTACAATAATCCAACCGTGATGAGATAAAAGCATGAATTACTTTTTCAAAATATCTAAAGGACAAAAAAGGCTTTACTTTAACTAGGAGTCACAGGTGGTAGTAGCATGATTTTAACATAGCGTTAATATGACTGTCGAATTCAAGGCTGCTATCCAATAGAAAGCCTAGATTCTTCACGCAGGATGTAGTGAAGGAGGCAAGGCCACCTAACTCCAAATAATGGCTATGCTGTCATAAGGTCCGAAAATAATCAGTTCCATTTAAAAAAAAATGACAAGAGCCAGAAGCTTATGTCCTTGAGACAGGCCAGTGGAAGATCAATTTGCCTATTATCGGCATAGCAGTGAAATGACACACCATGTTTTAATAAAAATTTTGCATTCTGTCCCAACATTTTCAGAATTGGGGTTGTAAAAGCCTAATAATTACATTTAATTATCTTTAATTGTCTCATTAAAGTCCCTTATCTTTTCTCATAGGTACATTCTGGCCAGCTTCTACACCAAATATGATACCACCCACTTCCTAGTCAACACAGGCTCATTACTAAGTGTACTTCTTCCCAAATTGCCACAATTTCATGGAGTCCGACTATTTGGCATAAACAAATACTGATATTACACTTCAACTCCACAAATGGAGAGGGATATAACATCATGGAGATAAGTTGACAGATGTTCCATCACACTCCAAGATGCTTCCTTGATCCGTAGCCTTAAGGCCTTAAGGAAACAAAACTGAACTGGTCTCAAGTAAACTATTTAAAAACAAGGCCTTTCATGCTCAGGATTATTCAGTCTGTGGCATCTTCTGTCTGTAATTTCTTTACATCATCATCATTTCTAAATTCATCACATTCTCTTAGGGATGCATTCTACGTAACAGACAAATGCCATTCCATCGTCTGCTGAAATTCATTTTATTATGGTCATATATACATAAGCCATTTTTCCTACAGTGCTCCATTACAACTTGGGTAATAATAGGAAATATGCAAGATGTTACATGACTCATCAGAATTATCCCCAAACTACATACATGAAGGCTTGTATTGAATGCTGTTTTGATTATGAATTATTTTGTGTTGCAATTTCATTTAATTTGCTTGAAAGGAGCAGGATAAGCATCTGCAATAATGTGTGAATGTGATGGTAAACAATCTTCTAGTTTCTGTTGACGTGCTCTTTCAAAGTTCATTGTTCAGAAGTTTGCTTACATTAGAGTCCTTAGAACTTTATTTATTTTGTTGGTTTTAACATCATGACAAAAATTCCAACTTGAAGTAATTGCCATAATCCTTCTGTAAACTGTGACAGAACATTCCACTTTTTCCACATATGTACATGTCAGTGTGGATCATGTTTGTTCACATAAAGATGTTGTTGATGCTGTGTATGTTAACATAAAAGCAATTTAATCATAAGTCTAAATTTGTAATTTTTTAGTATGTTTGAAATCTGTTTGATTCAGCGTTTGCACTGGTTTCATTGCACAAGTCTCCACAGAAAATGTTTTGCCCAAATGATTTGATATGCAGATGAGTCTGCAAACATACCTATAAACTCAGCACAAAAGAAACATCCCTTTTTCAGGACACTGTATTTTAAAGATAATTTTGTAAAAATCCAAATAACTTTACAGATCTTTATTATAAAGGGTTTAAACAATGTTTTCCATGCATGTTCAATGAACCATAAACAATTAATGAACATGCAATTGTGGAACGGTCGTAAAGACACCAACAGCTTACAGATGGTTGGCAATTAAGGTCACAGTTATAAAAACTTAGGACACTAAAGAGACCTTTCTATTGACTCTGAAAAACACCAAAAGAAAGATGCCCAGGTTCCCTGCTCATCTGCGTGAACATGCCTTAGGCATGCTGCATGGAGGCATGAGGACTGCGGATGTGGCCAGGGCAATAAATTGCAATATCCATACTGTGAGACGCCTAAGACAGCGGTACAGGGAGACAGGAAAGACAGCAGATCATCCTCGCAGTGGCAGACCATGTGTAACAACACCTGCATGGGATCGGTACATCTGAATATCACACCTGTGGGACAGGTACAGGATGGCAACAACAACTTCCCGAGTTAAACCAGGAATGCACAATCCCTCCATCAGTGCTCAGACTGTCCGTAATAGGCTGAGAGAGGCTGGACTGTGGGCTTGAGGGTCTGTTTTCAGGCAGGTCCTTACCAGACATCACCGGCAACAACGTTGCCTATGAGAACAAACCCACCTTCACTGGACCACACACAACTGGTAAAAAGTGCTCTTCACTGACGAGTCGCGGTTTTGTCTCACCAGGGGTGATGGTCCAACTCGTTTATCGTTGAAGGAATGAGCGTTACACCGAGGCCTGTAATCTGGAGGGATCGATTTAGAGGTGGAGGGTCCGTCATGGTCTGGGGCGGTGTGTTACTGCATCATCGGACTGAGCTTGTTGACATTGCAGGCAATCTCAATGCTGTGCATTACAGGGAAGACATCCTCCTCCCTCATGTGATACCTTTCCTGCAGGCTCATCCTGACATGACCCTACAGGATGACAATGCCACCAGCCATACTGCTCATTCTGTGCATGATTTCCTGCAAGACAGGAATGTCAGTATTCTGCCATGGCCAGCGAAGAGCCCGGATCTCAATTCACTTCTGGGAGCTGTTGGATTGGAGGGTGAGGGCTAGGGCCATTCCCCTCAGAAATGTTCGGGAAATTGCAAGTGCCTTGTTGGAAGAGTGCGGTAACACCTCACAGCAAGAACTGCCAAATCTGGTGCAGTCCATGAGGAGGAGAGGCACTGAAGTACTTAATGCAACTGGTGGCCAGACCAGATACTGACAGTTACCCCCCCCCCCCCTATTCAGGGTCACATTATTCCATTTCTGTTAGTCACATGTCTGTGAAACTTGTCCAGTTTATGTCTTAGTTGTTGAATCTTTTTATGTTCATACAAATATATACACGTTAATTTTGCTGAAAATAAAAGCAGTTGAAAGTGAGAGGATGTTTCTTTTTTTGCTGAGTTTAGATCTATACTCAATTTACAATTTAATATGTGGTATATGGCCCCCACTGCTTAGTCACTAATTTATTGCAAGTATAATGCTCAAATAACAAATTGAGAGCTTTCTCTGAGTAGAAGTAGTGTACAGTAGTTGCATCATATTACTGTAAATCTTGTGAAGCAATAGCAGAAGATTAATCTAACCACATGCAGATTGACAGATAACATGGGAATCCTCGCTTTTGACCTATTGAATAACACGAGAGGAAACAACACAAGCAAACATGGAAGATAAGTGAAAGAGCCAGGAGAAAGCATAACAAACCTGTACCGTACACACAAATCCAAAGAATAATATGGATGTGCATATGAAGGTGTATCAGGGGGAAATCCACAAGTTTTACATTCTCCACCTACACACACAGGGGCAAGCCCAGCGACAACTATAAGTTGATAGGTGCACGGGAATCCCCACCTACTGGCCCAGGTGTCTCCCAAATGTTAACAAGCTTGTTGTATTCTGCCTTTCAGGGAAGAGGGGAACAGTGTCCTCCCACTGATGCCACCAATTTGCCTACCGAATGTAACACGTTCTGTGTGTTCACCACGGAAGCACATGCAAATGTTCTTGGGGCTCAGCACGCTAGAATACTGTAGAATCCTGTGCAAGCATGAAAGGGGACCACCGCTGATGTCACTGCTGGAATGCAAACAAAATTTGCATAACCTTCAGTGCAGAGGAAAAATAAAAAGGAAGGGAGTAATATCTCTAGCCCGCAGCTGTGGATGCCTTTCAAAATCAGTCAGATCAAGAACCAAAAAGTGAGATGAGAAAATAGGCAATGTTTCCCCAATAATTTTTTCTTTTGTGTTCCTGTTCAGGCCAGTCATCAGAAAGGCCGACACTGAGCAATGAAGGTCAGTCCAACCACAGCATTTGTATAAAGAGCAAGAGGTGATCAGCTGTAAAACAGTGCTTAAAGAGGAACTACATCTTATTTAGCTAACTGCTGGGGAAGGACTTTGTATCTGACAGGTTAATTTACCCGGAAAAAGAATTGAGTCAGTTTTCAGTTTTACCCAGACACAGGTCTCTAATAGCAATTTTATAAATCAAACCAAAAAAAAAGGTGAAAATTATTAAATTGACAATTTCTGTAGAGGGACAATTTGCTTCTTTTTGGAGAGCAAATTGTTCAATTCATATATAAATTGTCCAAACCAGATAAGGTTCTTTGTTGAATAAGTATGTAACCATCTCATTTTCCTTGGACAGTCATGAAAATTAAGCCATTCAGAGGTGGAATTACTCCTATGATTTGGATCACTGGAATGGAATGTCTTGCTGCATAATCCAGTTGCACTTGAGCTTCAACTCACGGTCTGATGACCAGGCATTCTCCTTTAGGATTTTCGGGTAGAGAGCAGAATTCATATGTTTCCCTCAATTATTGCAAGTCACCCTGGCCTCGAAGCAGCAAAGCAACCCACACCAATCACACTACCACCAACATGCTTGACCGTAGGTATGATGTTCTTTTTGTGGAAGGCAAAGCAAAATACAAACACAAAAGAAAAAACAATGTACAAAAGAAGGGATCTTCTTTTTATGATCTAAAGGAGACCTGCAAAAAAACTAAAAAAAATATAGCTGCAAGCAGCAATGCGATTCCTCCTCAAAATGGCAAATAATTTAAAATGGATCAGTAGAGGGTTGGGGTTAAACCCTCCCAATGGAGGAATCCAAAAAACATGTCTTTCTGTCTGAATCCTAAATGAAAAATTTTCAGTGAAGAGGACAATCCATCATACCGGACCTTATGGATACTTTTTTGTTCCCAATGAGAAATGAGGTATGTAAATTTAGTTTCAGAAGAATTGAATAAATGGGGTGGAAATGCCATCATTTTGAAAATAGGACATTTGGACATGGCTTGTAGTGTTTCCTAAGGGGGAATGTGGGCCAATCTTGGTGTGGGGTTTCCTGTATACCTGTACTATCAATATACCCAATTAGAAAAGTTTTGACCAGAAAATTGAACATTTTACGGCGTGGCCTGTAGCGCCCCCTATCAGCAAATTTTGGCCATTATTGGTTTAGGGGTTACCCTTGGCCTGTAGAATCAATGTAAAAAAATAGAACATTTTTGTAGTGAAATTGTGATTTTGGGCATGGCCTGTAGTGCCCCTAAGGGCGAATGTGGGACATTCTTTGCATAGTACTTCAGAGTGATGTCATCTTGAAGAATGTTAGGTTTGAAAAACCATCAGACAAAATTACATTTGGTTTATTGACACATATATATTGAGGCATTGTGGTCATTTACATAAACACGCCCCTTTCTCTCTTCAAAAAAACGTTTTTCTTTGTCTCGAAACTGAAACACAATTTATTAATTTTTTTCCACCTTGCGGTTCAGGGCTTCCGTAAAATTAGTTGTGAATGCAGTTTCATGATGTCTATAAGAACATTCCAAAAATAAATAAATGAATAACTTGCTTTGCAAGGATAAAAATACTGTCTACATAATTTCCAAAGTTAAACTTGACAGAATTAGTTAACTAGTAACTAGTTTAGAAAATGCCCAATATTTTAAATGTGGTATTTTACTGATGGATGCCAGTGTTCTTTCAGAATTATCTGCAGGTTTCTAATACCAGCTGGATTATGTCGAGCGAAAAGGACCAGCCTCCAATCACATAGAAAGGGCTTTTCTACAGGCCAAAGAAACAAATACATTGAAAGGTAATAGCACTTGAAGCCATTCAATAAGACTGAATAAATAATTTCTACACAAATCAATGAATGTGCACAATTCTTACCTTGGTTAAAAAATGGCTAATGACGAAGATGAGGATGAGCAGGGAAGCGATTATGCCAGTGCTCATGCCTGTGGGGTAGTAGAATACTTGACTCCTACAAACAGATTAAGCAGGTTAGACTACAGAGACTTTTACAAATATCTCTAACAACTAGAGGTACATGCCGAAATATAAAGTTTACCAATAAATTGGTGCCGATAGTTGCTTTTTGGAGTTAGTTATCAGCAAAAATCTATGCTTATTCGGATTCCCACATGTTCATCTTTAGGAGGATTCAACAGTTAGAATGGCTTGGTTATGGAGTATTACATAGTAATATACAGAAGTAACAGTGGCCTCTAGGAGTGAAATAAAAACAATCACTGACACCTCAGGGGATTTGCTGTCTCTAAATCTTTTATTATTGGCAATATTCAACCATATTTTAACCTCACTTCATATTTTGTTATTTTGATTAGATAAATAAAAAAAAATATTTTCATTTTTTTTTTTTTTTTTTTTTTTTTTATTATCTCGAGTTTTTTACTGTAACATACTTGCAACACTGTTGCCAGCTAGTTACTGTAAAAACCTGAGAACTGGCTACCAAAAATACCATACATTAAATATTTGTATATATTTAATTATTATTATTGTTATTATTATTATTATTTGTATAGTTCTTAGTATTAAATAAAGTTTATTTATGCACTCTATTCTGTCATAGATGCAATTCAAACTTTGTAATGCAGCACTATTCATACTACTGTCACTCAGTAATACTTTCCTCATTAAAAACGATTTACTCCTAAATAAATTCATTCTAATTATGAAAAATAGGTATAAAATCATGAGCACTCACATTAAAAGGATGACTCCATTCATATCAGTAAACTTATAAAAGTTGTTTTATTTTACATGGAGAGGGTCCGCACATTGGGGGCTGCCATGTTAGAATCACATGACCATCCAAATATTACTAGTTTAATCTCAGTAACTGTGTTTTTAATGGACAATTTTACTCTTGGATTAAATAAGCATGGCTGTGTATAGTGAATTTCTACAATGGCATCTGTAACTAAAAACTACTGACTGCTACAGTAGGTGTCACTGTAGATCCAAGATGACACACAGACAAAAGTTACTGAGTGCACCTTTAAGATGAATTGCTTATGTTGTATTATTCCTCTTTGTAAGTCGCTTTGGATAAAAGCGTCTTCCAAATGAATACATGTAAATGTAAAAAACAAAGAAAACACATTAGTTTATTATTTTTTACCCTTTTTATTTTGTAATTTTTTTTTACAAGAAAAGGGGAACTGGATCATGTTTAGGCCTACTCGACTTGATCAAAAGTTGTTAGAGTTTCTTAAACTACCTGAATAAGTGCTGGGGTTTGAAAATGATTGTATGACGAGGTATAATTGGACACTGTATGCATTCTCAATCGACGTCTTCTTCATTTTTGAGAAAGAAATTTAACTTACTTTCCGTACTGTACTTCGGTAGCTGTAATAATGATCTAAAATTATTTCTAATGCTTGCCTACTTTCATTTTCAATTTCTAAAAACAGATGACTGTGTGGTCTTTCTAACCAGGTTGTGTTCAGTTTATCATTCATTCATTCCCTCCAAGTCTCTATTATTAGAAGAATCAATATAAAAATATCTATTGCTCAGTCCAAAAACCTGTATTAATAATATCAGTATCAATGTTGTGTATAAAAGTAGGTGTAGTGCATTTGTTTAGCAGACATGTCCGAGTTAAAGGCAAAAGTTGTTTGATTAGATATTTAAGGCAATTTTCTTGTCATTTGGTCTGTTGAAAATGCTTTAGACTGACAATAACAACACATTTGACAATCAAAGTTAAAAATGCATTATTTTAAACTGGGTGTGTCAGTTTATAAATCATCAGATACTACATCATCAGTTTAGAAGGGATTTTACAATGTGTCACCGTAACACCTTACTTAGTAATGCTTGTTACTCATGGTCATGCTACTAGCAGTTCAAGACTGATGTTTGATGCAATACTGCTTTTATTAGGACTGGTGATGACATGTAAAGTAATGTAAAGACATGTAAAGGCCTCAAAATCACATAGTGTCAAAGCCATTCAGTTGAATTAGTGTACATAGTTGTAGTTATATGTATCTGCTTATTAATATATTTACATGCTCATAGCATTTTTAATATACACTATCAAAACTTTTTGGGGTCACTTGCCTGAAATGTTTCTCATGATCTTAAAAATCTTTTGATCTGAAGGCGTATGCTTAAATATTTAAAAATAGTTTTGTAGACAAAAATATAATTGTGCCACCATATTAATTTATTTAATTACAAAACTAAAATTTTATATAACAAAAAAAGTTTTTGAAATGGATGACTTGGACAGAATAATTAAGGATTAAGGTTTAAAAAGCATCCCAGGGTGATACCTCAAGAAGTTGGTTGAGAAAATGCCACGAGTACATTTCTGCACAATCTAGGCAAAGTGTGGCCACTACGAAGGTGCTAAAATATATTTTATTTATTAGATTTTATTTATATTCTTTTATTAATTTTGGATTTTTTTAGTCACAACGTAATTCCCATATTTCAATTTGTTATTCCATAGTTTTGATGATTTTACTATTATTCTAAAATGTGTAAAAAAAATAAAAATAAATAAAGAATGAGTAAGTGACTCTAAACCTTTGAATGGTAGTGTATGTTGAAAAACACAAATAATATTTTTTGATAATTTAAGTCTGGACATGCACAGCCCATCTGAAGACATGGATTAAACTCAAATGTTATGGATTACATTAATGCTGCCTTTATATGCTTGGACCTTCAAAGTTCTGGCCACCATTCACTTGCATTAAGTGGAACAAAAGAGCTGAAATATTTCTTGTGTTCACCAGAAAAAAGAAAGCCATACATATCTGGGATGTCATGAGTGTGGTAAAATGATGAGAGAACTTTCCCCTTAATAAAATTAACCCAGCAAAAAATACCAGTTTTACCACAGTATTCAGCCTGGAGTATTTTGAAGTGGCCACTTTCAAATGAGTAAATCAGGTCTAAATAATTCATGTTGAAAGTAAAACATGATTTTAAAAACCTTTTGAGAATATGTTTATTTGCTGTGCAACTCATAAATATCTTCATTCATTTTTAAGGTTCGGCAAGCAGAGAAAAACAAATTATCTGTCAAATAATAGTGAAGCATCAATGACTGAACCAATTTCATTCAACATTGAAGACATTGGCATTGAGGAATAGTAAGCTACTCACACAAAGCTTATTAAAACATCATGACATTTCCATTGTTGTTCACTGTTTGAGAGTTTAGTCAGTAAAAAATGTCTCTTTAAAGATATCACAAAAACAAAATTTTTGACACACCAGTCCAGTCCATTTCAGCCATGAAGTGTCAACATGAGTACAAATCAAGACTCAAAACAAAATTTCAATCCTTTCACAATGACTTTTCAAGCCAGACACATCACACATTACTGAATGACATATTCACAGAGCTTTAAATCACTGAGGGGGAAAGTGAAAATTTCAACAAAGAGCATGTGGTGAGACAGATTGAGACTGCTTTGAGGAGACAAACCACAGTTGATATCCCAGTTAGATGCAATGACATTTTTAAACGCTCACATGATAAAAACAAAACCATCAAATGTGTGCTGACAAAGGGAGTCGCTGGAATAGGAAAAACAATCTCAGTGCAGAAATTCATACTGGACTGGGCTGAGGGAAAAGCTAATCAAGACATTGAGTCTATTTACCCACTTCCGTTTCGAGAGCTGAACCCGATGAAAGGGAAACGGTTTAGCTTGGTCGGACTTATTCAGCACTTTAAAATTGAAGCAGGCTTTGAAGATGTCCATCAAAACGTCCTCTTCATTTTTGATGGTCTTGATGAATGCCGCTTCCCTTTGAATTTCCAGAAGAATGAAAAACTGTGCAACCCAACCGTGCCAACATCTGTTGACGTTCTGCTGACAAATCTCATCAATCTGTGGCTTGTGCCATTGATGTACAGGAAGCTGTAGTCTACTCTGGAGTTTGCTCCCAAATCTTTAGAGAGGATTCTGCACTGACCCAGAACAAAGTCTACTGCTTTGTCCATTTAAGCATTCAGGAGTTTTTGGATTTCATGTTTAAGATCAACCACTGCAACATTCTTAATCAGGAACAACATGATGTAACAGACCTTAATGAGACCACCTTCTTTGAATGGCACAAGAGTGCCATTGACAAGGCCCTACAGAGTGAGAATGGACACCTGGACCTTTTCCTCCGTGTTCTTCTGGGTGTTGGAGTCCAATCAGAGCCTTATGCAAGGCTTACTATCTCAAGCTGGTAGCAGAGCCTCTCAGAGCATAGAGGAAACAGTTGAATATATCAAGAAGAAGATCGAGGAGACCTCCTCGGCAGAAAAGTCCATCAATCTGTTCTACTGTCTAAATGAACTGAATGAACTCTCTTTGATTAAAGAGGTCCAACACTTCCTGAATTCAGGGCATTTTTCTAAACTCACCCCTGCACAGTGGTCTGCCCTAGTCTTTGTTTTATTGACATAAGAGGAGAATCTGGATGCGTTTGATCTAAAGAAGTTCATCAGATCCGATGAAGGCCTTACCAGATTGCTGCCTGTGGTGAAAGCTTCAGAGTCTGCTCTGTGAGTTTTATTCAAATGTTAACTGTTTTTCAGCTTATTCTGGTTCTTTCCACTCTAGTTTATGCTGTGCATCACAAAGCTAGTAGCCAAAGGTGCGTCGATAAGCTGAACAGGCTTGCAGAAAAGGACATCGACATTTTTGGGGCCAGTTTCTATGTAAAATCCAGGGCTGATTTCTCTTTACAATTCGCCCCTGCCTCCAGGTTCAACTAAAGTCAAGCTAAATTGAAAGCATTTGTAGAATAACTTTGATTACCACAGAACATAATTTTGACTCTTTCCTTGTTTAAGCAAAAATCGCAATTAGAGTAAGGCACTTACAATGGAAGTGAATGGAGACAGTCTATTAACAATCAAATATTTAAGGATAGCCACAAAACGTAACGTCCTTGTGCAACCCCATGTCCACATGTGTGAATGAATTACATAGTTTGGCTTCGCTATATGGAACGGATAATTTAAATTAATTTAAACCGACTGAAAACTGTTCACAACACTCTACACTGTCATTAAACGGTTCAACTTCTGGTGCACAGAGTCACGTGACACAACAGAATGATGTTGATTTCCATGAAGCACTTTTACGGGCACAGAGCAAACAAAAGTGCCTCTGGTAAGAAACCGTTTGATATGGATTTTTAAAAAGTTTTAAAATGAACATGATGTCCACATATGTGGAAATTGGGGACTTATTCCCTCATAAGTTGGAAAAATATGTTAGTTATTTTGAATAACTTTCAACATCAACACATCCATGGGGCATTTTTCTTCATTTTAATATGCATTTTGTTTTATATTGTATTTTGTCATCACTTTACAATATGGTTCTTTTCATTAGTAAATGCATTCTTATAGGGTACAATGGGGTTAAAGGCACACCTTAAGGACAATTACTTTTTTTATCTGGACACAAAATGTATCAAGATTCAACAAATAAATTTCTTGGGGGCCTGGGTAGCTCAGCGAGTATTGATGCTGGCTACCACCCCTGGAGTCGTGAGTTTGAATTCAGGGTGTACTGAAAGACTCCAGCCAGGTCTCCTAAGCAAGCAAATTGGCCCGGTTGCTAGGGAGGGTAGAGTCGCATGGGGTAACCTCCTCGTGGTTGTTATTAGTGGTTCTCATTCTCAATGGGGGTGTGTGGTAAGTTGTGTGTGGATCACGGAGGGTAGCGTGAAGTCTCCACACGTGCTATGTCACGTGATAAGATGCGCAGATTGATGTCTCAGACACAAAGGCAACTGAGATTCTTCCTCTGCCACCTTGATTGAGGCAAGTCACTACGCCATCATGAGGACTTAAAGTGCATTGCGAATTGGGGAGAAAAGAGGATATTTTTCTTATTTCTTTTTTTAAAATAAGGACCTTTATACCCTGCAACAGGGGGACTTTTTACCCCAAATACTATCCTTTCACTAATTGGACAGTTATGAAAAAAACCTTTGATTTAATCAATTTGAGCAAAAGTGAAAATGACAAAAAAGCATTTTGTCTCAAAATAAATGTGATAATATCCAGGATATTCATTAACTACATAAATGTGCAATATTTAAAGAAAATATTAAATAGTCGATCAAATTGCTTCAAAATCAACCTTTAGACATTGCACACAATGATCTCACGGAACAGGAAAAATGTTGCATTTTATAGTGACAAACAGGTGTTTATAAAAGTCCTGTGGCAGCTTTTGTTGCTATTTGTGTTTTGGGAGAAAATTAAATAAAAGAAGCCTTTAAGCCGGGGAGCCTTTAGCCCTGTTGTACCCTATATTTATGGTGCATTTTCACATTGAGAATCCAAAAAAAGTTGAAAAAGTTTGCTTTTAGAGGCTTTATATGGAGTTTGGATAAAAATAAGGTGCATTTTGAACTGTTCTGAGACCAGTGCAGACAGACAGAACACTGGTTAAGTCATTCACTAAATGGGGAGCAAAGGAGCATCCTATAGCTTTCTATGCAGCTAAGTACAATTCACTCCTAAAATCTGACCAAAATTTCAGTTTCAGGCTGCAGATGATGTTTGGACCACTCAGCATGTTTGGCAGACATAGGACAACATAGATTCAGAATTTTATGAAGCTACATTTTATTTTAACATGCTGGCAGTGATTGGATAATGCTGAAGAAACATGAATAACCAACACTCCTGGAAACAAAATAGTTTGAGTAAAAAAATAAAAATATGTGTCTGTCATAAACATCATTATGCCACAAATGTTGGCGATTAAATTTAACTTGTATTGAACCCGGAATATTCCTTTAACCAAGATAAATAGATGCTGAAATGGTATTGCTCATTGTTAATTCATGTTAAAAACTGTGTTAACGAATGGTTATTTACCATCCTTATTTGAAAGTGTTACCATTTTATTCCAGATTGGATAATTGCAGACTGTGTGGAGTGTGGAGCTTCTGTCAGCTGGAATGAAAAACACTCAGTGTAAATTAGAGGAACTGAGGTAATACTCTTGCTCACTATTTTGGTTCACTTTGGTTGTACATGCTGGAAATTATGTTACCCTTTCCTCAGGCTCTCGTACTGCAGAATCACAATGCAGGGCTGCTCTGCTCTGGAATCGGGACTTCTTCCAAATCTTAGGATATTGGACCTGAGTGAAAACAGTCTAAGAGAAGCAGGAATAAGGATCTTGGGAGAAATCAGCATTGTATGCTTGAGATATTGAAGTATGTAGTGCCATGAATAAAATTCCACAAACCACCTCAGATCATTTGAGGCAAGGCAAATTTAACGAACTTAAGGCCGTCCGAAAAAATAGAACAACAAAAACAAATGTAGCATTTGTTTTAGTTTCATGATCATTTGTTATTGCATTATTCATAGACTCAAGGACTGCAGTCACACCTGCAGGCAGCTTTGCAATTGCATCAGCTCTGCAGTCCAACCCATCTCACTTGAGAGAGCTTGACCAGCACTGGAATAACCCAGGAGAAAATGGAGTGGAGAAGCTTTCGGCTGTTTTAGAGGATCCGCTCTCAAAGCTTGAAACTCTTTGGTATCTTTTCACTTTTTATTTAGTAGAATTGTGACATTCAGAAAATATAGATTCAGACTTGTTTATAAATATTACATTTCACCACATGGGTTTTGTCTGGTATTTTTGTACCCTCAGGCTAAGTTATGGTTTACTCACTGATAAATCCTGCGAGGCTTTGGCTTCAGCCCTGAGGTCCAGCTTCTCTACTCTGAAAGCTCTAGTAAACATTGTAAACTAGTAATTTTAAGGTAAGAGTTTAAAATTTAGATCCTGAACTAAGATGAACGTTAGATCCTGAACTCTCATATATTGTTATATATACAGTACATCCTGCCTTTTCAGGTTGGCATTGTGTGAGATCATAGAGGAAGGTGTGGCTGATTTGGCATTGGCTCTTGTTTCCAACCTTGATCCACTGAGAGAACTGAACCTGAGACAGAACCACATAAAAGACTGTGGTATAACAAGACTCTTGTAGTGGTGGAGAATTCCAGCTGTAGGCTGGAGACACTACAGTGATTAGAAGAACTAGAACTTTGATGTCATTAGAGACTTCTAATTTAAAGTGCTTTGTTGTTGGGTAAAAAACTTTATAAAAAGAGTTACTGTCTAATCTCCTTTAGATTAGTATACAAATAAACACTCTGCAACAATTGTGTGAGCAGATCAAGGGATGTTTTTTATTTCACACAGAAGAGGACAAATGCTGTCTACATTAAAAATAAAAAAAGTGTTTTGGATAATTTTCCAGTACATCCCAGAAGAAAGCCTCAAAGCTTTACAAAGTTTTGTTCGACCATACCTACGGTAGCATTCTGAATTCGATTAATATGATTGAAGTAGAAAGACACGCAATTTTTTAAAAACAAATAATGTATAAAATGTGGAAACAAATAAATACAATAAATGTGTAAAATGTGGAAATATGTAAAAAAATAAATGCATAAAATAAAAGTGGAAATAAATACAATACATACTGTAAGGAATGTACAGTTTATGAATGTACATACTTTTTTACAGTTTATTTGGTCAAATTTTTCTTTTTATATTTCTTTACAAATTTATGTATTCATTTATTTTAATTAATTCTTAATATTGGCAGCTTTGGTCCTACATTTTTTAAAAGCACAGCAACATAATAAATGGTCAGAATAAGCTAGAGAAAAGGTGAAAAATTTTGCCAAAAAATAAATAAATACATAAATAAATACCATAATATTTAGCAAGTGGCTTGAGGGGGAAAATATATAAAATGTATGATATGATACATTTAAAAGCTTGAGTGTATTTAAAAAAAAACCTTATATTAAATAAAACTTTTTTCACAAATTTTTGACACAATAGTTTAGAGGAAAGTGGCATCACAAAGGATGGCTGTGCTGTCCTCGCAGCTGCTCTAAACTCAAACCCCTCTTATCTGAGAGAGCTGGACCTGAGTAATAATGACCTCACCAACACAGGGGTGATGCTCCTCTCTCCTGTGCTGAGAACAACAGCAGCAAGATCAGGAAATTGGAGTAGGTTCTATAAATTAAAAAAATATATATGTTCTAACATATCAAATACTCTACGTTCATGAAATGTTATTGGCCTTTATTTAAACATCATGTTTTCTTAGTTTGAGCCAGTGTGCCTTAACCATGGACTGTTGTGATTCACTGGCTTCAATTCTTGTAGAAAAATCCTCAAGTCTGAGAGAACTGGACCTGGGGATAAACAAACTGCAAGATCTGGGAGTGAAAATCCTCTGTGCCGGATTAGAAAATCCACACTGTCAGTTGAAGATTTTGAGGTAATATCTCTAAAATGTTCAAGGTTGCGTTCACAGACATGAAGCCTGCCAAGTACAGCACTGTTTATTGTGATTTTCCATAAAAAATCCGGCTTCTTTAAACTTCAAGGACAAACCCCTTAATAAGCACAGTACCAAAAGTGGCCTCAAGATGACATCAAAGCTCCATTGTTGCAAGAATGAACAAACGTAATTTCAGAAAAGTTCTGAAAACCTAATTTCAGAAACACCACTCAAACCCCATATGGCACACTATTTTATTGCAAAACTTTATATAATATGCATTACAGATTATATGTATTACTATTTATTTTGTAATTCATGAATTTAATGTAAGTGTTGTTAACAGTGCTAGCCAGTAACTATTCACATTTCTAACAAACATATGACATTTTTCTGCCATAAAATTATAATTATTTTTTTTATACCTCTAAATCAAACCATAAATGATCCAATGAGCCCATTCATTCACATCGATGTAGATTTAGCCTATAGCTGCTCTGAGTCCCAGCACTGACTATGCGCGCCAGCCGGTTTAGCGTTTGTTCCTCATCCAAATGTCAAACTTATTCCAAAGCACTCAGATCTATCCAAATGGTAGTGTTTTTTGCATAGACCATCGAAAGAAGCAGCAAAGGGTTATATTTCAGCTCCGATCGGTCATCAGAAACAGCAGAAAGCACAGAGCCATAATTGTGGCCTTTGGTTTTATCTCCAATAGGGTGCATCACTGTTTTGGAATGAACAAGGCCAACTCCTGTAACCATAGAAACGTCATACCAATGGCTACATGAACTATCAATCAAATCTTGACTAGTGATCCACTGGCTGGATCCTTTCACTGAAACAGCCAATGCGCATTTTGGAGAGGCAATGGAGCCTTTGATCTGGTTTGATTGACTGTGAATCACAGAAAAACTTCTGGGTGGGCACAAAACACTTGGAATTTTCACCAGAAAATGATGCTGATTTATAAAATATGCTTTATAATCAATATGTTATTGATAATAGACATTATATATTTCATGATGATGAAAGCAAAGGATGATCAGTCGTTTTTTCCTCAATTTTCACTCTTTTGGATAAATTAATAAAATAATAAACAGATTCTATTTTCAATCGTGGACACTTACAATGGATTATATGCTGGAATTGCCTTCCATCATCCGATCAGATGAAAACCAGAAGATATCAAATGAAAGTAATAACGATCACATGTTTTAAAATCCACTCTTTTAGTATTTTATTGCATTACTGTAATGACATAATTCAGATGGCAAAATAGTGGCCATATTTCAACTATATAAGGTTTGTCATATTAAAGTTGGATTTGAAGGTAATATTGTCTAAATAAACATAAAAAAGCAGAAAATATGGGTGGGGGGTTAAGGGTTTATAAGACATTTCCTGAAAAACAGGGTTTTATAAATTAATCTATGTCCAGACAATAAACTAATATGGTATGTAACTAATATTTTTCTTTATAGGCTGTCTAATTGTGGTGTCACAGGGGAAGGTTGCACAACTTTAACATCAGCACTTATGTCCAAGCACTCACTTTTAAGAGAGATGGACCTGAGTGAAAACAATCTGACAGACTCAGCTGTGAGACCCCTATCTGTCCTATTTGACAATCCAGATTGTAAACTAGAGAAAATTAAGTAAGTAGGCATACCTGGGTTGGTGTTTACAGTGACTAAACACTGGTATTGAACTTAAAAATGTATTTGGCCTGATACAGTGTGTCTCACAAAGTACTGAAAAACTTGAATTTTTCGTCTTCATTGGTGATGTTGATTTTGTTAATATGTCTTGTCCCATGTCTTTTCAGTTTGTATTGAATAACAGATCTGTGGAGACCACGGCACAACATTCAGATTGCAACATTCACTCATCAATGGTGGCTTGTGACTTCAGAGACTGCTTTTTCTTTTTGGTCAATTATATGACATATTTGGATTTATGATTTTTTAAAACCACTGTTATTTGATGTTATCCTTTTTGGTAATTATTTATTCTTGTATTTATTATGTACCTATAATCGAGCATATATGTTCTTATATTTATGATATAAATAACATCCATGGTCATATAAATTCATCATTTTAAATCATTCAATTTTGGAATGCACTGTTATTGGAATAGTTGCATGTTTGTATTGTAGGTGTACTGTACATGCAGCACTGATTTTGAGGGCTAATCCGTAACATTAGTGGCAATTTCAGAAACAGCAAGGAGGAGATGTGATAAATTTTTTACCCTGCCAACACACTCCACTTTCTACTGTTAATTATGTAATTATATTGCACATTATCTCAGTGTTAGAAATTACTTAACTATATGACATATTCAACATGTTTTCATAATTTTTTTTACCTGCTTTTTGTAAAAAGACTGAACAAGTCGAAGTAATATACTAACAAATGTTTGAGATTGACTTGTATTCCTCTAACAAACATAATAGAAGGCCTCTTGACTTTGTCAATCATGGCCAAGTTGTGCTTGACTTTATTCACAGTGTTTATTTAGAAATCTTCATCTAGTTTGTTGCCTATAGGGGTAATTAAAAACTGTCCAAATTTATTATTATGCTAAACCATTATAAAATGTAGGATTTATTTCATTATGTTTGTCAAATATGCCATTTAATTAAATGGTTACACTTTACAAAAAGTGTATTTTATTTATTTTTTCCGGATAATTTTTTTTATTGATTGATTCTCAAACACAATACAGAATAAAGCAAAATATACATGCACAGAATCAACCATTATCCCCCTCCCAGTCACCAACCCCACCCAAACAAACTTTCCTGTGGTCCAAGCCCGAGTATACGCATATAAACATGAAAAAATTTAAGAAAAAAAGTTTCTCTCCACACGGTCCTCACAGAGAGACTTCCAGAATGGTCATAGCCCTTTCCAAAGAATGTGAGCACCATACAACGAGTGTCTGCAATTTTAGGGGGCTGTGTACTACCACCTAAAATAGTACAAAGTAAATGGTGTAACTGTAAATACTTGAAAAATTGAGACCTACAAATCTCAAACTGCTATACTGTATTTTCAAATGATCTCAAATCTCCATTTTCATAAAGGTCATTAAGTGTAGCAACAAGAAAAAAGGGGACTTGTTAATACATAATCTGTACATTTTTAACATAATTTTTGTGCACTACTGCAGTCACCAACAACTAGATCATCAAAATAAAATAAATAAAATAAAAACATAAAAAAAACAATATATACATTCAAACAAATCCTAGCCCACACTCCCTCTAATACCAGGTTTAAATCCTTCTCCCATCATCTCTTGAGAGAAGACGAAGCTCCATCCCCAGAGTCTGAATTAAAAGGGAGTAATACACAGATGCTTCATGACCATTTCCAGAGTATCTGCCGCTTTAGGGGGGTGTACACTACTCCCAAAAATAGTACAGAGCAGGTGGCGCAGCTTTAAATACCTAAAGAACTGGGATCAAGGAATCTTAAAATGTTAAACCAAATTATCAAAATATTTCAGTACTCTACTCTCATATAGTTCACTAAGTAACTAGTACCCGACCGTTATTATCAGTATATCGGTATCAACGTATATGTTTTCCGATATGCACAGATATGAAAACTTTTTTCAGAACATATAATGCAGAAAACAATGCTTTAAAATTGGTGTCATTAAGTAGTTTGTCCAGCAGAGCTGACTCTGAACTGACGGTGTTAAGCGGTTAAGGTCCCGTTACATCTGGCTTAAATCAAACTGAATTCCTCAAAAAGAACATCATACTTACGGTCAAGCATGGTGGTGCTAGTGTGATGGTGTGGGGATGCTTTGCTGCTTCAGAGCCAGGGCGATTGCAATAATTGAGGGAAACATGAATTCTGTTCTCTACCATAAAATCCTAAAGGAGAATGTCTGTGAGTTGAGTTGAGTTCATGCTCTAAAACCCTCCAATGTGGCTGAATGAAGAAGAATGAAAGAAGAGTGGGCCAAAACTCCACCACAGCTTTGTGAAAGACTGATCTCCAGTTATCGGAAGCATTTGATTGCAGTTGTTCCTGCTAAAGGGGGCACAAGCAGCTATTATGTTTAAGGGGGCAGTTTTTCCACATGGGTGATCTAGGTGTTGGATAACTTTTTTTTGCATCAATAAAATAAATCTATATGAAAACTGTATTTTGTTTTTACCTTGTTTTATGTTATCGCATTTGAAGATCTAAATCAATTTAGTAAGAAAATGACAAAGAAGAAATCAGGAAGGGGCAAATACTTTTTCACAGCACTATATATATATTTTACATGTATTTTTTTTTATTTATTTTTTTACATGAGTTTTGTTAAAGGGATAGATTACCCAAAAATGAAAATTCTCTCATTTACTCACCCTCATGCCCCCCCCCCCCCCCCCCCCCCGCTTTGCTGAACACAAAGATTTTTAGAAGAATATATCCATGCTGTTGATTCTCATAATGCAAGTGAATGGTAACCAGAACTCAGAGGGTCCAAAAATCAGGCATAATATTGACAGCATAAAAGTAATTCATAAGACTTCAGTGTTTTAATCCATATCTTCTGAAGCGATATGCTAGGTGTGGGTGAGAAACAGAGCAATATTTAAGTGATTTTTTTTACTAAAATTCTTCACCAGTATGAAGCTGAATGTGAAAGTCACTTTCACACCAGAATTTGGAACTGAAAGTGTAGATCTACAGAAAGAAAATATTTAAATATTCATCGGTTTCTCACTCGCACCTATCATATCGCTTCAGAAGATATAGATTTAACCACTGGAGCCATATGATTACTTTTATGCTGCCTTTACGTCCTTTTTGTACCATCTGGTCATTATTCGCTTGCATTTTGAGGACCAACAGAGCAGAGATATTCTTTTAAAAATCTTAATTTGTGTTCAGTAGATGAAGTCATAAACATTTGGGATGGCATGAGGGTAAGTGAATGATACATTTTATTTTTGGGTGAGCTAACCCTTTAATATTAGTCAATACAATATGATTCATTTTATAATGTATGCTTCAAAATTCTTTATATTTTTAAATTTAGAGTTGCATGCTGTTTCCATAGCTGCCATTTAATAATAAAAAGTCTATCGGTTTTGTTTTCCTAGTTTCAAACTTTTACCCTGTTAAGTCTCTTTAAGTTGCATAATGTTCACATGTATCAAACCTTATGAACCTTATAAAGACAAACAATAATGATTGTACATTGATTTATTTTAAATGTATATAAAGTTATTTGGTATGGGTATAATTATATCATTACATCATAATGGGCATGAAACAAATGAAATATATATGCAAAAATCTGCATTTATTTTAGCCATATTTTATAGTAAAATAATATATAGTGAAAAAAGGAAATAAAGAGTAACTTCACAACCAATGCAGCTTCTTCCTGAACTTTATTTTCACAAAATTAGCATTGCATATGCATTTTGTACTTCAATTATTTCATTTTCTTAAGATGAGAATCAAGAACTAAACCTTCCACCTAAAAATACATATAAACGGTAATATTTACAACAAATCAGGTGGAAACACAGAAAAAAACTTGACAACACAGAAACAGAGAGGAACATTTCTGATCCCGGAGGAGGAAAGTCTAGTTTTTGTGAACAAATAAAATGTACAACATGAGTTCAACATGAACAGCTTTCATACAGTTGTAATGCAGCTGGGATCTCATGCATATTTTGCATGACAGGTTATCAATTGAACTGAATGACCCCTTCGGTGGCTTGTAAAAGCACATATTTGTCAAGTGCATTGAACTTGGAGATTTAAGCTCTGATAGTGATCAAAGTTACTCTTTTAGGGCAATCTACATTGTTGAACATTGCTTTGGAGGACCAGGCAGCAAGGGCCTGCAGCAATCATTTTGAAAAACTTTACCAATAGAAAGTTTTAGTGAGGAAACTGGCTGCCGTGTTCAGCCAGCCTCCACTGGTGTCCTGTTTGGCACCGGTACGGGACACGGCACGGTCCAGCTCTTTCTCAGGACTCTCTTCCTCTGGCAGGTAATCTGGTAGGTGGAAATTCTCTTCTACCTTTGTACTAGAGGTGCAAAGTGGGATGAGAACCTGTAACGATGGTACAGATAAAAAAAAATTAATGACAACTAGTTTTATTGACCTATATATATATATATATATATATATATATTTTTTTTTTTTAAGTCTGATGAACAACTGTGATGATCTGATTCTATGTTTATATTCCCAGTCATATTCATATGCTTAAAACCAAGAAAAACGGCCAAACCCACCTCCTCTCCACTTTCATTTTTCACTACCTGCTGGACTGAAAGCACTTTTGTGGCAGCAATGGCAGTGGCCAGACTCTGTAGATAGAATAGAATTTAGTCATTTTTACTCCATGCATTAAGAAACAAGTTTTTGTCCTTTTATTAAATTGGACTCACTCCTTACAGAAAGAAAAACAAACAGAGGCTGTATGTACCTCAGTGGGCAGGTCTGCACGGATCCGAACAGTGCATCTCTTCATAGCCATCTGAAATGTAAAGCTGATCACACCTTTCACCTTCAAAAGTGCCTCTTCACACACACCTCTCTGATCCTGTCAACACAACAACAAATGTGATTTATCTGCTTATGAGAAAAAAGTGCACTTACAGTAAAAAGGTTGATAGATCCTGGTAGGAACAAAATAATGCCTATATGAAAAGTTACAAATGGTACATACTGCCCCATTTAAGCCTTGTATGTGCAGAGTAACTGATTTAGCTTTCTTGTTGGTGCTGTTGATGAAGAACTGAGGTTTGTTCTTCCTCTGTTGCTCAGAAGTCTGACAAGCCTGTCTCTGTGTTCGAGCACTCAACACGTCATACACCTCTTTTGCAAGGTCTGTAATATCTGTTGTCATACCAGTCCTTCAAGGGATTTAAAAAAATTAAAAGTGCAAAGGTTAGATCAAGGATCACCTTCATTTGGTCTGATTAAACTAAGCACAAAAGGCAACAAAAGCCCTTATATTAGACTTTCAAAACCTCATCTTCATAAATATAAACAAAACTTTCAATGATCAATTTTGCAACATCACAATATAGAAACACACCTCTCCATGAGCGTCTCCAGGCTCACAATCATTCCAAGCTCATTTTTCATGGTGTTGATATTTTGGGGCAATTCAGCCAGGTAGCGCAGAGTCTGAGAAAACACAGTACATTTGAAGGAATAGTTCACCCTTAAGGCCCCGGCACACTAATAACGAAGTGTTTCTTAGTACTTTGCTCAGAGCCAAAAAGGAGTTTGAAACAGGCGAGCAACATCATACTGTTTGCAAACATTCAGACACCAGCCTACTGCTTTCAGAGTACATTTAAATATGAGGACCCTCAAGACTACATGGAAAATATCAACTAACATGACAGTAGAATTCACGCAAGATCTGTAAAAGTACGTTTTAATTACTTGATGATTTAAGTAGCCACTGGTCAACGGACGTGGAAAGGAAGTCCCGCCTTACAGTTTAAAGAGCCAATCACCTTTTAGATACAGACATCACAGGTCAATCATCTTTGGAATGCACATGCGCATAAACTATACAAGCCATGACATTTTTTTTTTTTTTTTTTGCATAATATGGAGGTAAACAAAATTAAGATTCCAGTATTGTCAGATTTTATTGTTGATTTTAAATATCTTCTTTGATTGTAATCAGACAAACTGTTTTTGAGATTTTCTGGAGCTTCACTGGCATGACTGGAAATAGCCGCTCATGAGCGCTCCAAAGATGGCCGCCAGTGGACTGACTTGGTTGAATGACTTTGTATATATGCAGTAGATGGTGTAATTTGTCATGTTTAAATACTACATTCATGGCACTAATGTGCTAACATATGCACAACTTATGGTCTGTTATTGTCATTTATGATGACACTGGTACTACTGCAAAAATGGCTGTATAAAAGTGTGTAAATGTGTAGAATACAGACAAAAGCCTGGTGATAGGCATATCTTAATGAGTATTTAAGTAGATTTGATCCTTTTGTAGACTTAAAAAAAATAGACATAATATATACATTCTTGGAAATTGTCCATGTACATATGTAGGGAAATTTGCAACAGCTCACTAATAACTCTGCATGAAGCGGTGTCCACCTTGACTGATCTTAACTGATGGAATGGAATAAGTCATCGGCCTCAAAAGAAGGCGGGGCTTCAAGTCACACCTACAGATGACATGAACCAACGGCAGTAAGGTGTTTGGCAGCTTGTATGATGTTTTCCTGAAATTTCGAGCAGGCGATTTGATACAAACCACCAAAACGCACTCAAAAACAAATTTGTTTTGTGCAGATTTTGTTCTAAATGAAGCCACACCGGTTCATTCTTTGATAAAATATAAAGTGTGCAGGGACCTTTATGACTCGTCAAACTTATATGACTTCACGCACACATAAATTTGTTTTTTTTGATGGAGATACAATATGATATGTTTACATCCATACAATGCAAGTCAGTGTGGTCCAACCATTTCAAGCTCCAAATAGGGCATAAAAGGTTATCCATACACAGGCTCTCTTCGCATGTATTCAGCATGAGGAAGTGTAATCGAGCTTCAAATCATGATTGCGCCAAGGAGATGGCAGATGTTAAGATTAATAGCAAAAAAGGTGATACATTTTGGATAGTTTCTCATCCAAAATCATATTGCTTCAGAAGACATGATTAAACCACTCGAGTCATATGGTTTACCTTTATGGAGATCGAAAGTATGGGATCCCACTCAATTGCATTGCATGGAAAAAAACATCTCATATCTCCATCACAATATCTTTGATCAGCAGAAGAAAGTAATGCGAGTTTGAGACTTTATAAATGTGAGTAAATGACGAGAGAATTATCATTTTTGGGTGAACTATTCCTTTAAGCCGATAAGCGAGTATACTTCTTGAAATGTAGGTTGAACATTTTAGATACACACTGGTGGCCAAAAGTTTGGAATAACGTACTTATTTTGCACATATCGAAAGATATTAGCACTTTTCACCATCAGAGTGGCATTCAACTGATCGCAATGTATAGTCAGGACATTAATAATGTGAAAAATTACAATTAGAAAAAAATATTCAGAACTTCTTAAACTACTTCAAAGAATTATCATAAAAAAATACTCCATGTGTAGCAATGACGGCTTTGCAGATCCTTGCCATTCTAGCTGTCAGTTTGTCCAGATACTCAGGTGACATTTCACCCCACACTTCCTGTAGCACTTGCCATAGATGTGGCTGTCTTGTCGGGCACTTCTCACGCACCTTACAGTCTAGCTGATCCAACAAAAGCTCAATTGAGTTAAGATCCATAACACTCTTTTCCAATTATCTGTTGTCCAATGTCTGTGTTTCTTTGCACACTCTAACCTTTTCTTTTTGTATTTCTGTTTCAAAAGTGGCTTTTGTGCACAATTCTTCTGACAAGACCTGCACCCCTGAGTCTCCTCTTTACTGTTGTACATAAAACTGGTGTTGAGCGGGTAGAATTCAATGAAACTGTCAGCGAATGCCATGCGAGGCATCTACTTGGCAAAAAAGAGACTGATGTAATTATCCTCTTGTTTAGTTGTACATTTGGCCTTCCACATCTCTTTCTGTCCTTGTTAAAGCCAGTTGTCCTTTGAAGACTGTAGTGTACACCTTTGTATAAAACCTTAATTTTTTTTGCCAATTTCAAGCATTATATAGCCTTCATTCCTCAAAACAACGATTGACTGATGAGTTTCTAGAGAAAGCTTGAATGTCAGTCTATTGCATAATGTGGCAACTCGAAAACAAACACAAAAACAGTGTTAAGCTTCTTTTAACAAACAAAATAGCTTTAAACTGTGTTTGATATAACGGCAAGTGATTTTCTAGTACCAAATTAGCATGATTACTCAAGGATAATGTGATGGCTGCTGGAAATGGGGCCTGTCTAGTTTTTCAGGGGCCTGGATAGCTCAGCGAGTAAAGATGCTGAATACCACCCCTGGAGTCACAAGTTTGAATACAGGGCATGCTGAGTGACTCCAACCGGGTCTCCTAAGCAACCAAATTGGCCCAGTTGCTAGGGAGGGTAGTCACATGGGCTAATCTCCTCATGGTTGCTATAATGTGGTTCTCACTCTTGGTGGGGTGTGTGGGGAGTTGTGCGTGGATGCTGCAGAGAATAGTTTGAAGCCTCCAAACACGAGGTCATGTGATAAGATGTGCGGATTGACGGTCTCAGATGTGAAGGCAACTGAGATTCGTCCTCTGCCACCTGGATTGAGGCGAGTCACTACGCCACCACAAGGACTTATGGTGCATTGGGTATTCCAAATTGGGGAGAAAAAAATAAGAAAAAGAAAAAAGGAGAGAGACTTTTTCAAAAAGTGATGGTGCTGTTTTTTTATATCAGTAATGTCCTGACTATACTTTGTGATCAGATGAATGCCACTGGTGAATTATAGTACCAATTTCCCTCTGAAGCAGAAAAATCTGCAAATTATTCCAAACTTTTAGCTGCCAGTGTATACTATTTTTATTTTTTTTTAATTTACTAATAGTTTAATAGTTTTTTACTATTTTTTTTAAGAGATGTGTGCATTGACTTGGGAGTTGTAGAATCTGGAGTGTACCTGGAGAGTGGCAAAAAGCACTTTTGGGTCTTTGTGGTCTAGAAACAGCACTAGTCCTGGAAGGCATCCCTGGTCTTGAACAATCGCCTCCCGGTTCTGTGGTTCTGATGCCAAGTCCCGAAGCTGTGTGACTACTGATAAGGCGTCCATCATTTTTTTGTGGAGATCTAAAAACCAAGAAAAAAAGTACTAGTAACAAATCCGATTACCTAAATCCATATTCAAAAATACGTCCTCCTATTTTCGGGTAGCACCTTTTAATGTAGGTCTATAAATAACACACACATGCTTCTAATCATGACAACTACTAGCCTACAAAAAAAAAAAAAAAAACACTTTAAAATAGAGATGAAACTACATTAATAATACGTACTCTCAACACTACAGGTTCAATTACAATTAAAGGAAAATCTATTAAATGCAATCTAAAAGCTTTTGACAATAAAACCACCTCGACACAATTAGTTCCTTATAGTGGAGTCTGTTAGCTTGCTAGCTACTTGGGTTTGACCCGGCTCTCCAGTATTTGTGCGATTTAAATCACTATAATAGTCTGATAACCCGCTTTTTTCCTTTAAGCCATCTTTTACATTCCAAAGAATACGTTTGAAGCTAATTTTGTGAAATATGTTGATTAAAATACAAAATTAAAGTAGTTACCCTGTACAACGCATACACAAATACAAAATTTCCCACTGCTTCTGTTCAAAATGAAACGATTGGTCGACGGCCGCTGAGGACGTTACTAAATACTTCAAACTGATTGGCTAAATGTGCCTGCGCACTCCTCTGGTCCAATCACAAACAAGCTCACGCAAGCAGCTTTATTTAAGTTTACCTGCACGGAAAGCGTGACACAGGGTAAATACGCTTTTATTTTCTTAACAGTTTGTGATTATAAAGTTGTATTGATTTTATAATGTACATGTGTATGAATTGACCACATATATATTACACAGTAACGCTTAGGATTGAAATACGTGTACTTTGTCATGTGCTCCATGTTAGGACAGAGTCTGCCGTTTGATTATTATGTGATGCTGATACATCCGTAGTCGATCTCACACGTCTGAGCTTTTGCCGTTAGATTCTTGAACATATAAATATATTTAAAAAAAAAAATATGTAACGGTGCATGTTACAATGGAGATTTTGTTACAGAATTGGATGTAATGCAGTTGATTTGATCCTTCAGGTCACGTGGAGAGGACAGTTTGGTGCAGTGTGTGTTGGTTGAATCTGTCAGCAGAATTCCAACTGCACTGTGGAACACACTACTTGGAAAACTGTCAATGTCTCTGTTGGAGGACATTGTTGATCTACTGCGATGTGTCCTGGAATACTTTGGAGTGCCAGCTGACATGGTAAAGTGAATTACGATTTGGGTGATTTGATGTGCATATGTCATTTGACTCTTTACACACACACACACACACACACACACACACACACACACACACACACACAAAGTGTTTTAGGATGAAGATTCAGATGTTTTTTTAGTTTAAGTTTGAAAATACATATTTTTGGGCAATATATTTTTGCCAACACTAATGCACTATATGTTGTTGCAGCTTGTTCCAGTATGGGACAGTACCCTGTGTGGGCAGTACCGGAGCGTAGTGCGTATGATTGGCACAAACCTACCTCTCTCTCCTTACCCCCGAGTGCGGTTTCAGGTATCAGATAAATTATTATTAAGATCCTGATGTGTGCTGTTTTTTTTTATTTTTACCTTTCTCGTTTGGGCAGATTTTTTGCTATTAATAAATCGACAGTTTTGCATATTAGATGCTTTGCTTTTAGGCATGCAATGCTTTTAAGATTAAAAGATGTTCAAACTGCATGTTTGCTTGCATATGTAACATGTACGCTTTTATATAGCATGTACAGTATGTTTAAAATATTAATAAGCATTTGGGAAGCACTTTTCTTTTCACAGATTATTTGTATGTAAAACCTTTACAAGACTGTCTAAAGTACTCCATCACTAATTAGTTCTGATTCTTTCCAGATTCCTCTGCAAACACTCAGTAGACATTGCCATATTGATGTCTCAGTGGACACACCAGTTATTCCGACATTAGCTGATGTGTTGTGGCTGGTGGAAGATGAAGGAGACAGCCAAACTAAGTTCAGGTATTCAGACATTAGAAGCTGTCAGAATACAAGTTTAATAATAGCTCACTGAACACCATCATTGTCTGTAAGTCTACTGTTCTAAATATAGTTTAGTAGCTAAATGTCCTATTTTAAAATATTTAAAAGTACAATTCTCTCTCCATTTACCCACCCTGATGCTATTCCAGAAGAGTATGACTTTCTTCTGCTGAACACCAACAAAATTTTTTTAGAAGAATATCTCAGCTCTGTTGGTCCACAGGTGAATGGTGGCCAGAAATGTAAAGCTCCAAAAGGACAAAAAAAGGCAGCATAAAAGTAAGACATATGACTCAAGTGGTTTAATCCGTGTATTGTGAAGCGACATGATAGGAGTGCGTGAGAAAGAGATCAATATTTATGTCCTATTTTACTATACATTCACCACCTCTGCCCAGTAAAAGGCGATATGCATGAAGAATGCAACCCCCAAAGTGGAGATTTATAGCAAAAAAATGATAGGTGATATGGCACCGATTTGTTTCACCCACACCTATAATATTTCTTGTGAAGATATGGATTTAAGATCCATATTTAGATCCATGGAAATAGTCCAAAACAGGTTGCCAGGTCTTAAAAAAGTTTTCTCAGAGCCTCGTAAAGAATATATTATATCTCTGGACCACTGTGTATAAGTGGGCGGGGTAGTCTCCTTCCACTTTAACAGTACTGCTCTGCGTGCTAACAAGGAGGTAAAAGCAGGGACCTCATGCCTTGATGTCAATAACCATGATTCCTTTGGGGCAACCCCAAAAAGTGGCACCAAAGGATCTGGATCAAACCTGTATTGGATCACTGAACGGATCTCAAATAAGGATCGCCAGTAGCACTCCAGCTTGGGGCATGTCCAGAACATGTGGACTAGTATACCATCTTCACTTTCACATCAGTTTCATAGGGGATTATTTCCAGGGTAGATTTGGGATAATTTAACTTTTGACATATGGGGTCTGTGTACTACTATAAATTGAATGAGGGAGTGCCTAGCACATATTGAAGAGGATTGGACCTGCTTGAGAACTGAACTTCATGTAACTTCTGAAAGTGGGCAACCAAGATCTTCCTCCTAGACGCTCTTAAGCTTAGACAAGGAAGAGGACACCAGGTCTGCTATCAGATTAATGGCAGAAATTGAACCTCTGGCCAATGCATTATGAGAAAGGAAGCTGTCTAAAGGATTATTAAGGGGGAACACTGGAACAAGTGGCCTAACATAATGTCTGACTTGCAGGATTCCAAAGAAATCTTATTTGGGGAGGCCAAATCGCTGCGATAATTTATCAAAAGAAGTGAATGTATCGTCAGTAAATAAGTCTTTAAAGCATTTTATCCCTTTGTCATACCACGGCAATGGAGCATAGGAGAGAGAAATTTCGGAGGGTGAAAGTTTTCCTGAAAAGGATCGAACATCTGAAGTCATTGGAGAGGGAATTTGCTGCTAACTCTGTAGCGACCAAGGCAGATTTGGAGCACGTTTGGGAAAAGTTGAAAGACTTGGAGAATCGTAACTGGCTAAACAATGTCCGAATTGTTGGAATTCCTGAGGATGAAGAAGGCCAAGATATGGTGAAATTCTAGATGGGCTTCCCAATTTTGCTTGACATTACAAACCATAAACTGGATCTTAAAAATCTTAAAAAATAAATAAAAAGAATGCAGATTTTTGATAAATCCAGTTTGATCAGGCGAAACAACAGTGGGGAGTGACATCTTCAAGCCTTAAAGATAACACCGTGGCCAAAACTTTAATGTCGCAATTGAGCAGAGATATAGGCCCGTACGAGGCACAGCCTAGTGAATCTTTATCCTTTAAAGTAATAAGGAAATACAAGCCTGTTTCAACATTGGGGGAAGAGCCCCTCTCTCAAGAGATTCAGAAAAGACTGAGTTCAGATGAGGAGTGAGCTGTGCAGAAATTATTTTATAGAACTTTGATGGAAAAACCATCAGGTCCTGGTGACTACCCTGACTGTAACAAAATTATGGCAGCTGCCACCTCCTCCTGAGATTTTGGCTCTTCCAAACAAGTCCTAAATTGTAAATATAATGTAGGTGTAGTTGAGCTCCCAAAGAATTTCCCCATGGCATCCTGCTTAGGAGTGAAGTCTGATGCATATAATGCAGAGTAAAACTTTCTGAACATATCGTTAATCATGCCATGGTTAGTTGAGATCTCCCAATTATCTAGACAAAGCCCACTGATAATTTGTTTTGCTCTGATCCCACATAGCTGACTGGCCAATAACTTCCCTGCTTTTTTACTAAATTCATAGAAATGTATTCTAGTTCTTCTTAAGAGATACTCTGTATCATTGGTCGAAAGCAAATCATATTCTACTTTAAGTATAAAAAGGCACTCTTTGTACAGGTGTGGTGTAGGAGACCTAGCGAATCGTTAGTCTATTTGAGAGATTTCATTTGCAAGCAAGATTAGTTTTTTTGCTTTCGATTGTTTTTTTTTTTATTTAATTGGCGATATAAGAGATAACTTGGCCTCTTAAACAAATTCCTCATCTCCTAAGAGGGACAAGATTAAACGGCAATTTCTCCTGAAGCAAGATAAATCTGGAAATGCCATGTCAAGAGTTAAAGGAGCATGCTCAGCTATGACAATGCTTTGGTATGCACAAGACTGAACCCTAGAAAGCAAAGTATTGTCAAGAAGTAATAGATTATATAGACAATTATATAATGGCCATTCTTATCTGAAATGATGTTCGATGATACAAAGGGTTATGTTTTTATCAATCAAGATGGTCACACCTCTTGCCTTCGCCTGAAAGGATGAATGAAAAAACTGCCCTGCCTACCCTTGTTCAAGACGTGGATGGTCCGTACACAGTAAATGTGTTACTTGCAGGAAAGCCACCCCTGCCTTGAGCTGTTTAAGATTAGAGTGAACCCTAGTTCTCTACACTGGATGGTTTAAACCCTTAACGTTGTAACTCAAAAAATAGTTCTTTACCCATTAGAACAGGCATAAAAACTCTGTTCGTAACCAGAAATTTCTTGGCCCATCCTCCCAAAATGCACCAACCAGCACTTAATGCCCATCCTTAATGTCAAACCAGAGATACAGATATGGATAATAAAAATGTTAAAAAAAAAAAAGTACACAAAAAGTATAAAATGAATAAATAAATTCATACATGAAATGTGCAAAGTCAGCAAAACATACCCCAGTGACCATTCCCAACTCTTCCCCCAAGTTCTTCCAAGCCTTTTTATGCAAAAACACTAGTTTTTTCTTACTGTATTCAATCCTCAATCCCTTAAAACAAAATAATAAACCATTAAACTTAAATACATAGACAACAATAAAGAGTGCCAGTTGCCAGTTCTTAAAATGACCAGCCAAATGTCATACATGTTATGCGTTTGTAACTCACAGATTAGAATTTAGGACAGACCTGGATAGCTCAGCGAATAAAGATGCTGACTACCACCCCTGGAGTTGCGAGTTTGAATCTAGGGTATGCTGAGTGACTCCAGTCAGGCTTCCTAAGCAACCAAATTGGCCCGGTTGCTAGGGAGGGTAGAGTCACATGGGGTAACCTCCTCGTGGTCGATATAATGTGGTTCTCGCTCTCGGTGGGGCACGTGGTTAGTTGTGCGTGGATGCTGCGGAGAATAGCGTGAAGCCCCCGCACACGTTATATCTCCGCGGTGACATGCTCAACAAGCAACGTGATAAGATGCGCGGATTGACGTCTCAGATGTGGAGGCAACTGCACCTGCAGAGCACCTGTAGAGATATTCTACTAAAAATCTTTATTTTGTTCTGCAGAAGAAAGAAAGTCATGCACATCTGGGGGTTTTGGGTGAACTAACCCTATATAACTAACTCAGCAGGGCGTATACATCATTTTTGAAGTCAGAATAGTTTTTTTTTACATTTTTATTAAGTGTCATCACATCTCATCATGTTCATGACAGGAATGTCATCCCTCTGAGGAAACACTGTGCACAGCAAGGTTTCGAGATCGCCTCAGTAGTGTCTGAACGCCCAAAGTCCGTGTCTGTGCATGCTCATAGAGAAGGTTGGCTTCCAGGCCAGGGCACCCAGCCAGATGCCCTGCAGAAGATATCTGCTCTGGAAGAGGAACTCCAAAGACTAAGAGCACAGATTGCTATGATAGTCACAGCTCCAGCAGGTAATGTTTGCAGTCAGTCTGGCAGTGCTGTAACTGGCAGGTTGTTTGTGATGCTGCAGAAATCTCTTATAATAGGCAAATTTTTTGTAGCGACTCCCATTTGCTACAAACCAAATTCCCATAGATCAGATTGTACTTTTAGAGGTATACATGGTTAATACTGTTCTGGTATACTGTAACTACATACTCTTACATATTGTCCAAAATTACCATTTAATGTAACAAAGCTGCAAAAACAACTTGGTTTTTGACATAAGTAGAATAGATACTATTTACGCGTGTCACAGTGCACGTTGTGTTTCTTAAAGGTATAGCAAAAAAATGGTATGCTGCTTATTTAAAGTTCAGAGAGGGGGGAAAAATGGTTATCGTGAGTGTTTTTGGCACAAAAGAGGGGGAAAAAAATTATGACCCCTTTAATGCTTCATTTTCTGATTAAGTTTTTTTGCTGTATATGTGTTGCTCATCTGTTGTCTCTCTGGTTTTCCAGGTGATTCCGGCACTCCATGTTCTACTCTACGAACTCCTGTCCTTACTTCCACTCCTATCTGTGTTCCTCCCCCTCCGCCACCTCCACCACCACCACCTCCTCCTGCTGTGGGCAGCTCCATGGATGTGTCAGTGACGGAGGTGGTTCGACAGAGACAGGTAGCAAAGAGAGAAAAGACTGCACAGTGTGAGCCCTCTGCGGGTTCAGCACCTGCTGCTCTGCCCTCCATGCTAGATGTGCTGAGAGACCTGAATCAAGTCAAACTGCGTTCTGTGGAGAGGTATGAATATTCTGGATCCATTTACTCTACCAGTGAAAAGTTTGGACACTTAAACCAGTTTTTTTATTAGTGCTTTTTCCCATATTTTAAAACAATAGTAAAATCATTTAAATTATGGAATTATGATGTGACCAAAAATGTTAAACAGACAAAAACAAAAAACTGGGTGTTTTTTAAACGATATTGAAGGCGTTCCTAGATATATTGGGCAATTGTCTCTGAACCAACTTTTTCATTACATTTTTTTTTTTAATTATAGCTGGGATAGTCCCCCCCCCCCCCCAACATAAAATTTTCATTATTTACTTGCCCTCATGCCATCCCAGATGTGACTGACGTTCTTTTGAAGAACACAAAAGAAGGTTTTTGAAGAGTATCTCATATATCTCAATAGCTCTGTTGGTCAACAGGGTCCAAAACGTTTAAGCTCAAAAAGCACATGAAGGCAGCATAAAAGTAATCCATATGACTCCAGTGGTTAAATCCATGTCTTGAGAAGCAATATGATTGGTGTGGTTAAAAAAAAAAAACAGATCATTATTTAAGTCCTTTTTTACTAAAAATAAGTCATGTTTACTCTAAATCTCCACTTTCACTTCCACATTCTTCTTTTGTTTTTTGGTGATTTGTGTTCTTTGTACATATCACCACCTACTGGTTGGGGCTGGTCAAAGGTACAGTTTTGTGCTATAAAAGGACTTAAATGTTGATCTGTTTCTCACCCACACCAATCATATCACTTCTGAAGACATGGATTTATCCACTGGAGTCTTATGGATTACTTTTATGCTGACCTTTATATGCTTTTTGGACCTTCAGCGTTCTGGCCACTGTTCACTTGCATGGAATGGATCTAAAGAGCTGAAATATTCTTCTAAAATCTTTGTGTTCAGCAAAAGAAAGTCATACACATCTGGGATGGCATGAGGGTGAGTAAATGATGAGGGGAATTTGTGTTTTCATGTAAACTATCCCTTTAATGTTTTTATTGCACTACACTTAATTTTAATCAATTTAAAAGGTGAAACTCGTGATATGATTGATTTGAGTTTAATGGAAGACTTTATCATTTTAGACTATATTGTACAGCCTCCGTTGATAATGCAAGTAAAACCGTAACACTACAATAGTATATCTACGCACCACACACAATAAAACTGTAAACTAAAACATAAAACGAGGATTCAATAATGGTGGGGCTGAAATATACTTTATTAAACATGAAAATAACATGCAGAAATATGCCATTTAAAAATGACAATAATAAGTTTAATTAATAATTTCTTTAGCAGTAAAGTTATAATAGATAGTTACACGCTAAACGAATGAAAATGTACATTACTGTGCGATGAAACTGGTACATAACAACTTAAGATGATTAAACATTGTAAACAGACAGACTATGTGCTGAAAGGACAATAAGTGATTGCTTGTGCATTTCTGCGATCGGGGCAAAAGATAACAGCGGCACACACACACACACACACTCACACTCTTACGGTACCTGCAAACTACAGCAGTGCTATAAAATACTCAGAAGTCATGAATATTAAACATTACAGTAACTTCAACAGACAATGTAGGTACATCGCGATCAGTTAACACACAAGTATTGTAAATGTTCGATTCAGACGAGCATGACAATATTAGCTTCAACATCCCTACCAGACAACATATCCAAGCATTAAAACAAGTACTTCAGCAGACAGTTAACAGATAAACATCCATCCAGACTGCAGCGATGCTGTCCTGAACTATGTGACAGTGACTGACTGTACTGAACAGCGTAGTTTCCCCAGCCAGAACACGTGACAACCGGTGCTTATTTTCTGTGTTTACGTATGTGAGGTAATGACGCAAGGATGAACGTCATCATAAGCAAGTGATTTCAGGCCAAATCCGACCCGACAGCTCAAAATAGAAATCATTTTTTGTAGGCTTACCGTAGTGAATCTTTCAAAAAAAGTCTCCCATAGTGCAGCTTTAACTTAGAAAAAGCTACACTCTTAAAGCGGTTTTACATGGGATGCGGTCACCGTGCTTTCCCTATTCATTTTAGAGATAGGGATGGGCAGATCGATCCTAAAGTATCAATGCTTCCTATACTGATGTTGAATCAAAATATTCGGGGCTTAGCCCAGACCGCTGTGGATACGTAAGGCCACCTTTGATGAAATATAGAAATATAAAATACTTTATAATAAATGTTTCAAATTTTACACCTGTGAGGTGTCATTTATATAATTAATGTTTAAATATGACTAAAACTAAAAATATGCCGCTCAAAGAACAGATGGGGTTGCAGCTGCCCGAACCATGAGGAGGTTTTTACTGCTTATTCATCCTTTTAATCATCTGATGAATTGTGTGGTGTGTTTTTTAACACAACTGTTTATACCCTTTTCTGATCTCCTTATTTCTCCAATACACTCTACTTTCCATCTCCCATTCAAATACACCAGAGCGATGGATGCACATGGCAGTTTCTCTTTTGCTGTTTGGAACAGAATACTAGAATACTACTCTTACTAGTTCGACCGTATCTGTATATTGCAGTAACAGTGAGAGTAGTATGGTCGTATGCTATTGTGAACACAGCCATTGAGTCCGTGAGCTGGCAAGTTTCTGCTCATGTACAACCATAGGGAAAATATAGATGCACTTTTCGAGAATGAGGGAGAAATTATTCGGGCTATAGCCACGGAAGACCAGGGCTATCTACGTGCCTGGTTACTAGAGTTGCCACCTCGGCCCTGAAAAATTCCTGGACACCTGTTCAATGACCGAAAAACGTATTGCTGACCATCACACCAGAAATAAAACATATTATTTATTACCACACGTATAGCATATATTTCAATCAAACATTAAAGCTACACAATATAACTTTGTTTTGCTAAAAAACAACAGAATTGTATTTATGAGAGAGTACAACAAAAATCCATCTAACTTTGATAAACCTATAATAACCATTTATATGTTAGAGCTGTCTGGATGGATTTTTCAGGAAATTGCATACATATTTCATACGCCATGGGTGTATCTGTACACAGAGAAAATAAGCTCCGTCTACTATAGTGTGCGTGTGGGAAAAGCATGGAGCTGAAAGTTTCAAGATACAAGATAAATTGACCATGGATCATTCAAAACGGCAAAACTCCGGGGAATCACCGGTTGTAAACCCTGAACAGAGTCAATCCCGAATCAATATCGTCTTGGCTTTTCAGAGGTGGCAACAACTCCGAGATCTGAAAGGATTTAAAAGCGACCCAGAGATGGGATATTTTATTGATATGGTTTACGTCTGTGTGTATGAAATACAATAATTATACTGTAATCGGTCCAGAACTTTTCCCTTGCTAGCACGTGTGCATTTTCTTTATAATGGCAATAATTTATATAAATAAATACTTTTTCTTTCTCACCATTTTGGAATGCCCAATTTCCAATGTCCTGGAGGTGGCATAGTGACGCCTCAATCCAGGTGGCGGAGGACGAATCTCAGTGGCCTCCACGTCTGAGAACGTTAATCCGCGCGTGGAGCGCGTTTAGTCTTCACGTTATTATCCGCAGCATCCACGCACAACTCGCCATGCGCTCCACCGAGAGCAAGAACCCCATTATAGTGACCACGAGGAGGTTATGTGACTCTACCCTCCCTAGCAACCAGACCAATTTGGTTGCTTAGTAGACCTGGCTGGAGTCATTCAACTCGTGAATTCGAACTCTTGACTCCAGGGGTGGTAGTCAGGACATACGAGTCTTGAAATGAAGTTGACCATTGGTTGGTAACAATGACAATCTATAAATGAGTTAATACTGTGGTCTATTTGGCCAGAATATCCTGCAGTTATAGAAACTTTACAACTTTTGACCTTATCAGACTAGCAATCATTGTGTCTGTTAACAAACGTTACCTAAATTTGTAACATCATTTATTTAAAAACATCAATGTTTCCAATAAACAACAGTCAAAACAACACAAGATATACACAACATAACATACCTGTGCAGATGTTATGATTTCAGATATCAATATTTTCCTTTCTTTTGTTATTTCGCTCTAAGTCCTGTATGCTTGTGTACACCGGTTCCTCGAACCACATTCATCTGCGCAGAGCAGAAGCACATCTTGCGTCATTACCAAAACAATGTTCTTCCGCAAGACACGTGCAGTTTTATTTTTTAACCACTAGAGGGCCAAAAGTTACATAGTGTAGCTTTAACATCAATACACTCAAAAAAATATTGTAGCCTATTTTTAAGGTATGGATTTAAATTTCATTAATAAAAGTTCCAGTAAAATGTTTAGTGCAATTTTTAACTAAATTACTGAAACTGAAAATATTTTTTTTTATAGATGACTAAAATAAATGATATTGAATTATGTTATGAAATTGAAATGTGTGAAAGAAATAAAATCGGACAGACCGATAGCATAATAGTCTTAATTGTTTAGTGTTTTACAAGTAAGTGAGTGCGAAATAAAAATAACCCTATCCATAACACAATTTTTAATATATAATGACACTTTTAATATTTATATCATATATGTTAAGATAGATTATAGCCATTGCTAAAGCTTAAACATAGCAATACATTTCCCTTCTTTGATCCTCTGTTTCTGCTGCTCTTGTTTTTATGTAGGCCTACAGAGCATACAATTTAGGTTCGCGTCTCTTGAGCGCGGCCACGCAGAGAAAACATTACCCTGCGTTCATGGCCATGCGCTTAAGTGCTCATCAGACTCCTTTTACATGCATCTGGAAAATATTGAAATTCCAGGACATTTTGTGTCCCAGAATAGAATTTTACTTTTCCAGAACAGATGGCCAAAAATCGCGACGATCCCAGAAAATCCAGGTTACTGTAGTGAAACCATGGTTCATTTTTGTAAGGGTATACAAAACAGTCTAATAATTTTCAGTTTTGGCTCACTAATGTAAAAAAATTATAATGACTTGAATTATGACTAAAAATAATATTTGAAATTACACATTTTATCCCAAAATTTTATTGCAAAAAAATGTAATAGAAGTATAGGTATTTGTATCGGTATCCACAATGTTGGACTTTAAATTATTGGTATCGGATTGAAAAAAGTGTTTTTTCAATCCGATTAAGAGAGAGGCGCCACGACGTATATTTTAATCTCACTTTTACATTTTAATTATTTGTTCAGTTTAATTTGAATTTTTAGTTAAAATAAATAAAAAATAAAGTTCATAGTTTGAAATCAAGCTGCCTTGTGTTGTTGTGTAGACTATTGCTTAACAAGAATTACCCCATATTACCATTGTTTGTTGGTTTGAACGTGAACACCGCACCAGTGTGAATATTATGTTGTAGTAGCAAGTCTACTGAATTTATTCACAACCAATCAAACGAATCTTAGCTTTTATGTAGTCAAAAACAACTTGGAGACAAACATGCATGCTGTTGCTGAATTTCCTTCTGACATATAACATTAATTGTTTCTTTGAGTGTTTACAGAGACATAAATAGGAAAACAGCCTCATAGAAAGCTGTGAGTGGACGAGTCTGTGTATCAGGTGAAAATAGACCACGGAAATATGTATAGCTTATGTTTGGAAAATAGACGACTCTGCAACAGGTGTCTGAACAATCATCAACTTTAGATAAACAGAGTTTTGTAGATTTTGAATGTTCATTTAAAGCCTTCCCTATTAATTATTAATGTGATGTTATTATTATTAATGTCTGGTATTATTTATACTATACCAATTTGCCAATAAAAACATTAAGTAACATGCAGTCTGTTTCTTTAGTTATAAAAAAAATACGGAACTCATCAAATGTGGTGACAGGTGGCAAGATGCCATCAATATTTACAATAACATATTGAAAAAATAAAAAATAGCTTATTACAATATTTATAGTTATAAAACATTTTAGAACAAAATAAGTAGCATTATATTTAGGTGAAATCACTTGCATGAAAACGAATACAATATTTACAGTAATCACAGTAACTGAGCTGAAGCTGTTGGTGGCATTATTGCACTTTTACTGGCGCGTTTCGCACCGCTTCTCGTGTGAATGGAAAAAGCCTGTACAAACGAGAAGTGGCAAGATTGCAAGCAAAGCTTGCCGAATGCCACGTCCCTTGTAAAACTGCCTTTAAGCTAAAATATTTTAGTTTTGAATAAAATAAAATATCGTCTTATATCTGTATACAAACCTAATTTCAAGCATTTGAGCATAAGCTTTAAATAATATATTTAATGTATTTAAGGACATCTTATCAATATATAAACCCAAAAGTGGGTCCAAACTTTTGAATGGTAGTGAATATAAAATAAGTGAATATCTTATGAATGCAATACTGAACTGAGCATTTTGAAATAAGCTGCAGAAATCCATTATCGTGTGTGTGTGTGTGTGTGTGTGTGTGTGTGTGTGTGTGTGTGTGTGTGTGTGTGTGTGTGTGTGTGTGTGTGTGTGTATTTTTTAGGTCTCCAGGTGGAACTCCGGTAAGGAGACGGAGAAGTAAAGGCGTCGCATGTTCTTCTGACCCAGCAGCTCTCATTGCTGAAGCACTGAAACTAAAGTTTGCACACAGACAGAGAGACGATTCATTTGGTAAAGAGAACCGCTCCTCTGAACCCTCTCCATTCAGCAGCCCAGACACACCCAGAGTATGTCCTCTCTTTTTCTTTTGACATTACTCCCTATTGACAGTGGTAAAAATAAAAGACAAAAGATTTGCTACCAGTAGGGATGTGCATTTTAGTCATTTTGACTGTTCGAGGGCGGTGCAATAGTAAAAACCGGGAGCAGTGTAGTAAGTTCTGTTCGCACTATTTTATTTATTTCTTTTTTATAGGTTTACAAATGTCAAATCGCCGTCTATGGCCATTGCATCATGTTGTTTTTTTTTTCCAGTGTCTTGAGCGGTGTCAATGTCGGAGACCATATTTGAAGGCCCCCTCGTCCGAAACTAGACGTGTCTGATTATAAGAATTAATCATGGATGATTTTTTTGGTTTCAGAAAGAGTCCGTTTATTATTTGTGGGCATACATCTTAAAAGTATTTCTAGCATTTTAATTAAGTTGAATTATTTCTTATTTTAAATATATTGTTAGTCATCTTGAGGCCCCCTTGGCAACCATAGTGGGTCCTGGCCCCCTGATTGAGAACCACTGCTTTAAAGAAACAAATAGTGCTTTTAAAATGTTAAAGTGAAGACATGGGATGCTTCTCATTTTACTAAATTGTGCATTCTCATTTCCTCGCTCTTCCGTTCTCGAGCCTGTGACCCGGAAACCGATCAAAGTCTGCCATCATTAATGATGTATCAATTCTCGAAATGCACCGCAAGGATCGAGGACATAGAAAGCTCACTGAGGATGCTAAGCGAGGAAGTACAAGAGCCTTTTTGGTCAAAGCACCTGACGCATGTTTGAATTCCCCCCCCCCCCCCCCACCCCCCACCCTTCACATGTGACACAACATTTTTAATTCTTGTTTCACCTCTGCAGTTTAAATAAACCAGAATTGTCACATACTGCAACAGTGTATATTTAATTATTTGGATTTATTATGTATATATTAATAAATAAAGTTTCAATGACGTTAAGCATTCCTAGGTACTGCAGCTGTGCAAAAATACGCTCTGAAGAACACTTGGGTGAGCAGGACATATCATTTTACAAATCTGTCTTGCTTCGACTCCCCTGCCCTTCCAGAGGAAGCAAGGAAAGGAAACGAGGACACACAATTTCAGAAATAAGAAGCACCCATAAAGAACCCATTCATACCAGCAGACTATTAGATTAGATCAAGTGTCCAATAACTTAAAGGGATAGTTCACCCAAAAATGAAAATTCTCTCATCATTTACTCATCCTTTATACCATCTCAGATAAGTATGACTTTCTTCTGCAGAACACAAATGAAGAATTTTGGAAAATATCTCTGCTCTGTAGGTCCATACAATGCAAGTCAACAGGGTCAAAACCTTTGAAGCTTAAAAAAGAAAAGGCAGGATAAACGTAATCAATACATGGTTTAATCTGTCTTCTGAAGTCATTTAATCAGTTTTGGGTGAGAACAGACCAAAATGCAAATCCTTTTTCACTGTACATCTTGCTATCATGTTAATGTCTTTAGGCATTAACATGATTTTCTAGCTCGCGTACACTTCCTAGTGCTTGATGCATGCGCAGAACACTAGATGGTGCATGGATGTGAAATTGAGTTTTAAATCATTATCACTAATGAGACTGCAGAAGATTTATAGTGAAAAAGGAATTACATGTTAGTCATTTTTCACCCAAAATCTATTGGAACGCATCAGAGGACATGGGTTAAAACACTGGAGTCATATGGATTACTTTTATGCTGCCTTTATGTCCTTTTTTGAGCTTTAAAGTTTTGGTCACCATTCACTTGCATTGTATGGACCTACAGACCTGAGATATTCTTAAAATCTTCCCTTGTATTCTGTAGAAGAATCTACATCTGGGATGGCATGAGGGTGAGTAAATGATGAGAGAATTTTCATTTTCACTATTCCTTCAACAGTGCAAAATTTGAACCAGCAGAGGGCAATGTTTAATCATGGTTTGCAGTTGCCACTTGAGTTTAAAACTCATTTGAATCATCTACAAATGGATTCCCTCAGCAGACTAGATTTAGAATAGACTGTTTTACTTTATTAAAATGTGTTATTTCAAAATGATAATATCATTGCTTAGGTAATAATAACACTTGTGGTCTTATGTCTAATGGACTGGATTCTCCGTCCCACTTTTCAAATCCTTCCAACACCTTTATTTGTGTCATAGTGTTATTACATATTCCTCGGAAAGACCAGAACCCTTGACATTTTCCAATAACTGTGAATGGGTTTTGGTTAAGAATGCAGTTTTACATAGTGTGTTGTGTTTATCTTGAGGGCACTGAGTGGTGTTGTGACTTTAGTGTTGTGTTGGTTTACAGATCTTCCATCACACCAGACGCAGCCAGGGACGTATTCACCTTTGACCCTTGACCTTAAAGTCTACCAGGGAAAAGTTGTGTCATGGACTGATGACAGATTTTTTTTTTTTTTTTTTTTCTATGCTGGTTGCACACTGGTTCTCTCTTCCATTTCTCTCTAAATTTATACCATAGGCTTCTATCAGATTTTGTGCAGGCATCGTCATTTCTGTACATTTTCTTTTGTGTGTGTGTAAATATTCTTTGATAAGGACTTGTTAATTGTGAATGGCTAAAACGTTATGCAATTATGAGTAGTGATACTTGTGATGGCAGTTTCTTTCAGAATATGCCAGGACTATGGAATGTCTCTTAACTTTTATTTGTTATACGCTGCTGTCTTCATATGAATGTTGAGACCTAGTTGGACTATCAAAGGTTCTCTAAACTTTAATGTTTAAGATCAGAAAAATGGTACTTGTTCTACTCTTAATTTATAAATCCATGTTTTGCTGTACTTTCATCCTCTTCTAAAATGTACTAATGCAGTTTGCTCTCAAAAGCAATAAACAAGCTCTAAGCTTTTGAAATGTGTTGTTTCTACCACCTGTTAAAGTGTGTGTGTGTGTGTGTACATTTACAATTACGGTCACTGACCCTAAAGCTTCTCTGCTTTGAAGTAAATGTAAAACTAACTTTTTTATTTTTTTTTGTAATTCTGTTGAATTACTATGGGATAGTTCTCCCAAATGTTACAAAAAAAAAAAAATCTGTTATCTTTTACTCACCCTCTTGTTGTTCCAAACCCATTTGAATTTTTCATGCAACCTAAAAGGAGATGATAGGCAGAATGTTAGAGACTGACAGCCTCAGTCACCATACTCATTTATTGCATCTTTCCATACAATGAAAGTGAATAGTGACCAAGGATGTCAGTCCCTAACATTCTGCCTAACATCTCCTTTTGTGTTTGATGGAAGAAAGGAGGTCATGTGGGGTGCACTGAATGTTATTGGAAAAATATTTTTTTCAATATTTTGTCAGCAATACGTTCCAACACTTCAAATTACAGTACAACGCATTGAAGAGACCGTCTATTCCTCACAGCCTCCATTAACATCAAAGATAGTGCTGCTGTAAACAGGGTCTATTCGGATTCAAGAGGTGAAAGGTATAGTTCACCCAAAAATACAAATTCTCTCATCGTTTACTCCCTCATGCCACACCAAATGTGTATGACTTTCTGTCTTCTGCTAAACACAATCGAAGATTTCTAGAAGAAGATTTCTGCTTTGTAGGTCTGTACAATGCAAGTGAATGGGTGCCAACATTTTAAAGTTCCAAAATCCACATAAGGGCAAAATGAAAGTACTCCAGATGACTTCACGGTGGTTAAAACATTGAAGTCTTTTTTTTTTTAACTATAAATTCTCCCTACTTCGTCAATTCCGGCTTCACTTTAACATTCTCATTCTTCTTCTGTTTGGTGATTCACATCTTGCATATCATCCCCTAATGGGCAGGAGGAGAATTTATGAAAAAAAAATGACTTAAATAGTGATCAGTTTCTCACCCACAGCTAACATACCATGTTTGAACACATGGATTGAACCACTGGAGTCACATGGATTACTGTTATACTCCCTTTATGTGGATTTTGGAATTTCTACATTTTGGCACCCATTCACTTGCATTGTGAGGACCAACAGAGCTGAAATGTTCTTCTAAATATCTTGATTTGTGTTCCGCAGAAGAAAGAAAGTCATACACCTCTAAGATGGCATGAGAGTGAGTAAATGATGAGAGAATTCCATTTTTTTTATGTGGGAACTTCGATTGAGTGGATTGTGAATTGTTCTTGAACCGTTTTAATGAAACGAACCGATTCGCTAAAATGAATCAGACTTCCCAACACGATTAAACAAGCGTGACCTTTCTGAACAAAATAAATGAATACACCACAAGAGGGCGCTTAAGGTTTGTCCACATGCCATTAGAAATACTCTCTACCCCTGATAAACAAAAAGATATCTAACTGATGAACTGTGGTACTTTACAAAGACAGAGAAATAGAGCTACATTGCAAAGATGCGATAACAGTGGAAAAATAAACGAGGCTGAGGCCATGAGAGTTCATGTGTTTGAATTTGCTTAGTTGTATGAGCTCATTTGCAATGCAAAGTGAAGCCAAAGATTTAAAGGAACGCTGTCAAGTCATTGGCTTGTCATTTTGGGCACCTGACACACTCTTTGTTCACTTTTCTGAACATTTTCCTTGGAATAGAATTCCTCTTAGGGGGTTCCTACATATCAGTTTGAAGTTTGGGTGGTTTACGAGGACATTGTTTTAGGTTACAAACTGGTAATTACAAGGGTATTATGTTAAATGTTGTTTATGAGGACATTTCTAGTGTGCTCATAATTCAAATAATTTAAAACATGCTAAACAATGTTTTTTTGAAAATGTAAAAATGCAGAACGTTTTTGTGAGGGTTAGGGTTCGGTAATCTATAGTTCATACAGTATAAAAGTCATTATGTCTATGGAATGTCTTCATAAGGATAGCTGCACCAACTGTGTGTGTGTGTGTGTGTGTGTGTGTGTGTGTGTGTGTGTGAGAGAGAGAGAGAGTCTGAGTGTGTGTAGACACTCATAGGCATTTTGTGTTATTGAAAAGCAGGAGCAAAAATACGGACAGGAAGCTAAACTGATCTGAAGGTCAGGGGTCAGATTAGGATTTTACAACACAACAAAGCATTGAAACCTGAGACCTTGCTGTAAATCGATTTAATACTTAATTCTCTGTATTAGTAAAGCAATGGTAAATTTCACATTGCCATGATATTTACATCAGTTTCATGCGCACTTTGACTTGTTATAAAGCAAAAGAGCTCAGATAACATGCAAGTTTTAGCAGGAGGTGCAAATTTGAAGTTGAATTGGATATAATATGTTTTTATGTGTGCACGTTACACAAGAGCTATTTACACCCACCACAAAGCCCCACGAGGCCATTGTGACTGGGATGATCACATCTGCATTGATGTTTGTCAGCACTACACCTGCATGATTATCGCATTTCTCTAAAATAAAAAATAATGTAGTTCTTTTTTGCTTTCACAAATTGCATTAATTTTCTTGTACAAGTGTTATGTGTGCATATGTAACCTCTGTTCTGGTTCTGAGTTGGTACTTTCCCAGTGAGTGTCACTTGAGTTTTTAAATGAGTAAGCCTGTGATTCTGGGAAAGAAAGGGTTAATGTTTCACTGCCCCATCTCTCTGTCTCTCTTTCTTTCCCTCTGTCTTCCCTCTCTCTTTCTTCCTGTCACTGTCTCCTCTTTTCTCTTCCTGCTCTCCTTCTCTTTCTGTTTCGTTACTGTTTAAGTGGCTTCATTTGACCAAACTCATTTTAGGTTGAGGGCCAGTCTGAAAATGTCACCTTATGCTGTGCGATTTTTATTTGATAAACCTTGGTGTACCCATTGAGACAACATATATCCTTCTGGAGCAAAGAAAAGTAAAATAAATGCTGTTCCAAACCTGTATGACCTTCTTTCTTCTGTGAAACACAAAAGGAGAAATTGTGAAAACTGTGCTGGTCGCACTTTTCCTTGCAATTATGATGAATGGGGACTAACGGACTAAAGCTTTCAAGCTTCAAAAAGGATGCAAAAGCACCATAGAAGTATCATAAAAGTGGTCAATATGACTTGTGCACTATATTCCAAGTCTTCTGAAGCTAAAGATAGCTTTTTGTGAGAAAACGTATTAGCCTAAATCAGAAAATATTGACATCCACCCTAGATCCAGCAGCAGTTAACAAGGGATAGATTATCAGTGAATAATGACTTACATTTTGGCCTGTTCTTCACACAAATGTATACATTTATCTTTTTAATTGTAATTTTTTTTTTTAGATTTGCTTTGTTTTTTACCCTCAAATCATCCCATGGGCTAGATTTGACTCTGTCATGGGCTGTATTTGGCCTGCAGTCCATGTCATTGACTTCACTGATGTAGACATTTATACTACTTACACTATGAAATTCATCTTGCATTCAGAATCATCTGACAAATACACACATTTTATTTGTGGATAGTGCTTGTATGTTTGAATACTACTTTTGTGCTGTCCACAATCTCTTGTATTTTTATTAGCCCCCATAAACAGAGGGAAAGCACACCTGTCTCTCACCTGCTCTTATTGCAATCATAAACAATACAAATAGGTGTGTGTGTGTGTGTGTGTGTGAAAGAGAGAGAGATTTTTTCTATGTTAGCAGGCTGGTTAGTGTCATGAGTCGGCTGCTGTTTGTGTGTACAAGTGTGTGTGATTGCCACACAGGCAAAGAGACAATAAATAAGAAAAAGGTGTTTCTATAAGCTAAACCTGTAGGTTGAGTTGAGCTAGTTTTTCTTCTTATAAGCTGTCTGCTTTAATAAATGTATTTTAGTGTTTAATCAAAGTCAAATATTAAATCACAAACAATAAGCTGTCATTCTGTGATTAGTGAAAAATTATCAAGATGATAAAAAACATTTCTCTTACATGTCATGTTTCAATACATTTGTCACTCTGAAGATTATGACAACATTTCTGTTTTTACAGTGAGTAAAGTAAGCATGTTTTAAAATTAGTTATGTTAAAACTCCTCAGATAAGCACATTTGTGACAGTGACCTTGTTAATGATTTCTTCGCATGATTCTTGGCTTCCATTGAAGCACAGAAGTTGCCCTTTGGAACATTCTGAGATCATGTGGGAATATTGTGGATCATCAGATTTTTCACAAACTTGTGAACTCCATGCTAGCTCAAGTGAATTGTCATTAAAACAAAAAGGGGTACATATTTCAAATGGTTTCCAATTAAGCCTTTTCAAATACAAAATAGAAGGATTTCACTAGTGGGCTCAGACTTTTGGGCCTTTCTGTATGTCATTTGTCATGGTCAGACAATTTTTAAGGTATGTATAAGGTATGGATGTAGTGCTAATATTACGTGCATTTGGGATGTAATAAAGCACAAGAGATTTGTTGTTTGTGTGTATAGAAATTATGAGCACCAGGAATATTTTGCATATGTATCAGGACTACAATTTGTGTGAGATTTGAAGTGCATGGGCTGGAATGTGTGTGTAATTGTGTGAGTCCACATGTTGGTGAAACATAAACTTGGAGATTTTAGTCCTGGATTGACACAGGGAATACAAGTCATTTGACTTGCAAATCTGTATGCAAATGAGCGACCTGAGTAAGGGTGTGTCAAGGAGATGGTCATGTGTCTGCCAGTTGTGTATATGTGTGGGGGTCACCATGAGACAAAGTAAGGGAAAGCATGCAGTGTTCGTGAAGGGATACATCTGGGAGTATTGATTGCATTTTACACATGTAGAATCAAGTTGCATGTCTCTGCCCACACAATAAGTGCAGTGGTCCAAAGTGTTCTTGAGACATTATGTTCCAACTACCTTCTCGAGAATTCCTGAAGAGAGATCATCTGAAACAGTTCTTTCTTTTCTTTTTTTCAACTTTCTTTGGAACTTTCAAAATGCAAACGTACCGTATGTGTTAGCACACTGCTGTCTATGTGAAACAGCTTCATCACCTGGCGTAGTTAATATTTTATTAAATGTGTTTCATTAACAGGTGCGTCATGTTCTCTGGTGTTCTAGAAGTTGACTGTGTTGCATGTTTTGGTATGTAAATTTGATGTATGTATCTGTGCTGGAGGCTATGTTTTAGGGGCAGTTTAAGATGTGTGTGGGTAGTAGAGTTTGCAGATAGGGTGTGAGGGAACCGGTCTGCTGAGACCCCTGACCTGATATCAAGCAGACATTTAATTTGACTGGCAAATGTAATGCAAATAAGGAGACCCATGACAAGGTGTGTCTAGAAGACCATCAAACATTGCTAGGTGTTTTTTAGAGGGGGGAAGAGAGGGAGAGGGAGGTACATCATAATGGGTACAGAATACTTAGATACTCCTATTAAGACAGTTGCTCTTAAAGGAAAAGTTCACCCAAAAATGAAAATTCTCTCATTGTTGAACACATTCACATTAAGATTCAACTGTATTGTCATTGTTCAGAGCCAGTAAAATGCAGTTGTTTTCACATATCCCAAATAAGCTGGGGTCAGAGTGCAGGGTCAGCCATGAAACAGCACCACTGGAGCAGATAAGGTCAAGGGCCTTGCTCCAGGGCCCAACGGTGGTATCTTGGCAGTGCTGGGGCTTAAACCCCCAACCTTTCGGTTAGTAACTCAGAGCCTTAACCACTGAGCCACCACTGGCCTATAAGAAAGAACATGCATGTTCTTACACCGTTTATGCTTAGTAAGCTTCACATGCATTAAACATATTTCTTTGATCGGTGTGAGGTCATTAACACTGAAAGAATCAGCCGATCGACATGGGTAGATTATTGCATTACACCATATTCACGTTGCATGTAAACACCTCCACCAGTACCGGCTTATCCAATGTTCGCACATGTTGTGTGCATGACTCTTTGTCAAAAGTGGAGAATAACACATTTATTTCATATGTCATGTATACATGGATTTCTTGCTATGTCTGAATAAGTTAAGCCTTTCCAGATGTGTATGACTCTCTTTCTTCTGCAGAACACAATTGTAGATTTTCTTTAGAAGAATGTCTCCGCATGTGAGCGGAGCGGTGATAATTCCACCTGAGCAGACAGCACCTTTTTGAAGATTCCACTCCACTTGCTCAGGCCGTTCAGTGCCGCTCGCTCAACCCAGAATGCGCTTCGTGATATGCTGGTTTGCGAACCTGCGAAAAAAGCAAGGTTATGGAGTTCAAACATTGTTTTAGTGAAGTTGCAAACCATAAATGCTAAGTGTAAATCAAAGCTAAGAATGAGGAAATTGAAAGGGAGTGTGGAGAGACAGCGAGAATGAACAAATATTCCTTTTGGAATCGTACACGTCAAATTGCCAGATGTGCTACGCGAACATGGTAGTGCAGCAAAAGGTGAGCTACTAAGCTACACTAGGCACGATCATGATTTCAAGCTTGATTACACTTCCTAATCTTTCACACATGCGCTGAGTGCTAGATGGTGCTAGGAAGTGTAATCGAGCTTGAAATCATAATCGCCAAGGAGCCTGTTGATGGCAAGATTTATTGTGAAAAAGTAGTTATGTTTTGGTCTGTCCTCACCCATAACCATATTAATTACTTCATAAAACATGGATTAAATCACTTGAGTCCTATGAATTACTTTCATGCTGCCTTTATATGCCTTTTAGAGCTTCAAAGTTTTGGTTACCATCCACTTGCATTGTATGGACCTTCAGAGCTGAGATATTCTTCTAAAAATCTTCGCTTGTGTTCTGCAGAAGAAAGTCCTACACATCTGGAATGAGGATGAGTGAACGATGCTTTTGTTTTTTTGTTTTTATGGGGGAGAGGGACTATTCCTTTAAGTTTGCTTTAAAACTATGAATTATCATCCTTGTTTTGATTTTAAGTACATAGAAAACTTTGGTGATAGTTCGCGCATGAATATGGCCCACTTTTGTGATATTTATCATGCTTTTGCATCCTTTTGAAGCTTGAAAGTTCAAGACCCCTTTAGTGAAATTGCATGGAAAATAATACCTATTCTTCTGAGTTTCTGCTTTTGCTTTCCATGGAATAAGGAAAGTCGTACAGGTTTTTAAATGAAGCGAGGGTGAGTAAATGGTGACTGAATTTCTATTTCCATTGTATCATAATAAATCTTAAACTACACATATAATGAGCGACCTGAGTAAGATGCTTTATAACTAGGAATCTTTGGTTTATCAGAGTTCAGAACTCTGTAAACCTGTCCATGGCACACTGACAACTTTTGGGAAAAATGACTTCATTCTTCTAAGGCGAAACTCAGAATTCTGTCAGAGCTTCAGGCATGTGATTATCCTCCTACGTTATGATGGAGAATCCTTATTTCTGTCTTTTGGCAAAGCTATATATTAGTCAGATCCAGTCTGTCCTGTTTGCCTCCACTATACTCTGTCTCTGGTATTTAGAGGAAAGAAGAATTGGTGGAGGAGGGGGAGTGACAGAACAGAGGACGAGAGGGAGGGGTTGGGCTTATCCGTGTACATCAGAATATTTCCAGGCCTGTTCTGTACTTTAGGAGAATTTGAACCTCTATGCATCCTGTGCTTGGTTGGTGCCGCCCTGACAAATGTCCCACATTGAAATATGCTGTATTTTCTGAATACATTTTTAATCATTATTCAACTTCTTTAAAAATGTATTGTAAGGCTAATAGGAGGAAGTTGTCTTCATTTTTAGCCAATTAATGTGAGAAATTATAATCTGTCTAACAATTTGAGTGAAAGTCTTATCAGTGTAAATTTATTAGACAATAGAAGCTTGTTTGTCAAGGATAACACAATAAACAAGTGACTTATTCCATTGTGATCCTAGTCATTTTAACAGCATCAATGGCAACTGGTACCCTGACAGTGGCAACATCTGGCAAGTACATACATTATTAAAGCATGAATATATAAAATGCAGAGAGAAATACAAGATATTAGGCATTATGTACAGTCAGACGGTCAAAGGGGTCTTGTACTGTATAATTCTGTTCTGTATATTTTGTGCTAAATTGCCTTTGTGGTGATTTCAAAAGATTTCTACATTTGTTTGAGGATCTTGACAAGACAGACAAAGCAAGATTTGCATTAACCAATAGCTTGAGTTTGGGGCGGAACTATCTGTTTTTTTGGGAAACTTAAAAGAGGTCATCATTTTTGCAAATTCCTTTTGGTGACGCTAGTGTTGCAAAAATGACACACTTCACCTTTAACCTTATTTGAGTCAGATGAACGGTGTATTATATATAAGTGAAAACTTTTTCATTAAGGATGGAATTTTGCCCGACCCTTCTGGTGAACTGCATTTACGTCAAGATCTCCAAGTCAAATGGGTCACTGACAGCATATAATAAAACATGGCAACATTTTCCCGTTCGGCAAGTCTGCCCCATTACGGGTTTGGACATGCTGGGATCGGAACTCTGAGAATAGGAAGAAAGTGGAAACAGGCCTGACGGGATTCCAGCTCCTGACTGTGGGAGTATCGGTCCAGCACTTTCCCATGAGAACTGTCATAACCTTCCAGGATGCTCTGGGGGTACCACAGGGATTTAAGAGTAGACATTGTAGGTGCACTACATTGTTGTACTTTGCACATGAGGGTGTGTGTTATCATATATTTATGCAGTATGTTTCTCTGTGACATTGCTGAACCCTGTTTGTTTCAGTGCATGATAATTAGCTTAAGATCTTTCTTGAACCTACTTTTGCCATTTAGTTTAGTTTATGTCAATAGTTTGCCCTGTCATCATTTATTCACCCTCTTGCCATCCCAGATGTGTGTAACTTACTTTTTTCTACTGAACACAAACAAAGATTTTTAAAAGAACTTCTCAGCTCTTTTGGTCCATACAAAGCAAGTCAAGAGATAACAAAACCTCAAACCTCAAAAAAGCACATAAAGTCAGAATAAAAGTAATCCATGCAACTCCAGTGTTTAAATCTGTGTCTTCAGGAGCGATATAAGTGTGGATGAAAAACAGATCAATATTCAAGTCAGTTGATGTAAATGTCCACTTTCACCAGCCCTCCTAAGCGCTCTTCTCTCATTAGAGTTCTTCTTATGTTTTGGGCCATTCACATTCTTCGTGCATATCGACACCTACTGGGCAGTTAGGAGAGGTTATATTAAAAAGGACTTAGTGGTAGTTTACCCCAAAATGAAAATTCTCTCATCATTTACTCGCCCTCATGCCAACCCAGATGTGTTAGACTTTCTTCAGCAGAACACAAACGAAGATTTTTGAAGAACATCTCAGCACTGTAGGTCCATACAATGTAAGAGGATCGTGATCAATTTAAAGCTCCAAAAAGCACAGACTTAGATCATTCCAAGATAATGAAACATGGAGCAGACTAGACCAGGATCTGTGCTCCACTTTGGAGAATGCCCTCAGTGGAAGGGTGGCATAAGTGCTAGGTTGTCAGTTTTGAGGAGGGCAGAAGTAATTAAATTGCGGAGAATAAGGATGGCCCATGAGGATCCTTTTTTCAATTTGCCAGAAAGCTGCTCTAAGAGAAGAGGAGTGGAAAGCTGGTGATGCTGAAGTAAGATCTAGAAGATGCAGAACATTAAACAACAAGTTGATCCCCATAAAGACAGCCCGCTAGGCTTACCCGGAAATGTCCCACTCTAGTGGAGACAGTAGTGGGATTTGTTGTAGCTCCACCCCAGTTGAGTGAGATAAGGCAAGTGGTAGAAAAAGCCAGGGCAACTTCAGCCCCGGTCCCAAACTGGATGCCTCATTGGTTGTATAAGAGGTGCTCAACAGTTCTTAAACTGTTGTGGAGACTACTGTGAGTTGCCTAGAAGAAGCATTGCATACCCCTGGAATGGCAAAGGGCAGGTGCCAACTTAATTCCCAAAGAATGTGGAGGGAAAGAACTTCTTTTCAGTGGTAGCAAGGAGGATGTCTAATTACCTCCTGAAGGCAGGCGTACCAAGTTTTACTGGATGTGTGAAGCATGCGTCAATAATATGGGAGCAGATCCAGTTTACCAAGAAGAAAAAAAAGACTTCCATGTAGTCTGGCTGGACCTGGCAAATGCCTATGGATCAGTTCCACATCAGCTCATCACCTTTGCATTGGAGTTTTTCCATGTTTCACAGTGAATTAAAATCTTGGTACATAGTTATGATGGGGACATGAAAATATGTCATGCAACACAGGAGTAAACTAGTAAACTGGTTGGCAGCAACTGGATAAAGGAATTGTAATGGGATGTTCAATCCTGTTCAAAGCTGCATTTGAGATCATCCTCATTGGTGCCAGACAGATGGCCTGAGGAATGCATGTACAGTCTGGGGTGAGATTGCCAGCACTGAGCAGCTATATGGATGGTGTCACAAGCATCCTCCAGATTGCTGCATTTACAAACCAACTATTTAAAACACTGGAAGAGCCTGTTGGCCTGGGCCAGGATGAAGATCAAGCCATCAAAATTGCGTAGCCTTTCTATTCTTAAGGGAATTAGAGGCAACCAGAATTTTAGTGTTGACAGAGCAGCCCATTTGATTTTAGAGAAGTAGTTACAGTATGCACACTGGTGTCATTCATGGAGTGATAGTTATAATTTACCTTAATTCTTAATACTGCCTTAATGCTTTTCTCTTTAGTTGCATATGTCACAGAAACCGGATCTGTGACGTTGCATTTTCCGTTGAATCTCATAAAATGCCACATGGATGCTCCTCGAGTTCCTATTAATGTTTAAATATGCTTAAGAGTATAAAATGGTCTTTGTGTTTAGTCTGTATGGATAAGTGTCATGTGTGCAATTTATGGGACATCTGTTGTTTGTTAAGGATCATGATACGGTTTATCAATTGTCAATGAGAATATCCAATTTGTTTGCTGGCAATGTAACAATGATATAACTTTTTATCTATAGTTTGAATAGATTTTATCCCCGTCAATGTAATATTTATGGGTACTTTGTATTATGATTTATGTTACTGAAAACTTGTTTGCTTAATTCCTGCAATTTGTACATTTGTAACAGTGTGGGTATGTTGCTGGAAACTAAAAGTGGTTGTGAACACAGGGTTAGAAATCTTTAAAGAGTAACCATCAAAAAATGTCAAAAGGAAAAGTGTGTAATATTTGAAGCATAAATATTTTCTCCTATCCCAGGCTAATATGTTAAGTCAATCATAAGTCAGCCATAAGTAGGTTGATTTCCTAGTCCTCGACCACTCCTCCTCCCTCTGGCGGACAACAGCCACTCCTCCCCGGAGCAAGCCCCGGTGGATGGAACACCCCTCCGTGTTCTGGCAGCCAGTAGCGAGCCCCTCCACCGACTCCTCCATCCCCCGGTGGACGACCGCGCCTGCTCCTTTGGGCGGATGGCAGTGGCGAGGACTCCATGACAGCGCATCCCTCCTCCTTCCCAGGCACCAATGTAACAAGGTTTAAATGGGCAAGGAGGAGTCTGGAACAGTCTGAACAGTCAAAATAATGTTTAATGAAAACTTAAAAAGACACAAACATAAATGCACATGGCAGCTGCATGTGGCTCTCTCTCTCCCGAACTTCCGCATCCGGCTCGGCTTTATCCCTCTCCTCGGCTGATTAGCCCGATTGGGGGCCGGCCGTGTGCACTCACCCTCCTCATTATCACATTGTCCAATTTAAAAGCTGGGTCTTGAAGCATAACCATTTGAAAGCCACTAGTATACTGTACTTACTGTTGAGCTGTGGGTTTAATTCACTGGGTACCCACATGCTAATAAAATGTGTACCTTGAAGTTGCTTTGGATGAAAGCATCTGACAAATTAACATATAATGTGTAAATGCAATGCAATTCTGTTCACTATGAGCCTTTTGATGTATTTTGATGACATGCACACTTGGCTTTTGGCCACTTACCCATAAGCTTTCAAACAAACAAAGAGCATAAAAGACCCAATTTGCAGAGACTTTTCCCAATAATAACTCCCCCTTAAATACTCAGCACACCCATGACATGCATTTGTCGTTCATTCATTTGGCCCACACACTTCTCTTTCTCTGTGATGTTTTTGAAGTGAATGAGGAACAGGATGACAGTACAGGTTAGTCGTGCGTGTCCGGGTTGTGCCGTGTGCGTTAGCGTGTCTGGACTGATCCCGGATCCCAGGGGGGAGGTCCAGGGCGTGATGGGAGGGTGAGGGGCAGGGACGAGCCGAGCCTGCTGTGACTCACTGTTATCCCAATCTGGTTCTGCAAGAAGGATCACATAGCTTCACTTTTACATCCTCCTTTTCTACCATGTCCTTTATTTTCTTGTTGTTCTTCCCTTTTCATTGTGTCTACATCTGCGTATGCTTGTGTGTGTGTGTTTATATGGGTGGGCACCTTTTGAGGAGGAACAGTCGCCCCCAAAAATGATTTGTATCTGATGAAAATTCATCATTTACTAATCCTCATGTTGTGACTTCCTTTCTACTTTGTAACATAAAAGGAGATTCTAGGCTGAATGATAGCCTCAGTCACCCTTCACTTTCATTTCACTTTTCACTTTTTAATATTGAGCTTGACATTGAATATGAAGAAATATAGCAAAAAATACTAAATATTAGTAACTGTATTCCACTACAGTTACCGTTTAATTCACTGGTAATCAGAATACAGTTACATTCAAAAAGTATTTTGATAACTGATTACTTTGCATTTTATTGTCATTTGTTTAATTTTATATTAAGACTTCATTTGGAAAACATTTATCCATATAAACGATGCAATCTGAGGTTTTGAACAGCAGTGAAACACTTTCTGAAGATGTGTAACACTCATACAAGTTCATACTGTTGTGAGTGAAAAGGTGGATATGACATCATTGAGGAATTTTCCCTTGGGAGCTTTATAGAGGAGCTACATCACGTTTCTACAGCTTAACAAGAAAACAGTTAGAAATGCTTTGACACATGAAACATAGTAAATACACGCTTATACACCTTGTCAATGTTTTTATGAGGTTAGGGTATTTTTACAAGAAATGCTAACCTATGTAGCCTTTAACATCATATAGAAAGCTACAAACAACATATCTATGACGAAAATGCACGTTGGAGCATAACTTTTTTTCTCTAGAAAGACCTTTGATATAAGAGCAAAGATGTACTGCAAAAATCTTATTCTTAATGAGAATTTAAATATTGTTTTTCTATAAAAATTTTAAATATCCTTAAAGCATGTATTCTGTAATCTGTAGCAGAATACTTTTTAAAAGTAACCCTCCCAACTCTGAGTATGGTATACTGTAGTATAGTGCAGTATGGTATACTATCGTGTAGTGTGTTATACAATAGTAATGTATGGTGCGGTATAGTGTAGTCAGGGTTGTGAGGGTTACTTTTGAAATGTATTCTACTACAGATTACAGAATACATGCTGTAAAATGTAATTTGTATTGTATTACATTACTCAAGGTCAGTAACATATTCTGAATACTTTGGATTACTTCTTCAGCACTGGTACATTTTTCACTTGTTTTGACTATAAAAATTCTGCCAATTCAGAAAGACAAAATACACATGTTAAAAATACATTCCCTGAAAAACCTAAATATCTTATACAGTGGTGTTTCTAAAGATAAATCAAATTGATCTTGTTTTAAGGATTTTTTTATTTCATATATTTTTACAGGAAACAACAAAAATGATTATCAAGAATATGATTTTTGCCCTAATATCAAAGGTCTTACTAGAAAAAAGAAATTATGATCCAACGTGAATTTTCTTGATAAAAATATATTATCATGTCTGGTCACATGTGCATGTAAAATGGCTATAAATAGCATTTAAGCTTAGCGTAAAGCTGACAATTTACACAAGGTTTATTTCTATTTCTTCTACTCCAAACTTACTTCAAACTTACTTCAAACTTACTTCTCTGTCTGCTCGTATGAATGTAACGCATCATAAGAAAGTGTTTCATCGCTGTTCAAATGCTCTTTGGATCGCATCATTTATATGTATAAATGTTTTCCATCTGAAAGGACTAAATATTCAATTAAACAAATGACAATAAAATGCAAAGTAATCTTTTCAGTAATCAAAATACTTTTTGAATGTAACTGTAATCTAATTACCAGTGATTTAAATTGTAACTGTAGTGGAATACAGTTACTTATATTTTGTATTTTAAAATACATTTTCCCGTTACATGTATTCAATTACTCCCCAACACTGAGTGTAGTATAGCACAATAAAGTATATTGTATATTACTTTGTATTATACAATATACTGTATACTATATAATGGCATTGTATAGTATACAGTAGTATAGTATAATACAGTACAGTATAGTACTGTATAGTACAGTGTAGTTTAGTATAGTAGAGTGCAGTATAGTATAGTAGTGTTGTATTCATTCATTTCACAATATAAGATTGTTAGGTTTTAAATTACAAAGCAATCCATACATTGTTGAAAATGAAGAGCAGAAGTATTTAGACACTTTTTGGTTACCAAACGTTAGTTGAACATGTCCAAAGATCATGTGGTAAACTACTGTGGTTACTCTGTAAGGACACCTGTGTGAACCTGAGAGGAACTGACTTCATAGATACAGTGAAAATGACCTTTAGACTAGTTGGTTAAAAGTCAGTGTAAAAGTGGCTTAGAAAAGTTAGTTCTAAGAAAATTTCCAACATCATTTGTTTGCAGATGATGCCACTTGGTTTGAATTTTTTTTATTATTTAATTAAATAAAATGTACTTTTTGTAAGTATCCACAAGTGCCTTTTAGTGTCATTGTTGATAAAATCCACATTGGCCCCTGTTTATGGGATGCATACCCCTTTCTACAACCTGCCTCTCTCTTTTTTATCACAGTCTTCCTTCCTGTTGTGTAGGCACCCCAAGCAATCAGGCATCCAATGTTGTATCACCACAACTGCACCTTTGAATGTGTGATTTAGAAAGTGTGTGTGTGTGTGTGTTCATGAAAGAGGGGGTCAGGTAGACAAGGTCTTATCAGGTCTCAAGGCTTTGCACCTGTTCTTTATGACTCACCTGTCAGACAACCTCAAAGCCACTTTACATACCTGTATGCTCATGTAGGTGTAGTGATATTATATAATGACAGCTAATAAGATTGCATCATAGCCTGAATTTTCCCATTCTTCCCATGTTAAATATTTCCTCTGATAAACATCCATTCTTTGGAAAGGTTTTTTTTGTAATTGTATGAGACAAGGTCTTAAAGATCTCAATCATGATGTTAGAAACTTGGAATTTAGTAAATATTAGTTTTTGGTGTTTTTCATGTGGTTGTATGGCTTTAATTTGTGGTACAAACGTTTGTTTGTTTGTGTGTATGTGTGCAAGGTGTGTCTGTGTTTGAGGGAGGGTTTTGGTTTGTCAGAAAATATGTTTGTTCAGGGTCCACCTGGGTGTGTAGTTTGATACTGTTTCCTAACAGAACTATTGTGTCAGTTATTGTCCATGAGGAATTTGGGAACTCTGCCTAATAGATCTAAAGATGCACCTAATATTTGAAATAAGGTGAAATAAAAGTTAATTTCTGAAAATGGTGTAGAGCAGTGGTTCCCAATCCTGTTCCTGGAGACCCCCCTACACCATACATTTTGGATATATCCCAAATCAAACATACATGATTACATCAGCTCATTAGTAGAGAAAAGAGAGAAATACAAAATATGCAGTGCTGGGGGACCTCCAGGAACAGGGTTGGGAACCACTGGAGTAGAGGATACTCTGTGGTCCTTAATTGGTGGGTTGCAGCCTAAAAATAAAATAATAAAAGTAATCATTTAATTGTGCTTTGTTAATAAAATTGTCTCATCAACAAATGATTCTTATTAATGCTTCACATGTCCGGTATTCAATCAAACTCTACAGTATTTTGGTGCAAATGGCAAGGCAGGGGGACACTTGCAGTCCTGGATAGTGAACTATCATACCAACGGGCAAGTGGGTCAAAGACTAATAGCAGAGTTGTCTGAATTAGAAGTAAGCAGCTTTGGGACTCCACAGGAAACTCTTATCTTCTGTTCTTTTTACGCTGAGATTTCCCCTGCAAATGTATTCAGATGTTGGCTGCATCAGCATTAAAGATGATTTAGAGTACAGGAAGCTGGTGGAGTACTTTGTATTGTGTTGCAAGGAAAACTATCTTCAGCTTAATCAGCCAGACAAAGCAGTTTGTGGTGGATTTACACCATCTGGGAACCCCTGAAACCAGCTTGTAATTTATGTTGCTTCTTTCAACATGTGCAGAATGCAGTTAAAGGGATTATTTACCTCCAAAACCTTTTTTGATAAAAAATGTTTTTGTTAGGCAGTATGTTAATCTCAGTCACCATTCACTTCCATTGGATTTAGATTTTTTCCATCCAATAAAAGTAAATTGTGACTGATGCTGTCATTCTGCCTAATAGCTGTGTCAGTTCGCCATTACAGTTTCCTTTTAATTAATGATCGTGCACACCTAATAATTTTTTATATGTCCATTTCAAATGGTGGCTGGAGACAGAATTTATAAAGTTAGCCCAGGAACTAATTAACGCAGGGGCAGTCTATGGTCGCTTGTCTGCTGAAAAGTTGCTGCCTGACCCCACGACTGTCTCTCGCAGATGCCACGAAAAGGCAACAACAAAAAGAGAAGAGATTGTTGCTGAGATAAGAGGTAATATGTTCAGTTAATGTTGGGACGACCATGACATGACCAGACATGTGGACTGATGATTACCGCAAGGTCAGTTACATGGTGATTACATGTCACTATATAACTTCAGATTTCAAGTTGAAGAGTAATGTTCTCACAACTGCCTGAAAATATCTGCAAGGAATTGCAGAAGCAGCTTGTGTCAGTTCTGAAGTTTGATCCCTCTGTAATGACTAAGGTGGTGTGGGTACCAGACCAAGGTTCGAATATTGTTGATGCATTACGACCTTACCGGCACTTGGACTATCAGGATCACATCTACAACACAGTCCTCCGACATGCCTTGGACATCACTGAGTTGTCAGTAACAGTCCCAGAGGTTGGTGCAATGTTGCTGGCTGTCAAGAAAGTAGTCTGGTTTGTGAAACAAAGCGGTCTGGCAAGCCAGTTATCCAAGACCGCTCTGCAGATGGGAGAAACACGTTACAGCACTGTATTTCTCACGCTCAAGTCTATCATGGATGTGTATGCTGAACTACTGGAAAAGCTGGAGAGCCGTGGAGAGGGCCATAGAATGGCTGATGTGTCCCCAGATGTTCTGTATTTTTTGGTATTTTTTCTCCAACCTTTCTACGAAGCCCAGCGGGAGTTGGAAGGGGATCAGTATCCAACTTTGAACCTTGTTGTGTTGTGGCACGAGAAGCTGACGTGTCATTCCCAGTCAGTAAGCACTGTCATCTGCCAGCGCCACTTGGAGTGGATTGGCATGAAGGTTCAGATTCAGCCACAGGCAATATTCCTGTGGCCAAAATTCAACCGGTTGCGGATGTTCTGAGCTACTGAGATAGATACCATCCTGCAAGATGCGAAGAGTTGGATCGTAAGCTATTGAGCAACCGGTGGAAATGCGACTGAGGAGTCAGCTAGCTGCCCACCGCCACTGGCAGCAAAAAAGGAACACTGTCAAACTTGGAATTGTAGTGGGAGAATGTCGCCCAGGGTGATGACACAGCTGTGGATGAGGTTCACATATACCTCAAACTTAACCAGAAAACGGAATTTGACATCCGAGATTTGCTGGGTTGGTGGAGTGAACATGAGAAGACACTTCCTTTGTTGTCAAGACTTACCCGTCATGTGTTGAGCATACCTGCAAGCAGCAGTAGCAGCGAACGCGTTTTCAGCACAGCAGGGAGGACGCTGGAGGAGAGGAGAACAGCTCTGAAGCCTTCAACGGTGGATGCGATTCTTTTTCTTCACAACACCACCAATAAACAGTGACAGTTCAACCTGTACACAGTTCAACTGATTATTTTTTATTTTTTACGTTAGCCAGTTGGTGAAGAGTTCTTTGAAACATTGTTCTTCAGTTTCTGAAAAGTTACTTCACATCAAAGAAAGGTAGGCCGTACATCTTTATTTACTTATTTGCTGCTGGATCACATAGCTTGGCTATTATCTACTGCATGCTTATACTTTTCTGCAATGGATAGTCGGTAATAATATTTGTGGGCATGATTTCCGGTGGCACTGTAACTTTATATTTGAGGCCTATAATAACTTTACCTATTAGCATGTGTGTTTGCGTGTATTAGAGAGAGCGTGCATTAGAGGGCGGGCGCGTCAGAGAGCTGAAATATTGGTGTCGGGCTCGGGCTGAATAATTGATAGATGTTTTCAGGTTGAGGCTAAGGGCTGAGGCTAGGGATTGAACATTATGGGCCATGGCCGGGCTAGGGCTGGAGTTTTTGGTCCGTGCAGGGCTCTACAGTACGGTATAATAATTAGGTCTGCCAATTGATCAAATGTTTTTAATCAAATTAATTAAATGATGTGAAAATTACAGGAATAGTTCCCACAAAATTAAAATTCTCTCATAATTTACTCACTCATGCCATCCCAGATGTGTATGGTACCCATTGACTTGGATTGTGAGGGCCTACAGTGCTGAAATAATCTTCTAAAAATCTTCGATTGTGTTCAGCAGAAAAAGAAAGTCATACACATCCATCTTTATTTGACTTTTGCTCACATCCACTGTTTTACATCTGTGAGCTCTGAAATTTCAGTGTGAAAATTAGCATAATGTAAAATAGCATAGATTCCCAGCATTTGTATAGGTAGCAATTAGCACAGTGCTGCAGCTGCACTACATCACTACTGTTAGTAAAAGTCACACTTTTTAGTGTTTTCATTTGACCTTGTTCTCGTATTTGGAACACTTTTGACTTTCAATCAAATTATATATCAATCAAATTATCATCCCTTGGGCCTGCCACCCATTGGAGAAACCGCAGGAGTCAGGTGCGCTGCCATATGGATGGCAGTGAAGGCCGGGGGTCTCGATGGATCAGACCTGGGCGGCAAAGGCTAGCTCTGGGGATGTGGAACGTCACCTCGCTGGATTGGAAGGAGCCAGAACTGGTGAGGGAGGTGGAGTGCTACCAGTTGGATCTGGTGGGCCTTACTCCTGGATCAGTACTCCTGGATAGGGGATGGACTCTATTCTTCTCTGGAGTTTCCCAGGGTGTGAGGCGACGTGCGGGTGTGGGTATATTCACGAGTCCCTCGCTGAGCACCGCTATGTTAGAGTTTCTCCCGGTGGATGAGAGGGTCACCTCCCTATGCCTATGGGTTTTGCGGGTGAAAACTCTGACTTTTGTCTGTGCATATGCACCGAACAGCAGTTCAGAGTATTCTGCCTTCTTGGAGACCCTGAATGCAGTCCTGAATAGGGTCCCAGTAGGGGATTCCATAGTGATGCTGGGTGACTTCAACGCACACGTGGGAAATGACAGGGACACCTGGAACGGCCTCCCCGATCTGAACCCGAGTGGATGTTTGTTGTTAGACTTCTGTGCTAGTCATGGATTATCTATAATAAACACCATGTTCGAACAGAGCACCCTAGGCTGAAGGTCGATGATCGACTTTGTAATCGTGTCGTTAGATCTGAGGCCATATATTTTGGACACTCAGGTGAAGAGAGGGGCGGAGCTGTCAACCGATCACCATCTGGTGGTGTGTTGGGTCAGGGGGTGGGGAAAAACTCTGGACAGCCCAAGCGAGTAGTGCAAGTGAACTGGAAACATTTGGAGGAGGCCCCTGTCCACAAGATATTCAACTCACACCTCTGGTAGAGCTTTTCAGGCATCCCTGCGGAGGTTGGGGACATTACACCGGAGTGGGCAATGTTCAAAGCTTCCATTGCCAAAGCCGCGGTGGAGAGCTGCGGCCTCAAGGTCTTAGGTGCCTCAAGGGGCGGTAACCCTCGAACACCATGGTGGACACTGGTGGTCAGGGAAGCCGTCCAACTGAAGAAAGAGGCTTTCCAGGATATGTTGTCCCGGAGATCTCCAGAGGCACTTGCAAGGTACTGACAGGCCCGAAGGGCTACGGCCTCTGCTGTGAGAGAGGCAAAGCAGTGAGTGTGGGAAAATTTCAGAGAAGCCATGGAGAAGGACTTTCAGTCCGCACCAAAGTGCTTCTGGAAAACTGTTCGCCACCTTTGGATGGGGAAACGGGGAACCATCCAAGCTGTACACAGCAAAGATGGGAGGCTGTTGACCTCAAATGAAGAGGTTATTGGGCAGTGGAAGGAACTTTTTGAAGAATTGCTAAATGCTAACACGCCCTCTATGCTAGAGGCAGAGCCGGAGGCAGAGCCGGAGGCTGATGGGGGATCAGATACAATTTCCCTGGTGGAGGTCACTGAGGCAGTCAAACAACTCTGCAGTGACAAAACCCCAGGGATTGATGAGATCCGACCCGAAATGCTGAAAGCTTTGGATGTGGAGGGGGTGTGATGGATGACACACCTCTTCAACATTGATTGGAAGTCTGGGACAGTGCCCAAGGAGTGGCAGAACGGGGTGGTGGTTCCCCTCTTCAAAAAGTGGGACCAGAGAGTGTGTGCCAACTACAGGGGTATCACACTTCTCAGCCTCCCTGGTAAAGTTTACTCTAAGGTGCAAAGACGAATAATGCGGGTTCCGTCCTGGCCGTGGAACGACGGACCAGATCTTTACTCTTGCAAGGATCCTGGAGGGGGCCTGGGAGTATGCCCATCCAGTCTACATGTGTTTTGTGGATCTGGAGAAGGCGTATGACCGGGGCCCCTGGGAGAAACTGTGGGAGGGACTGCGTGAGTACGGGGTGGGGGGGTTCCTTCTTAGGGTGATCCAATCCAAGTATGTCCAAAGCAAGAGCTATGTCCGGGTACTTGGCATGAAGACGAGTTTGTTCCATATGGGGTTTGGTCTCTGCCAGGACTGCGCTTTGTCACCAATCCTGTTTGTGATATTCATGGACAGGATATCAAGGCGTAGTTGGGGTGGGGAAGGGGTGTGGTTCGGTGGGCTGGTGATCTCATCGCTGCTTATTGCAGATGATGTGGTCTTCATGTCACCATCATTCCGTGACCTTCAGCTCTCACTGGATCGCTTGGCAGTCAGGAGTGAAGCGGCTGGGATGAAGATTATCACCTTGAAATCTGAGGCCATGGTTCTCAGCAGGAAACTGATGGAGGGCATTCTCCGTATAGGGAAGGATGTATTGCCCCAAGTAAAGGAGTTCAAGTACCTCGGGGTCGTGAAAAATGCATAGTGAAGATGTCTTCAAAAATAATGACATAAATAGTGTAGGCCCTTGCCCCACTCAAAATGGCAGCAGAGACAGCATGGCCCTTTGTTCTATGATCAATGGTGAGACATTGAACTCGGTTTCCCATAATGCTTCACAGCCAGATGAAGGAACTTTAAACCGGAAGTCCCGCCCATGGACCCAATCTCGAACATCATTGGTCAAAAGCGGCCTATGACCGATGACGTCATCTTCTCCACAAAACTAGAGGACAGATTTGATTTCAGTCTCTCTGCCTACAGCTTCAACAGCCTGCGGTCTAAAGCGACTGTATCTACATATATATCTTCTGGACAAAGGGTGATCACGTTTTTCTACCCTCACCATTTGGCCACGGTAGAGTAAGATTAATTGAGCTTTGTTCCAGTCGTGTAGTATACTTATTACAAGCGGTTCATTTCATTTTCACTGCGAGACAACAGTGAATTTATTTAGAAAACAGTAAAGGCGACCAGCTTCCCTTCTCAATCGTTTTCTATCAACGTTGACTACCTCCCTGCATTTCTCTCCATCACCGGACCTGAGAAATAATGTAGAGATGCGTCTTTTTACGAGCGTAAGACAAAGGACCGAATCCAGAACGTTTTCTCCTGACTGCTTAACGCAACAGGAATTCAAACGGACAACCCTGCTGAAATCACACAGGATTTCCCAAGTAAGGCTTGATATCTGGGCAGATTTAGTTTAGAAACAGTGACTTTTCTTATAAAACTAAATCATATATATTTGATTGCTGAATGTTTGATGTTTTGTTTACATTTGTATGTTTAACTACGATCGCTGATTGCTGTTTTGATTTGTGAGATCGTAATTTTTGGGTGAAATTTTTATTTTATTGATTGATCTAAACTAACGATTCAGTCGCGCTGTTACCAGCGTGTATCTTCTGTTAAATAATCTCCACTCCTGTTTGTTCGCTCTCTCTCTTACACACACTGAAATTCACAGAGTGAGCAGCACTGCAGTTTATGTCCGAATCAGGCTGGTGTTTTTCAAATTCTCCTGCCTGTTTCGTTCAGTTCCTTTGTGTGTCTGCTCATTACCACCCACATGTGGTATAAGCTCTGTTGTTCTGGATCTGATCCAGCCATCTTTCTTTCCCTACACATTCAAATAATTGTAGACTCCACCCTTTACGATCTAATTCTCCATTTTGAAACTAGTTTCTATTTTGAATTCAGTTCGCATTTTGAACCTAGTTCTCAATGTTGAAACCGATCCTCCATTTTAAAACTGGTTCCACACGTGGAGTTTAGTCCGCCATTTTGTGTCTTTGTTACCGAATCTAGACACACACCCACACACACACACATACACTAGCATATAGCTCCACAATTTAGTTAGGATTTCCATTTTATGTTTTTGTGTTATATTCATCTAGTATTGGCAGTGTTCATTGCTGTTTGATTATAATAAATCTTGTTATATTATAATAAGTACTCCTAGTTGTTTGTTTGACTATTGTGTTGAAGCCAGTCTCTGCCACGTCAAGAACTCCCATATTACTTCAGTATTGTTAAATTGGAACCAGATTACTGTTGGATTCGTATGGCAATAATTTTACTAGCTTCTTCCCTTTTTGATTATTTTGATTATTAATCAAAATACTCAATCTTCAGGGTAGAATTTTATGAGACTTGATCAGTCACTTACTATCATTTTTCTCTTGTCAAAAAGTGGTGCCCCGAGGATAGAATTTAACGAGTTTAACATTAATTATTAGTTATATCTGATAGTAAAACTGACCTAAACAACAAGTGCACCATAAAATAGATTTTATTTGTCACTTAATGTCATGCAAAGTCCAGTAAACATATATATATATATATATATATATATATATATATATATATATATATATATATATATATATATATATATATTAGGGCAGTCGATTTAACGCGTTAATTAAAAAAAAATAACGTTTTAAAAAAATTCACGCAATTAATCGCATGCCCACGGACCATAATAAGGAAGATTCCTGAGAAATGCAAACTTGTAGTACCACCTGTTTACTCCAGAGTGCAGTAAGTGATATTTCAGCAGTATGAGCAACACACAGTTTATACAGTGAACAAAACACTTCAGTAGGCAGTGTCACTACTCGATCCACAAACGTGCGTTACATCCTTGCGTTCAAAACACTCGAAGGAGCGCAAATGCGATCTAAGGGATCTCAAGATGTGTTTAAAGACTGAGTATTAAACTATATTTAACTTGACACAGTGACCTAAATATTTTAAGTTTTTGGCACAATATACCCGAGACGTTTGACGTAAAATTTTTAATTGATTAACAGCCCTAATATATATATATATATATATAAAACCAGAAGATATAAAAATCTATTAAAATCTCCATTGTTCAAAGCAAGAAAGCCTAACATTTTACATTTACATGAAGCTATATTGATGAATTTCAGATGAATCAGTGTTTAGGTATGCTCTGAAACACATTATTAGACTTATCCTTTGTTCTCTAATGGTTTTTATAGGCTGGGTGAGAATTTAGGAAGTAGACTATGGTTGTGATATTTGTGGTAAAAAGCCAATACAATTACTTTACCTTGAATATCAAGTGACTGGGTTGGTTTTTATATGCATATGAAGGACTGTCATGCCTCTTAATCATCTGCCCTTAAATATTCCATATACATCTTCATAGCTCAAATATTTTGCCAAAGTTTATCTAAAAGCAGAGTAATGAGTCAGCCGTCTAAGAGGCACTGAATCTATTTGTGTTTTGCATAACTCCAAAGCTCTCTCTTCCCCATTGCGATCAAACGAACAGAGAGTGACTCTGCTCAATCAACTCACACGTTCCTGCGTTTCGTTGCATGTCATTTTTATTGGTCAAATTTTTCACATTTCAAAGGATGAAGTGAGTATGCGGCAAAATCAATAGATAAGATGTATCTGCATCAGATGTAGTGTGTAAGAATACGGTGTGTGCCTACAGAGAGATTAGGGATTTTAATGGATAAAAATTGAGGTTAAATCGAGGCATTGTTGGAGACTTGGCTGAAGATGAAATGGGTAAATCTCTCTCAGTCGCCATAAACTTTTCCTGTTAGTATCCGTTTATTTTTCTGTATCTTTACTTTCCTCTCTTTTGCTTGTGAGATATTTAGTAACTAATTAAAATATATGGGACAATATTTAAGACTGTCCTTTAAATATGCTGTGTAACTCACAATATTTTGCCTCTATTTTGATGACTTATCAATTACTATAAAAACAGACTATTTGTCAAATTTTAAAAGGAACAATCTCAATGGATTTTGTTATAGTGTTTGCTCAAAATAGCGATAGTGTTCCTATGGCTCAATTGGTAGAGTGCCAACAATGCCAATGTTGTGGGTTTGATTCATAGAAAACGCAGTACTATTGAAATATATACTTTAAATTAACTGCAAGTTGCTTTGTACAAAAATGCAAAATGCATAAATGTAAATATATACTAACGTTGGAAAATTTAATTTCAAAAAGTTGCTGCTACAGATTTAACAAATGGATTTTTGAAAGAGTCCACTATCACTCATTAATATTAAGAAATCCATTAATACAAAGGATCAAAGATCATACTGCATAAGTAATTATGTAATGCAAACATTCAAATGTATCACCTTACTAGTCAAGTACAATAGTAAATGTGTTTAGACGTTATAAGATAGCATTATGAGAGAAACAGGGCAAAACGTAAGTGTTTATGAACTGATAATCTTCAGTTTGACTCGTGATTTGTGTGAAGGTGAATAAAAAGTCATCATTGTCGATGTGCCTCTAGTGTTTATTTCACAAAGAAACTGCAGGGATCCGTAACGTGATTCTATAAATACAGAGTACAGAACGATAATCAAAACAGCAACAACTATATTTTGAATAGTATTAATACCACAATGTATACTGTAAATAGAGTATTCTGTTTAATGCAGCAATTAATGGTTAAAGTAGAGAAAAAAATGACTGCACGGAATTACTTTCAAATAAAAATAGAAGCTTTTTTCTTAGTCAGTTTGAACATTTCAATCTGAACTTTTATTTGCCTATTTATGACATGATGATAATAGATGGCTTGTAATTTTATAATTTCCTCATTGAAATATTTAAATTCTCACTTTCCATCCTTTAAACAAGCAAAACAACAACATGTCTGATCTCTCTGACCTTCTGTGCTTACATGTTTTTCAATCCTATCCACCACTTTCTCTCTCTCTCTCTCTCTCTCTCTCTCTCTCTCTCTCCTCTCTCTCTCTCTCTCTCTCTCTCTCTCTCTCTCTCTCTCTTCTCTCTCTCTCTCTCTCGTTTGTGGTTTGTGACACTCTTATCTTTGCTTAGGTCTGTCTGAAACCCTCATGCTTCTGATGACACATTACCCAAGTGCTGTGCTCTGATAATGCCCAAGCATTCTCTCTCTCTCTCTCTCTCTCTCTCTCTCTCTCTCTCTCTCTCTCTCTCTCTCTCTCTCTCTCTCTCTGTGTGAATATATGTGTATGTGTAGTTCATGTGTGTGAAGGGGAACCCAGAGTGGTGGCTTTCCAGTTTAATAGCGATGTGGTTTAGGGTGTATTGAAGAGAACTCAGAACGTATTTTCCACCTTTTGTCTTGCAGTGTTGTATGTATGTGCGAAAATGTGTTTGTGACAACAGTGTGGAAAACAGTGCTGACTTGTGCTGTGTTGTTTCATTTTTAAAAGTTTCACAAGCCTTTCTTTTAGCTCTGATGTAATTAAGTATTAGCAAGCACCTGCACCTGTAATTAAGCTTTTGTAGATTTCTTGACATTGATGATTTGCACTCCGATAGCTAATAGCAAGGACATTCATGTATGTGCTAAATATGTGTTAAATAAAAAGAAACTTTCTAAAAATAAACTGATTTAAATTGTCTGCTTTTTTAACATCTAGCACATTTATTTATCTTAGTTTGGGTAGAGTGGAAAGTGTGTTAACAGTAAGCCTTCAGTTTTACAGTTGACCTAAATTCTTTCTTGATCTCTTTTTTTTTAATGCGTTTCTTCTAAACATCATCAGCATAATTTTTTAACACTTTCCCCAACATCAATGCATCTTTTTTCACTCTTTTTCACACATGCACGCACATATACTATTCAATGACACGCAACATCACAGTTTATTACACACATATAACAATGTAATAAGCCATGAAACCTTATTACGCAAACAATGAATGGCTAAAAATTCCAAATTCCTCCCCCCACTCTCCTATGAAGATATTCAGTGATGCTCATGGGGTATTGTTGGGTGTGTGTTTGTGTGTGTAGGGGGGAAGTGACTTAGCAAGTGTTTTCATTTCGTACTGCAGCTCTCTTACTCTAACCACTAACAAATCGCACACATATGCTACTTCTCCTTTTTTTTCTTTTGTGTATTTTGTACTTGCATGTGTGTGTGTGTCTGTGTGTGTGGGGGGTGTGGGGTGTGTGTGTGTGTGTGTGTGTGTGTGTGTGTAACACTCAGCTAATGCTTATTTAAGTGCTTTTGACACCTTTTTCTATTGAAAATACACTCATGTTTAATACACTTTGTAAAACTTATTTTTTCACATAGACCTCCTGTATTGCAGCATAGGTTTTAAAACACATGCACACCTAAGCACACATGCATAAACCCTACACACATGCACAATCTGGAAACCACCTCACAACAAGATAGTATGTATAATATTATGACAATTCCCTGATAGTGTGTATGATTTAAGTTGTGTCTGTTTTTTCATTCTGTATGTGTGTGTTTATAGAAGCAGTACTGCAGTTAATAAGTGCCACTATAAAAGGAGTGATAAGGCTTAAGCAGGTGTTGTGGAATCCCCTGACTGCATTGCCCCACACACACACACACACACACACACACACACACACACACACACACACACACACACACACACACACACACACACACACACACACATAATTGTGATAAACAAATATTTGTAATTACCATGAAACACAAGCGATATATAAAATATAATTTCTGAGTAAGTCATTTGTAAAACTTTTAAACATTTGTAAATTTTGAAAATGTTGCATATGAAAAAATGGCTTATTCTTACAAAATGTGTAATTTTATCTTACATCATTTGTTAATCAAATGCACAAGTAGATATCTAAATCTAAAACAATTGACAATAGAGTGCAACAGTCTGGTTCCGGAAGTAAAAATCCCATTCATTTTATCCATTGGGGACTAAAGTGGCATTCAGCTGTTCACAAAGTATAGTCAGGACATTACTGATGTAAAAAACAGCACCATCACTTTAAAAATTTTGAACAAATCTAGACAGGCCCCATTTCCAGCAGCCATCACTCCAACACCTTATCCTTGAGTAATCATGATAAATTGCTAATTTGGTTGTAGAAAATCACATGCCATTATATCAAATACAGTGGAAAGCTATTTGGTTTGTTAAATGAAGATTAACACTGTCTTTGTGTTTGTTTTTGAGTTACCACAGTATGCAATAAACTGGCATGTCTTAAGGTCAATATTAGGTCAAAAATGGGAAAAAATAATTCACTTTCTCTTGAAACTCAACAGTCAATCATTGTTTTGAGGAATGAAGGCTATACAATGCTTGAAACTGCCAATAAAACTGCAGATTTCATACAAAGGTTTACACTACAATCTTCAAAGGACAACTGGCTCTAACAAGGACAGAAAGAGATGTGGAAGGCCAAATGTAAAACTAAACAAGAGGATAAGTACATCAGGGGTTTCATTGAATTCTACCCGCTCAACACCAGTTTCATGCACAACAGTAAAGAGGAGACTCAGGAGAAGGAGAAGACTCAGGGGTGCAGCCTTATTGGAAGAATTGCAAAGAAAAAGACATGTTTGAAACAGAAAAACAAAAAGAAAAGGTTAGAGTGTGCAAAGAAACAGACATTGGACAACAGATAATTGGAAAAGAGTGTTATGGATCTTAACCCCATTGAGCTTTTGTGGGATCAGCTAGACAGTAAGGTGCGTGAGAAGTGCCCGAAAAGACAGCCACATCTATGGCAAGTGTTACAGGACGTGTGGGGTGAAATGTCACATGAGTATCTGGACAAACTGACAGCTGGAATGCCAAGGATCTACAAAGCTGTCATTGCTGCATGTGGAGGATTTTTAATGAGAACTCTTTGAAGTAGTTTAAGAAGTTCTGAATATTTTTAAAATTGTAATAGTATTTTTTCACGTTACTAATGTCCTGACTATACATTGTGATCAGTTGAATGCCACTTGTATATCTGAATATTTTGCCTTTAACATGCTTATAATCAACAGCTTTAAATCAACAGTTTTATATTTTTCCAGCATTTTTAATTAGATCAAATTATTTGCAATGCTTCATGCCATTGTAGTTCATTCTCTTATTGTACCTTTGTATTTGTCGAATTGATCTTCAGATGCTTTTTTGCTTCAAATCAAAATTGTAATGCTAATACTCACCTTTGAGCTTGTTCATTGTTTAGAACTCTTTTGTGAAATCCTGATGGAAAAAAGTTATGGGAAAAAGACACCAAGAAACAAAACGGCTGAAAAAGTAGCCGGTCACTGTTGCACTCTATTATTCTTATAACTCGCAATTATTCTGAATTATGTAACATGTGACAGTTTACCTAAGAATGGTTTTATGAATGATTTACATGGAAATTAATACTGCACGTGTTTCATAAAAAAAAGTTCATTGAGCTTACATCACATTAATGAAGCTGGAGTCAATCTACATATTGCAAAATTTACATACTTATGAATGGAAATGTGTTTGAAATGACAAGGGCCTTTGGAAAAATCAATGTTCACTTTTAAACCGGAAACCGGAAAGACTTGTGACCAACTACCACTGAAAGACGAGCTTTCACTTTCATTTCACAGAATTCAAAACCAGCCCCATCATGGTGAAGATGTTGATACAACCACAATTCAAATGGTCGTAGTAGTGTAACTAAGGGACATGTTTGGAGATTTTAGAGCAGGTGATATCCAGCGACCAATGACCAGCGGCCTAAATCGTTGTGTGTGTGCTGCTTCATTTGCTGTCAGGAACATTTAGAAGGGAACAAAAGAGTGGACAGCAGCCTGGTGTTGGGGGTTCAGGGCAGGGGGTATGCATGCGTGTGTGTATGTGTGGCGGGTGTGTGTATCAGGATGAATAATGAGCTCCATTTAGTCTTTTCATTCTGCTCTATTTCACCAGGTGAATGGAGCACAACACACTCATACACAAACTCTTGTAGCGCGGGAAGCAAGAGTCTGCTTTTTACTTTTTTGGCAACAAAACTACACCAACCCCCACACAAAACACACATTTACACATTTATACTTTCACAGTCCCCTTAATAACCTCTTGAAAGTACTGGCTGATGTAGTGTTTGAGTAGCAAGGCCTACCAATATGGGCTTTTTGGTGATATATTCTGCATAAAAAGATGACAAATAAACAAGAAGGCTTCACATTTCCATAGGCAAATGTTCGCTACAGGGATATGTCATCCTTCTTAATTATCCTAAACAGGAAAGTCACCAAACAGGCCCCTCTTGGCTCTCAGCTTTGACAAGAGTGGTAGTTCTAGTTTTGCCCCCTCTATGTCGAAGTGTGTGTGCATCTGGGTGAACTGAGCTTATTCTTGTTTTTGTTTTTTTGTTTTTATTCTAACCTGAAATTCATCAACTCAGCATTGGAACTATCTAGATCCCATTTGTTTGCAATAAGAATAAGTTCACATCATTCTTACACTGAATAAAACAACAACAAAACGTTGGGTTTCCATTTTAATGGGGAATTTCCATAGACATAATAGTTTTTATACTGTACACAACATTTAGGATTTTACTATCCTTATATTGGTCCCCACAAAGTGATAAATACACGCTCACACACACACACACACACACACACACACACACACACACACACACACACACGCACACACACACACACACACACACATTTTAATTGTAGAAATAGCTCTTGAAGGTAACAATTCCAGGTTACCTTTTCTATTTTTTAAATTATTTTTTTACATTTAAGAGTTTACATTTATCAGAAGTACTGTAATTATTCAATTTTGATCAGTAAAAACATTTACTTGCCTGCTGTTACATCATAAAAACAACTGAAATAGCAGCAACTTTAGCAGTTCATGATTAAAAAGGTAGCATCATATGCTTAAAACAGTCAGTTTAGCCAATGACCTGGTGTGCCTTCTTTGCAAAAAGATTTTGCATAAGAATATAGAGGTTAAGTCTTTTACTGTCAACAAAAACAAAGCCACACATGAACCATTTGGTGTTGTTAGCATTGCCATAGAAAGACATAATGGCAACAATTTCCACCAAGGTTCCATCAGTTAAAATTGGTTAATAACATAATAAAATAAGAATATTATAAGATAAAATAAGAACTATTAATTTACAACATTTATGAATGAAATACATTTGAAATACAATACAACCATTTGTATAAATAATTTATGAGTATATGTATGTCAATTATTCAGAGCAGAATTTCAGAGTTGTAGGAGGAATTACTGTACAGTAATTCTGACACAACCGAGAAGCTATAAAATAAGTTTTTTGTTTTGTTTTGTTATTTGTTTTTCATGCCTCTAAAAAAATTCCTTCATGTTGTAACTTCCAAATTAAATTTGTGAAGTGAAAAGTAAAATGTCCACAGAGGGGCGCCAAATGTGAGTTGTTTTCATCTGTACAGGCTGTAATTCAGATAAGAAACTGTACTCCCCAACCAACACCAAAACCCTAAACCTAACCATCAGTGGAGTAAAAATGTAACGTGAGAGGCAAAAACTCTATTTAGCGAAAATAATTAATTCTTGGTTTCAACAATGGATCCAAACCTGGTTTTCCTACACTGCTGATGCAACATGCTTTTGATCACGCCACATGAGAAGGTAAATTTTGCTGGAGCCCATGCACAAATGCCTTGGTGATTCGGCATGATGTGGCCGGTCCAACATGCAGACTGTGATCATGTTGTCCAAAAGTAATTTTTACAGGTTTGATCATGTCAAAATAGTTCCTTGTTTTCAATTGAATATGCATTCATTTTGCTATGTATATGCCTGCCATCCAGCAATTTCCTTTACTGAAAATAGAGACTTTCGAAAACACTCTCTAGTAAGGCAGAATTTGGAAAATGATGACGTTAGGAATCGTAAAACGTATTAATGGTAAAGTGAATTTACATGAATGTAGGCCTAAGTCTCAAAACTTTAACGACACTGTAACAACGCTTTCCTTTACCGAAAAGACTTTTGAAAAAGCCGTCTAGTACCGCATACTTCGGAAAACAATGACATTTGGGAACGGAAACTGGATAAACGCTAAAGCTAATTCGTGTGAATTTAGTCTCAACGTTTTTACCACTAGAATACCAAAAAAAAGAGACTTTTGAAAACGCTCTCTATTAGCGCATACTTTGGAAAACGATAAACAGAAAGCAGTTTTCATATAAATGGATGAGTGTGGATGTGGGCCTGTCTCCATATCCCTCAAAGTGCAAAATAAAGAACTACTATTAGAACTTTCTTTGAAGTTGACTACATCATCTTCTGTGTGTAAGAACAAACTCTTCTTCAAACTGATTTTCTTCCTGTTATCTTTAACTCTCTTTCATTGTCTCCATGTCTCAAGCGTCTTCATTGTTTTTGCGTCACTTTTACCCTGTGCATCTTTCTCTCTGACCTACTTCTCATCTATGAAATGTTCTACTGTTGTTTTCGTGATTACAGTTAATGTAGTTTTTCTGTGATTATCAGCTGCTGGCACACTGTTCTATATATTTTCTGCTCTCACACAAACGAACCGTCATACTAACGAATGCCAAAAGATGGCCAAATCTGAGGACAGAGAGTTTCTTTAGCTAATCACCCTCAGTGCAGCACTTTACCCCTCCTCTCCTCTCTCTCTCTCTCTCTCGCTCTCTCTCTCTCTCTCTCTCGCTCTCTCTCTTTCTCTTCAACTGCTCAATCTGTGTGTGCTTTCAGTTTGATAGTGCATGTGTTTGTGTTCATGTGGCTGTGTGCAGTCAGATCATTTTGGGCAGGGGTTTGCTGTGTATCGCTAATTAACCATCTGCCACCTCAATCCCTCAGTGTGCTCATGTGTGTTTATTTGTGACTTTGGTTTCTTTTGTTTACACGTCATCAGCACATACTTTCTCTTTATCTCATGGTGTTGCCTCATCATTTCAACTTTTACCTCAACACCACATTTTTCCTCTTCTTGCTTGCGTTGTTCTTGTAACGCGGTCAAAGAGATTGATTAGGCTTTTGTAATTTCATTAAAGTGTTATTTCAATTGTCCAGGTCTGTCATCTTGTCTTTCTAGTCTGGCTTTATGTCTTATATAATGTTATTAAAATCATTATAAACTAAAATTATTGTAGTTTCAAGTGCCTGGATTTTCAGGGCTCGAGCCTAGTCCTGTGCTCAGGCCCCTCGTCTAAGGACAGCATGCCAAATACATTTAGATTAATGTGCTATATGTTCCAGTGACCTTGTGAAAGAGACATAAGTGAACATGGTGATGGAATAAAAATGTGTTAAAAGAAAAATAAATAAATGCACTTTAAAAAGTGGATGTGGTAACCAGCAGTTGTAACATTAAGGAGCCATTTTGACCTGATCTAACCTTTAAAATATGCAATGTTTCTCAAGGGGATCGCAATAGAATGCCAAGTGTTTTTTGTTTTTTTTTCTACCTCAATTTTTCCCCTTCACCATGTCCCCTTAGGCGGTCCAATGATTTCAATATAAATACATTTTGTGTTTCATTAGAGTTCATGTTTGCATGTGTGAAATTTAGGCTTCAATTTATTGTGTACATGATCTTCAGGCTGATTCAACAATGTTTTCTGCTAAAGGGATAGTTCACCCAAAACTGAAAAATTCTCTTATCATTTACTCACCCTCATGCCATCTCAGATGTGCGTGACTTTCTATCTTCTGCTGAACATAAAAAAGATTTTTAGAAGAATATTTGTTAACACTTTACAATAATGTTCTCTTCGTTAACATTAGTTAATGCATTAGGTATCATGTACAAACTATTAACAGTATAATTACAGCATTTACTCGTCTTTGTTAATATAAATACAAGTATTCATTGTCTAAAAATCTTTATTTGTGTTCAGCAGAAGAAAGTCATACATATCTGGGATGGTATGAGTGTGAGTGAATGATGAGAACGTTTTCATTTTTGTGTGAACTAACCCTTTAATAGGTTGAATTTGTCAGCCTGATTTGCATACTAAATGTACTTTGCATACTAAATTGACTCAGAACACAAAGCTAAAGTCATGCCTGTCCTTAGAAAGCCCCCAGCTGTGCTTATTACCTAGAACGCTTTGTAAAAGTTTCACAAAATTTTCATAAGGCATCTATAACATATGCCTATAGAAAAAATGTGATTACATTTTACAGTTCATTTTTTTGAAACAGCCTAAACATTCTCTAAATGTTCTGCTTTTTTGTTGGCACTGACTGTTTACTGTACTATACAAGAGTGCCAGATTTCTCTAGCTGAATGCTATTGTGTATCACACTGAGCTTTTTAGAAACTGATTTGAACAGTAGGTAAAAGATTACTGGGAATAGTCAATATTGTACAATACTGTAGTACACAGAAAGAGGATATGCACATTTGTATGTAAATACATTTTTAATGTGTTACATTCAAACTGAAAATTCACATGTGTGTCCATTTTTTTTTTTTTTTTCTTTTTTTACATATTTCTTATATGTAAAGTCCTGCATATTCAACAGAGTATTGCCACAAAATGAAAAAAACAAAAAAACAAAACAGCAACAATGAAAAACAATGAAAAAACAAAAACCATTCCATGTCAAAGATAGTTATGGCATATGCATGTATGTCTGACAGATTTTGATCATTGAATGGATCATTTTGCATGTGATGGTTCACACGATGAAAGTATATTTAGAAGTTGTGAAGAGTGACAATTTCACTGAGAATCTATTCATCAGTTTTGATCATGTGCATTTAGTTATTGTGCAAATTGTAGACAATTGTACTTACTCTTTTGCACACGTGCCAAAACACGTGCAGTTTACTTAAATTAATAAGAAATTCAAATCTGGTGTGAACAAGAAACTAATTGTTCAGAGATTTGAACAAAAAAATATTTCTCATTCAAGAATTGAGCCAAAGTGATTTAGAAAAACTGTAATTTCACACAGTTTTTAACTGTGTAGGTCGTGTCATCAGATATTAAGTAGATGATATTTTGGGTGTGATAAAAAATATGCTGAATCCAAAGTCCATCACTACAATAATAATAATAAAAATTGAAACAGCTTGAAGTTAAATATAGGCTAAACACTACCAATCTCATTTAAAATAAATGTGCTTACTGTACAGAATATCTCCATGATCCATCATAAGACAATTTTTTTCCCAATTTAAACACAGCTGTGTGTGCATCAAATGGCATGTTTATAAATGGGTGCCGTCGTTTTGAAAATTGGTTATTGGAGGGTTGAAATTTTACAGCATGTTCTAACTGCTTCCATTGTTATTTATGTGTTTGATAATTAATATCAATAAAAGAGTTAGTTCACTCAAAAATGAAAATTATGCCATAACTTACTCACCCTCAAGCCATCCTAGGTGTATATGACATTCTTCTGTCAGCCAAACACAGTCTGAGTTATATTAAAAAATATCCTGTCGCTTCCAAGCTTTATAATGGGAGTGAATGGTACCTTAGATTTTTAAGCCCAAAAATATGGCTCCAGGGGGTTAATAAAGGCCTTCTGAAGTGAAGTGTTTTTGTAAGAAAAATATCCATATTTCTAACTTTATAAACTATAATCACTGGCTTCCGGTAACGGACGTCCGCGTATTCACGAGAGAGTCGAGTTCTGGCATATGACGTAGGCATAGTGTACGCTCCAGTGAGAAGTGACGAACGTGAAAGCGCAGAGGATAGAGAAAGCCAATGAACGCACGGACGGAAGTTACCGGAAGCCAGTGATTATAGATAATAAAGTTATATATATGGATATTTTTCTTACAAAAATGCATCACTTCACTTCAGAAGGCCTTTATAAAAACCCTGGAGTATGGATTACTTTATTGATGGATATCCATCCAAGGTACCATTCATTCCCATTATAAAGCTTGGAAGAGTCAGGATATTTTTTAATATAACTCCAATTGTGTTTGGCTGAAAGAAGAACGTCATGTACAACTAGGATGGCTTGAGGGTAAGTAAATTATGGGATAATTTTAATTTTTTTGGTGAACTAACCCTTTACAGTTTTTCTCAGTCGCTTTGGTGCGTTTTTCACATCATCCCTAACATGTGCAAAATAATAAGTGCATTTCTCAGAACAATTTGTACAAACTGCAATATACAATAGATAAGTTTCTAAAGCTAGTTAGTCACTAAAAATCCTTAGTACATCTCTCAAAAGTAAACATTCATGCCAATGATCATGTCAGTGTCATCAGAATGATAAGTAATTAAGTCATTGATCACGAACAAGGTGGTCAAAATGTTTAAGCATGTTGTCAATGTAACTGTGTACTTTGACAGTATTACCTAATGTAAACTTAGGCTACAGTTTGGATGACAGTTACTGTATTGAAAATGCACAAGCCTGCACTTCTATGGCATATATCAATTTCAACAGTACTATTTACATATTTCTGTATGTGGGTTATTGATTGAAAGAGACTGGACAGGATTTTGTTTTCCACAGCTTTTACTAGTGCTACATTATGAAAGAAAAAAAAACAAAATAATTTACAGTAAGAAAAAGACAAGCAGCACAAAGGAAAAAAAAACTAAATTAGAATGAAACACAGGAAACACCCCTAAGGCGCAACTTTGCCCGCTGCACTGTTCTAGTGCTGTCTTTACACATCCAGGCGTTCCTGTCTGTCGGCCCACATATTCTCATCCACATCACACCGGATATTTTCCCTTGCAATGCAACGTGGAAAGAATCTTTTGGAATGCCTTATCCATCCTCTGCAGGTGTCTACTGTGATGTCCTCACATGCTGCATCCATTGCAGCCAGCAGGGTCATCTGTGTGTGTGGCTGACAATCGTACACCTTCCACCTCCATGCTGAAAAGAACTCCTCAATTGGGTTAAGGAATGGTGAATAAGGTGGGAGGAATTCTATGAGCATCCTCGGGTGGGTCACAAACCATTGCCTTATGATGTTTGATCGATGGAAACTCACATTATCACAAATGACCACATACTTTGGCAAATCCTTTCTAAACAGACCCCTCTCATTATCAGGGATGAGAGCCCTGTATAGAGTCTCTAAAAAGTTGAGTAGATGCTGGGTGTTGTATGGCCCTATAAGGGGGATATGGGTTAGGACACCATGCTCCGAAATAGCAGCACACATGGTGATATTTCCTCCCCGTTGGCCTGGCAAATCCACAGTAGCTCTGTGACCGATGATATTCCGACCCCGCCTTCTGCATTTGGTCAGGTTGAAGCCAGCCTCATCCACGTATACAAAGTTGTGAGAGGGTTCACTTGATTCCAACTCCATTACACACTATATCCCAGAACACACAGTTGAATTTGTTTTGGTGAGGAAGAGTGACATAAAATGTACATATATTGCATGTTCCTTCCAAAACAATGGAAATGTTTGCAGTTTATGCTTACTGTACTATGTATCACTATGAAATGTTGCTGTAAAGTAGTTACATAGATATATGTTTTACCTGTACATACTGGTACCGTAGCTCCTTAACTCTGTCCTCATTCCTTTGGAATGGTACACGGTACAGCTGTTTCATACTCATCTGGTTTCTATGCAGCACCCTGTCGATGGTTGAGATGCTAACCGTATGTATGTTTTCAAAGACATCGTTGTCTTCTATAATGGTCCTTTGTATTTCCCTGAGTCTCATGGCATTGTTTGCTCGGACCATGGTGCAAATAGCCTCCTCCTGTCGAGGTGTGAAAAGGCGTCCTCTGCCACCGGTTTGAGGTAATCTTGCAGTCCTATGTGGGGAAAAATGCAATGATGCATCGCACACTTTCACATAGACAAAAACTATGTGAACACACATTTTACTGTAAAACATACAGGTGGGTGCATTTACAGTAAGGTGCAGTATGTATCTGTATAGAGTATATTTCTGTATGCTGTGAAATACAAGTGGACTACTGTAATATGAAGCATTGTAGGAAGTATACAGTATACTTCTTATATACAGTAACAGTGCACTGTACATTGGTGGAAATACCTGTTCTCTCTTCGAAATGTTTGAACTATTGAGGACACGGTTGATCTCCCAATATTCGGCTGCACCCTTCGACCCGCCTCAGCCATTGTAAGGCCATTATGCATGCACGATTCAGCAATTCACATTTTTGTACAAAAAGTCTAATAGAAATGTGTAAAACTATGCTTGACAGTTTATGACAAATAGTTCAACAATTTTGCATGTAATGGCTTATGCAAGGAACTAATGCCTAGATGTTTTGAGGGGTAAGACTATTCAACAGAGAACCATCTACTATATTTTGATCAACATGACATGAGCAATTGAAAATGTGGAAAAAAGCTGACACTTGTACATTATCAATTGCAATAAGTACAAAAGCAATTGCAATTTGTTCAAAGGAATAAGAAATTGCTTTCATGATGTGCACAAGTGACTAGATGATTTGGAATTTGTACAAGTAGTATCAAGAATTGCACTTTTGATCTAATAAATGCACCAAAGCGACTGAGAAAAACTGTAATTCATGAATTAAAGCATCTTTGGCACACTTAAAAAATGTGCTTTACGTGTTAACATCCTAATTAACTGATTTTATTTAAGTCCAAAAAAATTATTTAACATGACCAAATCCACCTTAATACATTTAGTGACACCAACGAAAGTTATTTAAAAGGCTCAGATCAAAAAGAAAGAGCACCTTAATGTAACAATAGAGCCGTTTTTCATGTTAATGAGTTAATGTAATATAATGTTCAGGTTACAAAATAACCCATTTGTGACAGCCTTGTAGCTCCTTCACACAAACACACACACACACACACACACACACACACACACACACACACACACACATGCATTTATCGCTATACCTACCAGTGGAACGGGGAGTGGCTACTAGGCCTGACCACAGAGGAAATCAGCTTATTGTAATCTTCATGTGTGTGTGCTTGTGTTCATCTATATGGGTGTGTGAGACAAAAAAAAGAGTAAGACAGAGAACAAGAGAGAGGACCCCAGTGAAAAAAATAAGGAAAAATGGTTCTGCTGCAACATCCGGCTAATAATTTATTGTGACAGGTTGAACAAACTGAATTTATGTGCCAATCTGCTTGCGACACAGAGATGCCCTGTTTTACACACAGAGGAAAAAGAGCTCTGACCCAACCATGAGATATGAAAGAATACCATACAGTAGTAATTCTTGAATCCTCATGTCATTGAAGCGGAGACCATATGTGCAGCATTTTAAGTGTAGAACTATAAAGGAAATCCTATAGACTCAACATGTGCTATTCTTTCTGACACAAATCAATTAAAATTGCAGACATAAACAAATGCATGCTTATAATTGTTTAGCTCAAGGTTAATATGGTTGGATATCAGCTGCACTGAAGGAGGAGTTTGCGTTGAGGCATCTACATGTTTTTGTCTGATTTCATAGTGTCATTATGTAAACTAACCACTGACAGTTAAATTAGTCAGAGATGACTTTAACAGCATTGACCATTCTGCAACATTATCTAACAAACTGCCTTGATTTTACAACTGGGCCTAAAGCCCCTAAGAGTCAACATACGCTGGGGCCATTAGTAATGAAAATTTTGTTACATTTGTGATGGAGCTGCAAGCATTTTCTTTCTTTTTTTAAAAGAATGTATTGTAATAGACTAAATCTATAAAATAAATCAGTTTTGACTTTCATTGTGGTCAACTATTTTAAAGCAATTTTGGTAGGTGATTTTTGAAGCACTATCTGTTTTTTGAGGACCGTAGCACAGTTATCCAAATGTCAACTCTTAAGTTTGAAGAACACATTGAAGTCTCATCTGAAATACACTGAAAAGCAAAATGAACCCCCCAAAATGTCAAAAATATTCTTTAACGTGTTTAGATCAACCTGAATACATTAGGTTAAACCAAGAAAACAATTTTTAAGGGTGAAATCAGGTATTAGCTTCTTACGGTAGCCTACCACGTTTTACAGTGTACTTTGTAAATCTATTATAAAGTGAATAAATATTGACAGCTCCATGTTTGTTAAGGTCTTGTCCTTACTGATGATCCCAGTTGAAAATATGTGCTCTGGCTAAATATAATCACATCTTTGAGGTTACAACGTTTGAGAACGCTGTTGAAATGTTGCTTATGTAATATATGTAATAGGTCCATGTTAACACAGGACCCCCCAAACACCGCTGTAATTGACACCCGCGTTCTGATTGGAGGATGCCTTTAGAGACATTTGTGATGTAATGATCGGGCTCGGAAAAGTTCGGCACATGTTTCCAATATAAAGGTCATGCTAGGAGGGTGTGTGTCTGAGTATAGTGTGTCTCTGTGTTGAGAGGAAATCATTGCACCTGTGTTTTTGTTTTTTTGGTGTCACTTTGGGTTGGTTACACCCCCCCCCCCCCCCCCCCCATTATACTTTATTTTTTCCTTTCTTTCTTTTTCTTCACTTCTCTATCTCTCTCTCTCTCTCTCTCTCAAAGAGTGCAGGTGTGTGGGGTTTTTGGGGGGCTGCGCTCCTGTTCTGAAAGTCTGTTCGTGTCTCTTCATTGACAGGCCTTTCCGTTCCTATAACCCACAGCGTTCACACACACACACACACACAAACACAAACACACACATTTAGTGAACAGATGCTTACACAAAAGAGCATCAGCTGACACAGAGCAAAACTCTTTTCAAGCTATAATTCTCTGTTTCTTCCACTCAACTCTCTCTCTGTATTGTAAACCCCCCCCACCCCTCCCATATATCTGCTCTGTCATTATAACTTTCAATGCTTACACCATTTTCAGGTTAAAATTTTAAAATAAAAATAATGATTCATTCATATTTGATCATTTTTAGGCTTTGCTTCACAATACACTGCAAAGGTGGCACAGAAGCTGTAACTGAAGTGGCATTTAGGTGTATTTACACAGACTGATCAATGCTGCAGCGAGCAGAAATAAATGCATTTACCCAGCAATTACAAATTCATAAACAAAAATATTTTAATGCTTTAAATATTAAATTATGAATATATAAATACTACATCAAAGAAAATTATACTTTGAAATCTGAAACTAATTTATGAAATAAATGCTCTATCATGACAACTAAGTTTATGGCTATTCTGATGCTGCATTTCATTTATACAGAACCAAAGCAGTATCAGAAATGCCTTTGATGCTAGGGGCTGAGGTAGGTCAGAGACAACTGGTAGCACAGAGCAGCCTTAACTCAGCTCAAAGTCAAATCAAAGTTTGCCAGACGGACGGACGGACGGACAGATAGACAGACAGATAGATAGATAGATAGACAGATAGACAGACAGAAAGACAGACAGACAGACAGACAGACAGACAGACAGACAGACAGATAGATAGATAGATAGATAGATAGATAGATAGATAGATAGATAGATAGATAGATAGATAGATAGATAGATAGATAGATAGATAGATAGATAGATAGAAAGACAGACAGAAAGACAGACAGACAGACAGACAGATATTAAACCAATATTAAAACAACATATAACAAACAACACAAATCCCATAGATCTAAAATGAAAAAAGATTGAGGAGCGACACGGGACTGGATGGAATCAAAACTTAACAGAACAGAGTGCCACATGGTACACTAGAAAATGTGGATCAGATAATGCATGTGAAATCTATCAAATCAAATCACTTTATTGTCAATCAACCATATACACAAGTGCAACAGTGGATGAAAGTATGCACAGTATACAATACACACAACATAGAATGCTTATTATTATTTATGTTTTATATAATGTGCATATAAGAGGTTCTATAAGAGGTGCATATAATTTCCATATTGTAATTTCACTGAAGAATATTGCAGTCATGTATAAATGAGCCTTCAGAAGTGTTGCCCATCAGCCACTGTGTTTTCTGTCACAGCTCCGGTGAGTTTGTTGGTTTGCTCTGTGTTTTGTTATTTTACCTCCCTCATGTCTTGCAGGTGCTGCCGGCATGCATGATCAGTGTTTCCATGGGAAGTCTCAAGGAGATTATTGAGTCTCATATTATGCAATCAAGCTATACTTTCATTGACTGGTCATCTCTCTGCTTCCTGTCAGGTAAAAGACAACGCTCGCCTGTAGGAATGGGGTTACTTGCGAGCGCAACACCTTTGTAGATTTCGTACATTATGGACATAGACTTGGCTTCCAAATGGCAGCTTCCTATGGACCATACTTTTCAGATTGGTCAACACCACCGCCGTCTTCCATGGGCTTGTAAATGACATGCGTAGCGACCTGGTTGATCGTTTTTTGTTTGTCTGTCTAGATGATATTCTGATCTTCTTCCAGAATATCCATGACCATGTTCAGCATGTCAGGCAGCTGCTTCAGAGAATCAGCTGTTTGTCAAGGCAGAGAAGCGGCAGTTCTTTTTGGCGAGTGGCATAATTGGTTAGAGGGTGTTGGGGTACCTTTCGTGGTCTGAACTGATCATAAGAACCTAGAGTACATTCGTAGCGCCAAATGCCTTAACTCTAAGAATGTCAAGCAAATGTATTTGTCTCAATGTTTCGAGGACGAGACCTCCACCGTCCAAAAAGTCTGTGCTGTGCTACGAAACACCGGGCTTTCCACTACGTGCCCAGTGGGTCAGTTATTTGTTCCGCAATCACTTTGGGCACGTGTCCTACAGTGGGGTCACTCACCCAATATCGTTTGTCATCCAGTGGAGACTTGCACCCAGATGCTCATTAGACAACGATTCTGGTGGCCATAGCTTGCACATGATGTATGCCAGTTCCTAGCCGCTTTCATTAGCAGCCATTTGCGTGACTAATAAGACCTCCTGTAACCCCCCCCTCCACCAACTACTGTCTGTCCCTTTGAGACCCTGGTCACACAAAACCATGGATTTTGGAACTGGTCTCCCACCTCCCATGGCAACACAGTCGTTTTGACTGTAGTGGACCTGTTCTCAAATGTGGCTTATTTCATTCCCTTCCCCAAATTACCCACAGCAAGTGATACAGAAGTAGCAGTCATAAACCACGTCTTTCCCATTCATGGCCTCCCTGTCAATGTGGTTTCTGACAGAGGCCCCCAATTTGTGTCACATTTTTGGGCAGAATTCTGTCAACAGCTGGAGGCTATGGTGAGTTTGTCCTCTGGGTTCCACCCACAGACAAATGGGCAAGCAGAGTTGACGAATCAGGAACTGTAAAAAAACCCTGCGCTGTGTGGCCTCCTGTAATTCATGTTCTTGTAGCAATCATTTAGACTGGGTCGAGTATGGCCACAACACCTTGCAGATGTCGTCTACGGGGTTATCACCCTTCCAGTGCAGCCTCGATTATCAGCCCCTTCTGTTCCCCACACAAGAACCTGACGATCAGTTCCACGCTTGTATTCAAAGGTGCCGGTCCACCTTGAAGGCCACCAGAGAAGGCCTCATATGGACTGGCGCTCCTGTTAAAAGGCCGGCGGATCGGCATCAGTCTAAGCTCCCAGTTTACGTGTGCGGGCAGAAGGTTTGTTTGTCATCTAAGGACATTCCACTCTGACTCCCCCTACATAAGCTGGATCACAAGTTTATTGGGCAGTTTCCCATCACCTCAAACACATTCACCCTGTTTTTCATATCTCCAAAATTAAGCCTGTTTTATGCTCTAATTTACACCCCACCACACCTGTTCCACCAGAGCAGAGGGGAAGAGGGTTTCAGTACCTGGTTGACTGGTAGGGTTATGGACCTGAGGAGAGATGTTGGGTCCTGTCTTTGGACATCCTGGACCATGCCCTCATAGACCACTGGGGTGGGGGGGGGGGGGTTCTTTCATGGCTCTGATGAGTTTGTTCGTTTACTCTGTGTGTCAGCACCCGGTTCTCCACTGATTCACTCCCTACTTAAGCCCATCATGTTCTCAGTATCTTTGCTAGATTGTTGTTTGATGTGAAGTACTTACCTCACTCTCTCTGCTTATTAGGTCCTGTCTTGTGTATCTGTTTGGTTGCTCGTCTCTGCCGGCGTGTCAGAGATTGATTGCCTTCCAGTCTGCTGGGTGCTATTCTCTTCACCTCACTATGCTTCAACTGAAGATTCCTTTCAATCTGCTCCTGACTTCCACAATGCACACACTCAACCTATAAACACACTATTCATGGCATGCATGCATCCACAAACTTCTCCCAGCTACTGCAGACGGTGCCAGGATCCTCAGTCTTCAGCACAGTTGAAGTGAATATTTATTGTTATTAAATAATTTGACCTGTTCCTCTGCTCTTGGGTCTCTTTGTGTCCCTCTCTCTCTCTGACAGTTTTTAAAATAAATTATTTCATGAAAGATTCTTTGTTTTCCCTGCTGTACCGAAACCGTACCGAACCGTGACCCCAAAACCAAGGTACGTACAGTACCCTGAATTTTGTACCATTGCAGCCCTAAATAGAACTAAAAATAAAATCATCTATTAATAAATAGAGAAGAATAAATTGTATCATCTTAATATGGTTTTATTATAGGATGGAAACAACAATACAAGAGTATTCAGCTCTCTAAATCCAAAAACTCTATTCTGAATGCATATCTTCCTTACAGTCATGAATAGCATTAAACAGTGAAGAGGCTTCTCAGTAGTGCTGTATCAGTGTATATTTGGCATCTCTTGTGTTTCTGGGGATGGATGTGAGTGTGGGGAGGCCAGCAAGCAGGTGGTCAGGATGGGGGTGGGGTGAGAGCTGGGCAGCTGTAAATTTAGGTCCTGTGTGAGCCAGGCCACCACCTCCAACAGACACAAAGGAAAAGTGATATTCTCAAGAGAATCTACCAAAGTTTCTACATCACAAACACTCACACAAATACACATGTTAAAACACTAGTATACAACCCATAGAGGGAAATGTTTTCTCATGTTCATTTTCTCACCCCCATGGACACTCACAGAGGGGGAGCATCGGTTAAGGGTCTAGTTGGAAAGTTTTGCCATCAGCGTGAGGCCCTTGGGGTCTCACCTCGCTTAAAGATACAAATATCCCTCAAAAACAGGACAGTGTGTACAAATACTGCCCAAACACTCAAACACACACTCATATGAGAGTAATTCTTCAATTAATCTTCCAGAACAAAACTTCTTCAAATTATACTACCCTACAAAGCCAAAATCCAATAATTACGGCAACACTGAAACTGAGAAAAATGGCTTTGAAGTTTTTGATTGTCTAGCTCAGACCTTGACACCAATCAAGAGTTAGACTGGCATGCAGGTGCGATGGACTTCAAAATATACTCCTCTCTCTTGCTATTGCCTGCAGGCTAGAATACCCCTCGGTGGCATGTGTGCCATAAGTTGCCAACCCCAGGTCTTGCTAAATGTGGATTCTAAAATAGTCTATTTTATCTGAATTTGAATATAGTTGAGCCTAAAACTGTCTGTCATAGTACAGATCAATGTGTAAGAGACCCAATTTCGGTCATAACTCAATTTTGACAAAATATGTATTTACTGCAATTAATCAAAAGTTTGCAGTAAACTTGCCTCCCACTCATTATTTCATCATTTGAGCTTGCGATTCACTGCAAATGTTTACCAGAAGTTCGCAGCTCTTCACTGGTAGTGGTGAACTTGCTGCAAACCTTTGAAGAGTTTGAAAGAACTCTTGATTTTTGTAAAAGTTTGCAGGGCAGTTTCATTTTTGTATTACAACATTAATCATATATCTTAAATGTTATCATGGCCTTAATTAAGTGGTTTTTGGTATAATGTGTGATGGTGACGATTTATTATAATATTATTGAATGGCAATGAAATGTGATGGTAATTAGATTTCTACATTTTTGGAAAAAGGTTGAACTTACTAACAACAAATTAGATAGTTTTGTGTTATTAGGTAGTTGACCATGAAAAAAAAAACAATTCTCAAATTTGGTAACCTACATTTTATAAACCTAAAATTAATACCATTTCTCATATTCAAACTGTAGTTTCTCTCATTCCCATGATAACCAAATATATATATATATATATATATAGAGAGAGAGAGAGAGAGAGAGAGAGAGAGAGAGAGAGAGAGAGAGTTGTTTTCTCTCTCACTAAAATGCTTGGCCTGATGTTAAGTATTGAGAATATTAATTCTGTCATTGAAAAATACACATTGTACATTTTCAATTGAGTCAATTAAAAATTATATTTTACAGCTTTTTCTGGACGCAATGCAAGGATAGGATTTGTGAATGGCGAGCTCTGCACACTTTGCAAGTTTTAATACTTTTTAGGATATAAACTGGTGAGATTCAATACACTCTGTTCCATAATTGTTCAAGGAGGACAATATGTCAAAGAATTCAAAATCCTCAGGCTCTGGAGACATTAAAAGACACTTATGTACTCAGACTGACACCCCTGAGAAGGCCGCTGTAAAGAGGTTAAAGTAAAGGAGGAGGCGAGAACGGGCTTGAGAATATAAACAATATTTTAATAAGAACGTGAAATGTTAATGGGCTGTAGCACCCCATAAAAAGAAGGAAGGTTATTTATCTTCTTAATCATAAGAAATATGATATAGTGTTTCTTCAAGAAACACACATTTCCCCGCAGGAAGCTGAAAAATTTGGAAAGATATGGGTTGCGCAATTTTTTAAAGTGCTTGCTCGAGTAAGAGCAGGGGAGTCATTACATTGATAAGTAAACATCTACAATTCAAAGGTCTCAAACAGAGAAAAGATAAATTAACAAGAGTCATTATTGATTTAGTTGAAATTCAGGGACAAAGTCTTATTTTGGTGAATATTTATGCACCTAACGTTGATGATCAGGGCTTTTTCTATAGATCTTGAAGGGATGTTGCAAGCCACTGGCACCCCTCATGATATTTTATTGGGAGGAGATTTTAATCTTTTGATGGACTCAGTCCTTGATCATAGTGAAGCAAAAGTGTGCAAGCCCCCTAGAGCAACAGTGACTTCACAGAATGTGTAAAAATCTTGGTCTTACAGATATTTGGAGTCTTTTAAATCCATCTGGTAGGGACGCTAAATTTTTTTCCCAGTCCATAAGATTTACTCTATAATATATATTTTTTAATAAATATCTAAGTCCCTCATTTCATCTGTTGTTGATTGCTCAATTGGAAACATTTTATTCTCAGATCACACCCTGGTGTCTTTAGAGGTGTTGCCACATACGGAGAAAAGAAATCATATAGTTGGCACTTTAATGTATCCTTTTTCAAAATCCTGAATTCCAACAAATCCTATAGACTGAAATCAATGCCTATATGGAGACCAACTGGTCCTCAGTATCCTCTGTGGGCATGGCTTGGGAAGCACTTAAGGCATTTCTCAGAGGCCGGACCATACAGTATGCTTCATTCACCAAAAAAATCCAAAGCACAAGAACTCGTGGAATTGGAAGGGAATATTAAATGTGCCAAGGCAGAACTGAAGCGCCGAATGTTGTCTAATGGCCTCAGAGAATTGACACAATTGAAATACAGCTATAATACTATTTTGTCACGGAAGGTGGAGTTTTGGCTATTCAGGGCAAGAAAGTCATACTTTAAGTTGGGGGACAAAGCTGGGAAGCTTTTGGGTAGATATATAAAACAGAGAGAGTCTTTTGCTACCATTCTCTCAGTGAAATCTGCTGGCAGTGAAATATTTACCTTGATACTAATTATGCTTTTAAAGAATTCTATCTTGATCTCAATAGTTCCACGTCTTAGTCAACTTATGAAGATATTAGAAACTTTGTGGAAGCATTAGAACTTTCTAAACTGATGACTGAGCAAAAAAATTCTCTTGATTCTGAGATAAATTTAGAGGAGTTTGGCAAGGTAATTAAGGCCTTGCTTACAGGGGCAAGTCTCTGGGGCCAGACGGCTTTGTCGCTGAATGTTTTAGATTTTATGCTACAGAACTGGCTCCACTTTTACTAGAAGTTTATATGGAATAATTAAATAATGGAAAGCTTCCCCAAACCATGACACAAGCCCAGATCAGTCTGATTCTTAAAAAGGACAAAGATCCAAACGAGTGTAAGAGTTACCATCCAATTTCCCTGATCCAGCTAGATGATAAAATATTGTCAAAAATTTGGCTAACCAATTAAGTAAAGTTATGACATCTCTTATACATATAGATCAGGTGGGGTTTATTCGGGCCATAGCTCTTCTGATAACATTAGGTGTTTCATTGGTCAGTGGCGAAAGACCAGTCTCCGATCACTGCCATCTCGCTTGTTGCCAAAAAGGCATTTGATATGGTAGAATGGGATTATCTTTTTAAGATTTTGGAAATGTATGGGTTCGGTAGTACATTTATTGGTTGGATTAAGTTACTGCATAGACTAGTTAGCAGCAGTACAAATAAATAGATTAATTTCAGATTATTTTACTCTGGATAGGGGCACCCGGCAGGGTTACCCTCTTTCCCCACTATTGTTCTGTCTAGCCCTGTAACCATTAGCAGCCGCAATAAGAAAGGAGGATGATTTTCCGGTAGTGGTGGTGGGAGGTATTGTGCATAAGCTTTTGCTTTGCACAGATGATATTTTATAATTTGTCTCTGGCCCTTATTGATCTATGCCTTGCCTCCACAGAATTATTAATTCATTTTCTAAATTCTCAGAATACAGATTAAAATGGTCTAAATCCAGAAGCTTTGGCTCTAACAGCATATTGCCTAGTAACTGCTTTTCAGCCAGGTGCCTTCCAGTAGCCCAAACAGGGCATTAAGTATTTGGTAATTTTATTCCCAGCAAATTTGTGTAATTTAGTTCATTTTGAACCTTTAATAAAAAGGTTTTCAAGCGATGTGTGCAGGTGGGCTTCATTACATTTATCTATGATTGGGAAAGTTAATGAATAAAAATGAATTGTGTTCCAAAATTCAACTACCTGCTACAATATCTCCCTGTAGATGTCACCCTCTCTTATTTCAAGCAAAGTCCTTCATTTGGAATGGTAAACGTCACAGATTACATTTCAGAAAGTTGCATTGGACGATTATCAAAGGTGGGCTAGGCCTACCCAAGATTTTGTTTTATTATTATGCATTCGATCTCTGACATCAGACATCTTGCATTTGCTATTGGTATGGACAAAAGTGTCCGGAGTGTTTTATTCAGACATTTATTTAAATTTTATTTAGAGCATATGGCTGAACCCAATGTTATGTATTAATAAGTCCACTTTCTGTTGGACAGTGGATTGTGAGGGAGGTTAATACGCTCAGTGACCTATATGAGAGTGGAGTGCTGAGATCCTTTGAAAAAATGGTTCAATATTTTGGGATTCCCAGGTCTCAATTCTTCTGCTTTACCGAAATCGTACCGAACCATGACACCAAAACCGAGGTACGTACTGATCCGTGAATTTTGTGTACCGTTGCAGCCCTAAATAAAACTAAAAATAAAATCATCTAATAAATAGAGAAGCATAAATTGTATCGCCTTAATATGATTTTATTATAGGATAGAAACAACCATACAAGAGCATTCAGCTCTCTACATCCAACAACTCTATTCTGAATGCATATCTTCCTTACAGTAAATCAACCTTATGTGTGGTTAAGGGTTGTTATATCATTCTAGTTTACTGAACCATGAATAGCACTAAACAGTGAAGAGGCTTCTCAGTAGTTCTGTATCAGTGTATATTTGGCATCTCTCTTGTTTCTGGGGATGGATGTGTGTGGGGAGGCCAGCAAGCAAGTGGTCAGGATGGTGGATGTGAGAGCGGTAAATTTAGGCCCTGGTCTGAGCCAGGCCTCCACCTCCAACAGACACAAAGGAAACGTGATATTCTCAAGAGAATCTACCAAAGTTTCTACATCACAAACACTCACACAAATACACATGTTAAAACACTAGTATACAACCCATAGAGGGAAATGTTTTCTCATGTTCATTTTCTCACCCCCATGGACACTCGCAGAGGGGGAGCATCGGTTAAGGGTCGAGTTGGAAAGTGTTGCCATCGGCGTGAGGCCCTTGGGGACTCACCTCGCTTAAAGATCTACCCCACAAATATCCCTCAAAAACAGGACAGTGTGTGCAAATACTGCCCAAACACTCAAACACACACTCATATGAGAGTAATTCTTCAATTAATCTTCCAGAACAAAACTTCTTCAAATTATACTACCCTACAAAGCCAAAATCCATGGTAACTACGGCAACACTGAAACTGAGAAAAATGGCTTTGAAGTTTTTTGATTGTCTAGCTCAAAGGTCGACCTTTCCTTGTTATTCCCTGTCGACACCAATCAAGAGTTAGACTGGCATGCAGGTGCGATGGACTTCATTTAAATTCAATACATACTCCTCTCTCTCGCTGTTGCCTGCATGCCAGATTACCCCTCCATGTGCCCATGGTGGCATGTGTGCCATAGGTTGCCAATCCCTGATCTTGCTAAATGTGGATTCTAAATAGTCTATTTTATCTGAATTTGAATATAGTTGAGCCTAAAACAGTCTGTCATAGTACAGATCAACAGGGATGTCGTTAGGCCTATTTTAGGGGGGCTGAAGCTACCCCAAAATGTTCCTAAGCCCCCCTTAATGATAATAAGAACAACAATAACAATTTGATTTATCAGTAACCGTATCCTCATTCATATTTAGAATTAGACGCAACAAATGATATATATCCAGCTACAAAAAATAGCCGAAAAGTCGGAAATTGGACAGAAGTAGAAAGAGATGATGCACCGCACCGTCTCGTTGCATTGGTGTGAACTGTGGCAGCTTTCAGAGCGCTGCAGACCGGAGCGCTGCAAGTAACTGGAGGATTCATCTCGTCTCGTCGTTACTCTAGTTTGGTCTGAAGTTTAACTCGCTATGCACCCTCCAGCCCACACACACCGATGCACACGCTAATGGTGAAAGGAAGATTGGTAAGTGTCGTGATACAGAGTCAAATTGTACGTTGTTTTTAATTACCTGCTTACCTTTAGCTACGTTTTCTTGAGGTAAAGGAAAGGGGATATTTTGGATTGCAATGGAAAACTGTAGTCTAACTAGAATGAACAAGCAAAATACAAGAAATGGTTAACTTAGCAAGCTAATCACAACTCTTTATTCTTTGCCAATAATATAACCTCTCTCTATAATAGGCATATAAAACAATATCAATCCCCATAGTATGTTGTTGTCACTGAAAACTAAATGTCATAGGGTCCCTGTTAATGCTATTACCGTTGTATCCTTCTTGTATACATCATTTGGCAGAATAAATCATCTTTAATTGAGAAACGCTCAAACCTGTGTTGTCAAATTTCACTATGACCTTAAAATTCTGGTTCTTGGGTTAAACTGTATGCAAGCCAAACTACACAGCGAAATTACACTCTGATTGAACCAATCCACAGCGCAGTTACAGTAATTAGAGTAATTAAATAGCATTCTGTGGACAACTTATCTTATATAGAGAGGAATTAGATATAGTATGCTATTACTTTATCATACATTTACATGAGCAGACAGATAGCATTTAAGTAATTGCTTACAGAATAACACATCAGGAGCAAAGTCTGGCCTAAGTAAATTCCCCCATGCAGCTTGGATGTGTCTAAAAGCAACATTACAGTAACTTTTCTTTAACAGAGTAGAAATGGAAGAAGAGGATATGTCTGTCACGTTTTACTTGTTAACATCTTGGTTTCTTGACTAGTTGTTGACATAAGTGTAGCTCTAGATGTGAGTGCAAAGATTTTGCAAACGCAAGTTACAAATACCCTGGGGGCTAAGCCCCCCCTGTCTTCCAATCCTAGTGACGTCCCTGCAGATCAATGTGACAAAATATGTATTTACTGCAATTAATCAAAAGTTTGCAGTAAACTTGCCTCCCACTCATTATTTCATCATTTGAGCTTGTGATTCACTGCAAATGTTTGCCCGAAGTTCGGAGCTCTTCACTGGTAGTGGTGAACTTGCAGAAAACTTTTGAAGAGTTTGGAGCAGAAATCATTTGCATGTGAAAATGAAAAGTGGCAAATTTGCGCATTTGCAAGAATTCTTGATTTTTGTAAGGGTTTGCAGGGCAGTTTAATTTTTGTTACAACATTAATCACATATCTTAAAATGTAATCATGGCCTTGATTAAGTGGTTTTTGGTATAATGTGTGATGGTGACGATTTATTATAATATTAATGAATGACAATGAAATGTGATGGTAATTACATTTCTACATTTTTGGAAAAAGGTTGAACTTGCTAACAACGAATTAGCTAGTTGTGTTATTAGGTAGTATAGTCAGCTAACCATAAAAAAAAACTATTCTCAGTTTTGGTAACATCTACATTTAATCAACCTAAAATGAATGCCATTTCTCATATTCAAACTGTCACTTCTCTCATTCCCATGACGATCAAATAGAAATACATATATTGTATTTATTTTTTAATTTATTTTTTGTTCTCTAAAATGCTTGGCCTGATGTTAATTATTGAGAATATTAATTCTGTCATTGAAAAATACTAATTGTACATTTTCAATTGAGTCTATTGAAAATAATATTTTACAGCTTTTTCTGGACGCAATGCAAGGATAGGATTTGTGAATGGCGAGCTCTGCACACTTTGCAAATTTTAATACTTTTTATGATATAAACTGGTGAGATTCTAGACACTCTTTTCCATAATTGTTCAAGGAGGACAATATGTCAAAGAATTCAAAATCCTCAGGCTCTGGAGACATTAAAAGACACTTATGTGTTCAGGCTGACACCCCTGAGAAGGCTGCAGACCAGGGTGTCAGTTTGGTCAGAGAGTTTCGAGAAATGCAGCGAGAGATGCTGAACATGTCGGCAATGCTGATGAAGGTCGTTGCTGACTTGGAGGATCTTGCTACGTCTTGATACGTCGTTCGATCACTGCCATGGAGGCAAAATTTACCCATGTGGTCACAAGAGTAGGGGATGTCGAAAAATGGCTTGATTATCTGGAGTCATCTGAGAGGGAATTATCTGCTAATCCACTAGCAACCAAGGTGGATTTGGAGCATGTCTGGGAGAAGTTGGAAGAAAGGGAAAACCGTGGCCGGTGGAATAACGTCCATATCGTGGGAGTTCCGGAGGCAGTAGAGGGACAGGCTATGGTAGAATTCCTGGACGGGCTCTTTCAAAGTCTACTCTACATAGCAGGCCATAAACTGGGAATCCGGCAGGGTTGCCCTCTTTCCCCATTATTGTTCTGTCTTGGCCTGTAACCATTAGCAGCCACAATAAGAAAGGAGGAGGATTTTCCAGGGGTGATAGTGGGAGGTATGTCACATAATCTTTTTCTTTACGCAGATATTTTATTATTTGTCTCCAACACTAATTGATCTATGCCTTGCCTCTACAGAATTATTAATTCATTTTCTAATTCTCAGGTTACTGAGTCAAATGGTCTAAATCCAGACACTTTGGCTCTGACAGCATACTGCCCAGTAACTGCTATTCAGCCAGGCACCTTCCAGTGGCCCAAACATGGCGTTAAGTATTTGTGCATTTTATTCCCAGTAAATTTGTGTGATTTAGTTCATTTTGATCTTTTAATAAAAAGGTTTTCGAGCGATTTGGGCAGGTGAGCTTCATTACATTTATCAATGATTTGGAAAGTTAATGTTCTTAAAATTAATTGTATTCCAAAACTAAGCGACAATATCTCCCTATAGATGTCATCCTCTCTTATTTCAAGCAATTTGATAGCATAGCAAAGTCCTTCATTTGGAATGGTAAACGTCCCAGATTACATTTCAGAAAGTTGCATTGGACTATTAACAAAGTTGGGCTAGGCCTACCCAAGATTTTATTTTATTATTATACATTTGGTCTCAGACATTTGGCTCATTGGTCGCTTCCACCTGAGAGATTCCCTCCCTGGTTTTGTATTGAACAGGAACATCTTGTCCCTATTTTGCCCTTGCAACGCCTTTCTATCAAACCATCCGGAGAAGTGAAGTTACACCCCGTTATCTCATATTTGCATACGGTATTAACAAAAGTGTGCAGAGGGATTAATTCAGACATTTATTTAAATATTGCTTCGAGCATATGGCTGAACCCAATGTTCTGTATTAATAAGTTTCTGCTGGACAGAGTGGATTGTGATGGAGGTTAATACGCTCGGTGACCTATATGAGAGTGGAGTGTTGAGATCCTTTGAAAATATGGTTAAATATTTTTGGATTCCCAGGTCTAAATTCTTTAGGTATTTACAGCTGCGCCACCTGATTTGTACTATTTTTGGGAGTAGCATAGACCCCCCTAAAGCGGTAGATACTCTGGGAGTGGTGATTAATGCTTTTGGAATAGATCATGAGGCATCAGTGTATTACTCCCTGTTAATTCAGAGTCTGGGGGACAAACTTCAACTTCTCTTAAGAGATTATGTGAGAAAGATTTAAACTTCGTATTGGAGGAGGGAGTGTGGACTAGGATTTAAAAAAACATCAAGTTTACATCTAGGGATGCAAGGGTGAGCTTTATGCAATTTAAGCTTTTACATAGTTTCTATTGGACACCCTCTAGCATGTATAGGCTTGGTCTTAAAGACACACCCACCTATTGGTGATGCCAATCAGAAGATGGGGACACAATCCATGTTTGTATGTTAAGAGCCAAGAATTTTTATTGAGTGTTCAGAGCTTTTTGTGTGACGTATTGGGCACTCAAATTAAATTTTGCCCCAGACTCATACAGATAGTGTATTTTAGGCAATGGGGTGGTCATTAATATAGGGGATAAGCACATAAAAATTGGGTTTTAACCGGTGTTATGATTGGCAGACAGGTCATTCTTAGGGGATGGTTGTGAGCTGGTGTGCCCTCATTTCAAGAGTGGTGCACAGAGATGGGCAGGGTGGTGGCATCTGAGGAGGTGTCGCATAGAAGTCTAGACAACCGGGAGTTGTTTGAAAAAAAGAAGTGGGGCAGGTACTTGGTAATTTTGGAGGGCTCTCGGGGAAGGGCTTTGGAGATGGACTTTTTAGTTTTATATGTATTTATTGTTTATTATTTATTTATTTTTTATGAAAAAAGTCCCCAACCCCCAAACAAACATCCCTGGGAGGGGAGAAGGGAAATAATGGTGTTTAAGGGGGATAAAGGTTGATTCTGTACATGAATGTTTTGTTGTGTTATGCACAACAAATATATACTGAAGAAGCAACCAATACAAATTTTAATCTGAAAACAATATTTTAAGTTTGAATGAAAAACTGCAAAGTAGAATACCCCTTTATTTTAAAACTTGTTATACATTCATAGAGAGAAAGTCTAGGTAGGGTAGAAATTATAATATTGTAGGCTACAAAAACCTTCAAAAACAAGGAAAAAAGTAACTGAAAAATAAAAAAACACAATAAAATGTTTAAAGCTAAAATAATTGATCCTTTAAAACCAGAATGAAAAAAATCTTGAGAATTATCCTGAGGGACAGCAAATTGTGTCTGTATCTGCATTCAGGGAAAGCATTCCAAAGATAGTCTGAGAGAATACGGTTGGTGACATTTGCATGTCCTTTACTACATTATGTCTGCTGATAAAGTGTTTATGGGTCATTCCTGATTCTCCTCATTCTTACCAAGCCTTTACCAGCCTTTATCATTTCTTTCTCATGTTACAACCCACATGGACCCATTTGAATACTACACAACTGCAGTTATCTCACTGCCCGCAAGTATCTAAGTAAATACTGTGCACCACACTTGCTGGGCACAATTAAATGGTCTATGAAAAATGACTGCTTTTATTTTGTGGGCCTCTTTATTGTGTCACACAAGAAAATTAAGGTCAAACCCATTATTTATATGCAGTCAAGGTCATGACTTAATTAAATTAATATAATTTAATAATAACAGGTTTATAGGTTAATATGAAACTATGTAATATATATATATATATATATATATATATATATATATATATATATATATATATAGGCTGCGTCCCAATTCGCCTACTTATACTACGACCTAAAAGTATGTACTCTTTTTTTGAAGAAAATGTACATACTTTTGAGTGTGTAGCAAAAGAGTATGCACGTTCTGGGACATACTACGAAGACGTCATGCAATGGAAGAGAACGTGGTTGCCTAGTTACGCACACCGCAACAGTTAAACAAACATCGTCGTTGGCAATGCGCCAGTTAATGAGGCGCTCAGTGTCTTCATCGGACCCTACAAGATAAACACGGTACTTTTTTTGCACAACACAAATCCATTAATATTATGAGACAATAATATATAACTTTAATTAGCGCTAAACGTTTAAGTTCTTACACTTAAAAACTGAGGGCGCATCTCCGCTGCCGCATCCGGCCGCCACGTTTGCATCATCTCAAAGCTCCTCCCTCCTGCACGCAATGGGTTGTGGGCAATATTAGCCGTTAGAGTGTGCATCGATCTGCACTTCGGATTCTGACCGGAAATAGTAGACCATCCGGGTATCTTTAGAACACTCATTTCAACATACTACGATTTGGGACGTACTAATTCTATTTTCGAATACTGTTTAGGACGGATAGTATGCGAATTGGGACACAGCAATAGTGTTTTCATTTTGGTCTCATGCACTCTTATGCAAGTGAATAGAAGTTATGAAGCATTAAGTAATTCAAAAAGTAGGTTTAGGCTATATTAAATATTTTTATATTATAAACATATACATGTACATATAAAGTGGGGTAGTTAATCTTTGAACAACATAGCTTTACAAAGTTTTCAGTTTCCCCATTGGAAAATAAAGCATACAAGGCCAGAAATGTTTTTTCAAAACACACTTTATTTACAAGGCAGTTATAAAAGTATAAAAACGTATGAAAAGCTCATAATCAGTGTAAAAAAAGTGTTTGTACTTGAAGCTAATACAAAAAAGGCAGCGAATAACAAAAACGTTATTGCTAAATGCTTTTCTTCTGACTGGACTCTGCAATCGTAGTATCAAAGGCTGATTGTATCAAAAACAAGCTGACTAGGTATAAAAGCAACAATCATTTCAGTGTTTTAAAAACTACAAATACCAAAGTAAGTCTGATTAGAAATTGATGTAAAAAAAAGTGTTTATGAAAAAGTGATCAAGAAATGCTTTATAATTTCAAAGGTACATTTTAAACCCTTGATTTGAAAATGATTGGTAAACTTTTTTCTTTTTTTGCAAATACAAAAAAATTAAATAAAATAATTTGTTCTATTGAAATCTCTGCATAGTTGATCTAAAACTTGAAATAGTGCTAATACAATGAAAGCTCAACATTGTGGTTTCAATCTTGAACTCTTTTGATATGGCAACACTACTAAACTGGCAGAGTATATTTGTACACTAGATATATCACCTAAAGATTTCATCTAGAATTTTCAAACTTGGCAAAGTAATTTTTGTAGGCATTGGGCACGGATGCCATAAACGATTTGTTAATGCCTGTTTCGACCAGGAATACATAGCAGTGCTGATAGGCATTTGTTTGCAAGGGCAGTTCTGTTCCACACCTACAGATTTAGTCAATATTGTCTAATTTCCATTTTGTTTAGTTTTGGGTGTATGATTTTGATAATGCTTGGAGGACACTTACAGTACAAGCTCCTTATAATTAACACACGTTTAGCGATTAAGACATGAGCAGGAAGCCCAAATACTGGGGTCAAACACTGGCAAAGCCGCCCACTGTAGATAATTATTATTAATACAAAATAATAAATTACTGCAAATTGTTCCTTATATTAAAATCCATAAAATTAAAACCCACATAGAGAATTCATTTCCCATATATAATACAAAATATATAATACAATATTATTAAAATGAAATAAAAAAGTAGAAAAAACAACATGTAAAATGTCTTTGGTTGGTTCAATCAAAGGAATGCGGGCACAGCTTAAACAATGCCAACTAACATTGACTGTGCAGTCTAAACAATGGCTTTGAGCCTCTCCCAAATTAAGTACCACAAGTGTTGGAGTGTTCCTCTTTTACTTCTTTTTGAAGAATGATTGTCTTCTCGTTCACTCTCCTTCCGTTTACTTCCCTTTCTAAATTTCTGTTGTCTCTTTACATGACCAATGCTCGTGAAGAAAAATTGCTGAGGTATTTGTGTGAGGTTTCAGAGGGCATCGTCTGGTCCTCTGTCTTCCCACAAAGTACCTGTTCCCATGTGCTCAACTGCTGCAGGAGAGAAGTGGAGAAGAGAGGGAAGATGATGTTTTGCATAGCCAAAACTCCTGTATCTAATGAATTCTAATTTTACAATTTTATGGGGCAATTTAGCACCTGCAGTCATAAAGTCAATACTCACATCTACAAAAGACTCTATACCTTTATAGAAACACCAATTATACAGCTTATAAATCAGAAATGTGGACCATGTTTAGCAAAAATGTGGAGATTTGTGTGGATGTGAGAAGCAGCGGGCCCAAAAAGTATCTGAACACTTCATATAAAAAGGTATGGATGTCTTCTAAACATTAAATAACAACATATAAAATGAGTTATAATGATAAAACAATAGATGTATATTGTAAAATCAGTATTTGGACATTTTCTGGTTGTCAAACGTTGTGGAACACATTCATAGTTAATCTAATGCACTTTACTTTAATTTTTACCTATGTAATGACATTCAATGTAAACAATTAGTGACTTCAGTGTCCAAATACTTTTTAGGGCCATTGTATATGGGTTTATAAGGGTACAATGGTAGCTATGGTACCTGCAGAGGGCTTCCCATGGCTCTGCGGGGCAGGTGGGCAGCTTTGTGTCCATCCTCAGTTTTTTCTGCAGTGGGGAGCATCAGCACAGAGCTAGTCAACAGATCCTACAGCCACAGAGAACAGAGCCATCAAATATTGTACTAAACATGTTGGGGAATCAAAACAGATTGCATAACAGTGGGAAAAACAGCATAAATTTAAGTACAATGTGAGTGTACTCACAGGCAAGTCATGGGCGGAGTCACTGGAAGGGAAGAGCTGGGTGTGTAGATCTTGCCCCTCCCACTGCAGGCAGGTTGACTCCACCTACAAATAAGATCCAGATACATTATTAACTAAATGCAGTATTATATATTACAGTAAATGACTTTCATATTCCAGTGCATATCATTTCTAAAATCCAATTTATTCCCCATTCATCCCCTCTGAGTGGACAGATAAGACAAGTTTGAATGCATACTGATGTTACTCACAAATTCAAATATTAACGCACAGACAAGACATTTTTACATTTCATTAATTTGAATATTACATGGAGACGTATTCAAATGACGAAACACAAAGAGCCCACATAAGCCTATATGAGCAAACCGACCTCCTGTTTGATCTTCTTCAGGGGAGGCTGGTCCAGGTGCACCCCTCCTACACTGATCTCACACTCCTGAGGCTCCTGCTTGATAGTGCCAACCACACCAGAGTCCAGTGAAGGACTATGGACCTGGAACAGAACCAGAATGGAATCTTAGAACAAAAGAAATCACAACGTATATGAAGGCGTAAACTCACAAAAAAAAAAGAGACTCACCCGCTTCAGAGGTCCGTATTTGGCATCTTGCATTGTCAGTCCTGATTTGAACGGAGTTGGTGTGCGAGGAGAGCACTCCATGATGGAACGCCTCAGATTGGGGGTGCGGAATCTGAAATGTGACGGCCATACACGTGAACTTATGAATTCTGTTTATAATTGCATTTTAATTAGCCTTTAAAATGTCAACTGATGACGTCTTAATCACATAATTTCATCTGAGATTATGCTTAAAATGTGCAGAGAATCAAATGGCTCCTTACAGCTCATTTTCTTTCTGAGGTCGGAGAGCGAGGTCATGTTGCAGTGCTTTCTGGGAGCAGACAGGTGAGGGCGTGACAGGTAAGTTTTGACTGTCTGAGTCTGGGCTCACTGACGCATTGAAGAACTGCAATGAAAGAGAAAAGCCCTACAATTACAGTACATTCTAAACACACAAACCACATGTTGAATATTCAGAGCTTTAAGAGGACTTCTGGATGAGAACAAAATCCCCGTAAATAAAAAAAGAATTATATTAATAATGTTATATTACTAACAATATTAAATAAAATATAGTTGGCACCCCCAAATTAAAAACCTAAAAATCCCTTATTTTGTTCCAAACCAGCACGACTTTCTTTCTACCTTGGAGCACAAAAGATGTTAAAATGTTAGGGTCTCTATTAAATAGGGTCACCGTTCACTTTCATTGCATCTTTTTTTCATATAGTGAAAGTAAATGGTGACTGAGGCTAGCATTGTGCTAAATTTCTTCTTTTGTGTTCCATAAAGTTCTAATGGGTTTGGAACAACATGAGGATGAATTTAAATTTTAAAAAAATGGGTGAACTGTCCCTTTAAATGTTAAAATCCTTATGCAATGCTCAGAATAATTTATTGCAGTGGTTATGATGGTCTAAGATCAGAGAAACACTGGCATGCCATGCAAATATTTGCTAAACATAATATCAACAAGTATAACATAAACAGCTGTCAAGGGAATTCAAAATTATTTCATGCTTTAAACTATATGCTGATAACAGGATGTTTATGGGGCGTTCCTTTCAATCTGACCCTGGCATTCAAGAAGGCAAGGCAACATTCCTTATTCACACAACACACTCAACCTAATAAGAAAAAAGTTGATTGCTGTCTTGGTTATTTAGTGCTTGACTAGACCAGGGAACTAATAAAAGCAAGTAAAATCAACAGTACCACTGATTAAACCCTTATTCTGTAGAGATATAAAGTGTTAAAAGAGTGTCATAAAAGTGTAAAAACATGACATGAGCAACCTAAATAGAGCTGAAGTAATACAATATAATATATTTTCACTTGCACATTTATGACCTTTATGAATCCTACGCAGGTTGACACATGCAGATTGATTTGTATTAGTGTGATTGATTAGACTCATGGTGCTCAGATAATCATTATAATACTCCTTGATAATTGGGTGACTGATTGGATGGGGTTTTGATTATGGAGAGGCGGTTTCAGGCATCACTCTAGTACCTGATATGGAGAATAGGGTAGGTTTCTGGCGACTGAATGTTTTGGCGTGGAGCAAAGAAATGTGAGGACACTGTTGTCATCGCTGTGGGCGGGCGAGTTGCAGCCCCTTGAACCCTGTTTGGACTGTGCCTTGTCCATTTTAGACAACCTCCTATCAGAGTGTATGTTGACCCAGATAGGAGGGGCCTGAGAAGACGAGATTACATGAGGACACTGGGGGAGGCTGAACGCTGCTATCACCTGACATCCCATCATTTAAGATACCACAGTCAAAAGTTCGGATACATACATGTTGCTATTTAATAGTAAAGTCAATAAACTATGAAATAGCAGAAATAGAAGTATGAGAACTACGTATGTAGTGACCACAAAATATTCAACAAATCAAAACTTGGCATTGTGCCACCTGAGATAAAACAGTTTGAAAGGCGTTACCATGTACGCATGATAGCTGCTTTTCTTTACAATATGGTCCAACTCACCCATTAAAAAATATTTAAGTAATGACACTATTTAAAATTGTCTACACAAGAAATTTCAAGCATTTCATAACATAAATTTAAGTCTACTGTGCCCAAAATTCTGACTGATGTGTACATTACCACTAAGGTCACCAATCCTTTTAGATTTGTTTAGATAGTTTGTCATGTAGTATAGTATCGATTCTTTGTCTCTTACCGAATCAATGGCATCAATAAACTCCGGCAAGGTGGAGTTGCTGTCATTGTTTGGGCTGTTTGTGTTGCCATGGGCGCTCTCTTCTGGAAGGCAGCCCTGCTCTAGGGATGGTGCTGGGACTGAAACAGCTGAGCTGTCTATCAAAGAGCCACGGTTCCACCCACCGAAGACAGCCATGGAGATCTTAAAGAGAGAGGGAGGAAAAAACATAAAGTTTCAGAGAGAGAAACTGTGTTTGTGTGTGTGTGTGAGAGGGTGTGAGAGGCAAAAATTGAGCAAAATAAAGAGAGGGATGGATGGAGGAACAACGATGAGTGAGAAAGGGAACTTGTCGAGTTGAATGATGTGAAGTGTTGGGAGGGGGGTAAGAGTTGCACAAGGAGTTAAACAGAGCTTGTGGTGTGATAAGGGACAATTGCATCATTTAGCCAAGCAGTTAGAATGTGAAATAGACCCCCAGATGCTTCCTCCAATTAATCACATTCACACACACACACACACACACACACACACACACACACACATTGGTGCAGCTATCATTATGAGGACTCTCCATAGACAGAATGATTTTTATACTGCACAAACTATAGATTCTATCCCATAACCCTAACCCTCACAAAACACTTTCTGCATTTTTACATTTTCAATAAAACATCGTTTAGAATGATTTTTAAGCGATTTGAATTATGGGGACACTAGAAATGTCCTCAAAAACCACATTTATAGCATAATACCCTTAAAAAATGCACATACTTTTACTTACAGTAACGTCTAAATGGGGACATATCACAGACTTCAATTGGTTTTAAATAAAGGTAATCACAGAATCCGAAATTGCATTTTTAGAATAAATAAAAAAAACAACCTTTTTAATGTTTATTCTATTTATTAATAGTTTTTCCAAATGAGGACATGCCCAAATGACCCCGAAGAGAGGTTTTCCATATTTAGCTAACTACTGGCCTTGGGTACATATACAGTATGTCCCTAAACTATGGCAAGGTATGTTCAAACACTTACTGGTAGTGCTTGTTGCCCCTTCAGCTCATTTTCTGTTGACATCAAGAGCATCTCAATCTCTTTCACCCTCTTTTCTTTCTCGGGGTCCTCTTCGCTGTAGTGTCTCTAAAACACAGGAACAATGACAGTGTAGAGTGAATAAAACTGTATGCATTCTTCTACTTTAAAGACCACATGTGAAAGCAAAACTGAGCCTATTTACTTTCTTAATGCATGTTACTGGTCTTATTTGTGCATGATGATGTTTGATAGATGTTTGCATGTGTTCATAAACGTTTTTTCAAAATTTGAAACAACCTTTCCTTTCTACTGACACACACTTAGTCCTAAATCATTTCCTGACTAAAGGTCAATTAAGATAATTGAATCTTTTATTGAGGCTCGGCAATTTCAAGTAGTGTTTTGTTGTGGTCATTTACATTAGCACTTTCAGAATAGCTTCAACAAAATTGCTCTTGGGTTACCTGGATAGCAGCAGTGCCATGTTGAGGCATGTTCAAGATGTTCATCTGAAGAGCAAGTGGAAATGGCACCTGGATACAAGAAAACACAAGAAAAAATTGCAAATAGGGAACAGCATTCATGCAAATCTGTACATTTAACTTGAGTGTGTCCTCTTTGTCCAAAATAGCATAATTTAAATGGGTAAATACAAGTGAGATTCATTATATATACCCGTTGTGAGTCAGACATGTAGTATGGATACTGGTTGCTCATGGAGGCAGGCATGGATGGATTGTTCGTTGTGTGATTGTAGTTTAGGAGGTGAGGAGGTTTAGCGTAGCCGTTGTTTAGTGGAGTGGGGCTCACTTTGGCGGCATGCTGCAGGTAGCCCTCCTGCTCAACTTTCCGCCGCATAGTGGAGTTCCAGTGGTTCTTTATGGCATTATCAGTTCTGATATTAAAACAATAATAATTCGACCTTCATTAACACAAACATATAACAGGATTCCATAAAATGTCTTGACCAAAGAAACTTTTTGTTTGTGATTACTGGATAAGGATATTCAGAAATTGTTTTTATAGAGTAGCACTTACATACAGCAATTTCGAGTCGATTACACATTTTAGAACTGAACATAACTAAAAAAAAAACATACTATGAAATTTTCTGCAACTTTTTAAGATTTCATTAATTTCCGTATGATTGCCAGGCCTTGAAATCACAATACTGTTTTATTTATTTTTGTAATCAAATTTGTATTTGCCAATAGTTCTAGGTTTTCCATGACTGTGGCAACCCTAAAATAAGAATAATTTAAACTCTAAAGTAGCATGACATTAATGACATTCTCTTACCTGCCCGGAAGTAGCTTGGCAATCTCTGCCCAACGGTTTCCAAGTTTCTCATGAGCTTGGTAAATAATCTGATCTTCTTCCTCAGTCCAGGAAGTCTTCTTCACTTCTGGGTTCAGGTGGTTGTGCCAACGCTCTCTACATTGCTTACCGATTCGACCTTTCAAATGCTTTGCGATAACAGACCAACGCTTAGGGCCGTACTTCTGAACCAACTCAATCACCTGTGACCAAGACAGCAAGGCAAAGAAAGAAGATGCACAGGTAAATATCTGAAAAAGCTCACTTAGACCTTTTTTTAGTGCACAAAAGGAGATCAGACTCAGTCACCTTTAACTTTAAAGTAAATGGTGACTGAGGCTAACATTTTGCCTTGTTTCCTTTTGTGTTCCACAGAGAAAAGAAAGTCAAACGGGTTTGGAACAACATGAGGGTTGAGTAAATGATTACATCTAACTGGGTTTAACTTTGTTAACTAACCTTTTAAGCAGGTTCCAAGGATAACTTGCAAAGAGTTGCTTTTGGTTGGTTAAACATTTAAAATAGAAATTGCGACTTTACCTTTTAAAAAGGTAAAAAAGTATCTAAATAATTCATTGCAATTAATCACAGGATTTTATGAACACCTTAATACTTCCAGTTCCTCATTAAAATAAATCCAATATAATATCAGTGAAAAGGAATACATTTCAGATTTGATGTCGATGAAGTGGTACTTAGGTGTACATTAGACACACAAGATTGGGAAACACTAAATTAGAGCACCGGAAAAGTAAAAGGAGGGGTGCGTAAATAGAATTGAAAGAAGGGTAGTTCTAGAAGCCCGCAAAAACCCAGAAAGAAAGAGAACTTGCATTGCATAAGTGATACAGATAGCACATAGATACAGGTAGTGGTATTACACTGAATATCTGTCAAATGCACCTGCTAATGACTTCTGCAGGGTCATAAAAATTAGGATAAATAGAGAAGCACCTGGTCCCAACAGTTAATCATTACAACACAACACCCGCTCATTGGATCTTCATTTCCCCCCTCAATTCTCTCCTGGTTGCATGAAGATTAGTTGGTGATGTAATAGCAAATTTGTGGTTGTATTTTGGTTGTTTGAGATTTTTGAGGTGACATTTTGGTTGTGGTCTCCCATCTTATGGTAATACGTTGGCCTTTGGCTTACTGTCTAATTATTTTGTGTCCTATTATAGATGTAGTTAGTCTTACCCGTTGGTCCTCTTCTTTAGTCCATGGGCCTTTGATTAGTTCAGGGTTGAGAACTTTTTGCCAACGATGCTGACACTGAACATCTGTGCGATTCTATGAATACATAAATTGATAGATAAATAACATTAGATATCAGAGAAATGAGCTTAATTAACCTGGCATGTAAATTGCATTGAATTAAATGTTAGATGGGTTAAATGGAGTTAGTCTGCATGAGATTGCCAGGTGTTTTGGAAACCCCACAGAGTGATTCAGAAATGAAACTGCAGTTTCTGATTCTTGTTCATGTGCCGAGATTTACGTATAACGATCTATATCTAGATTTTGATTTTTGGCTATAATAAGATCACAGTATCTCCATGTGTCTATGAGTGTGTGCATTGTGTGTTTCTGCCTGAGAAATTGTTGTATGTGTCTGTGTGTGAACATGTGCTTCTACCTGAGTGCACATTTGTATGTGTGTGTGTTTGTTTGTACATCCGTGTGTGCATGCAGGTGCACAGTGGATTCTGAAACCCTGCCTAATCCAACCCCCCCTCCCCCCACCCCCCCAATTTGACTCTGTTCCAAACTAGGCCAACCAATGAGGAATACCCAATTATGCAAAATTCTCCAAACACACTTCTGCAGTACCTGAACCTTTGGTTATTCACATGCAAATGCAATATCTAAAACACCACACCTAACATAACCTAACCTAACCCCCTAAAGCCTTAATACACAACCTACATACATAGACACACATACTTAAACAATCATATATAAACACACACACTCACAGGTAGAAAGCTGGCAATGACTTTCCAGTCTTCTGATCCATGATGCTCTACCAGCCTCTTCAACTTCTCATCCTGTAAGGAATAATCCAAACATTTTAGCAGCGAATACATAATTAATAAAAGGTAACACTTTACAATAAGGCTCCATTCATTAACATTAGTTAATGCATTAGGTATCATGAACAAACAATGAACAATATACAGTATATTTTTACAGCATTTATAAGTCTTTGTTTATGTTTGTTAAAACAATAAAATAGTTTGTTGTTACTTCATGTTTGTTCATACTGCATCACCTAATGTTAACATATACAACTTTAGGTTTTAAAATATATTAGTACATATGTTGAAATTAACATTAACTAAGATTAACTTTTGTCCTTGGATTTACACCATACATTAATAGCCTAAAACATACACCATTAAGAATACAAAATAAATTGCATCGTATGAAATCAGAAAAAAGTACTTTGTAAACTCTTCAAATAAAAGCTTAATTCTGTGTTTGAAGCACAGATCGGAACGTTAGAAAATAAAAACACCCAAACAAATCCAGACACAGTTTTGCATACCTCTTCACGGGTCCAGCGTGTCTTGCCGAGGTGGCGTTTTCCTGTCTTGGCATGAGGACCATCGTAGTCATGATCATAAATCTCCACATCATCATCATCTTCATCACTACTGTAAACACTGGAGGTAGGGGGAAGTTGTAAATGATAGATTGAGAGATAAAGAGAGTAGGGGGCAACAGAGAGTATAAAGTGGCAAAGGGTAAGAAAGGTGGGGTGGAGGGACAGAGGAAATGGTGGGAGGGGGGGTAAATTGAGGTCAAGCAAAAGTGCGGAAAAACAACAACAACAAGGGAATGGGGGACAGGAAGGAAGATCCTCATTAACATGTAAGCGTTGGATCTATGTTGACATACATAAAACAACACCCTTTCACCCCTATACTCCTATCACGCATTAAAGAAAAATTAAACGATAACACGTCAACACAAAACTAGAGTGGCTGATCCAGTACAGCCGGCAGGTTAGGGTGCAGGGGGGGGACACTCAGAGAAACCTGTTCTGATGTTTTTGGTTTCCACAGAAACAGCAAGCGTGTGTGTGGACTGGCACTGTTTCATGATTGAAGCATGTTCAGACCTGCACAGGTACTGTCAAAACCATCTCACCTGGCCAGCTCTTAGCCAATCAGAATGGTGCATAAGCAGGGGAACAATGTTCCGCTGGCCTTTGTGCCACAGGTGTGTGTGTGTGTGTGTGTGTGTGTGTGTATGCATATGTGTACTTTTATACTCAGTGTTTGTCCTCCCTGCTATTGCTTTAAACAAAAGATAAAGATGATAAGTCACTTCCTTGACTACAAAGTACCTCACAGGATATTTTAAACTCAAAACGCACCTTGCTCACTAAAATAAAATAAAATTAGTCAAATAGATATTATGCTTTGGAATTTGCATTTGACTTATTGATGTGTCGTTGAGACTGAAAGCTTATTCAGAGGACTTTTTAAAATATCACTGAGTCACTATGGTTTATCATAATCGTATGTGAGCAATTTATTAATTTATTAAACAAATCCACAAATGTGTGCACCTGTAACCTGAGCCTAATGTATTGTCTTTATATACAAGTATAAATGGTTTCAGTTTGGGGCTTCTTATGCAAATTATGGTGGGCTGTATGACTGTATTTCTCTACCGCAACAACTTTTTGTTCGCTCGTTCAGTCATTTTGCGGGGTAGTAATAGTGACCGGGGTAACAAGTGCACAAGTGACAGACGTGCTGCGTTACTTTTTCTGTACGGGAGATCAGCGGTCTCTCTTCATTAGCAAATTCTTATAATCTACACGATTCTTCTGTCGTTTTAAACATGAACTCAACACAAGAATACGAATTACTCCAAACCCGACAGCCTCGAGGACAAGACATTTTGGTATAATTCACAATATATAATCCATCCCGCTCACATGTTGGCTAATTTCAAAACTAATCCAAGCATAAACATTCTGGCGCGCAGCCTGGAACGTTCGATGTGTTTAAGAACGCTGCAATAATTTGAAAATAACACGTGAACATGCCGAGATGTTTTCTGCAGTCGCCCGCTATTTTTCGACCACACTACGTCGCCGAGCTGTCACTGCGCTTCTCGGCAATTGTTTCTGAATCGTATTGTGTGTGTGTGTGTAATTTTGGGGGAAATACCGAATCTCAATGTGGCCCGTCGAGCGGACCCGCACGCGCTACCTGTGCGCACGGTGAATGAATGAAAAGTTAAATGCACAAGAGCTCGAGACCACCGCGCGGGCGCGAGCGAGAAGCGCACATGCCAGATGTCCACCTGTTCGGCGCGGCGCGCGCTGCACACTGAGTCTCATAATAACCATTCCGCTAAAAAAGATGTCTTGTGTTTTTTAAATGCAACTGTTTTGAGCATACATTTGAGCTGGATTTAGTTCAAAAGATAACGTGCCCCTCAAGAGTTGTCTAATATCAAATCTAAATGCACACATGTGTCTGTGAAGCGCAATCTGTTAATGTGAGCAAAAAAAAAAAAAGTTGAACTCTTTAATCTCACCTGTGTCTAGGTCGCCTCGCCATCCCGGTGGGTAGAGAGGTGGTGATGAGTGCGTGCAGCTCAAGGGTGCTGAAGTGTGGAGTACTGTCAGCTCCTAGGGTAGGCTCCACTTCGAGGAGGAAGTGCCGATATTAAACTCTAGCGGAGTGTGCGACACTGTAAACAGATCCATCAGACAAAGCTGGGACTGCCTCACCCTCCCGCTAAATTTGGCGCCTCGGGTCCTACGCATGCGCGCAACTCTTTGACTATTCACTCATCAGAGCGCCTTTTCAGGCAGAGCTGCGCGCTAATCTTCCACTGTGTTTTTCGTTTGGAACAATTATATTGTGCTTTTCGAGGTAAAAAAAAAAAGTCAGGGAGGGGTGGCAGCGTATTTCTTAGAGGACAATGTGCATTGTGAGTGGGAGTGAAAGTTTGGCAAACAGAGGGGGAAACAGAGCGTGAGGGGTACGGGGATCCTCTGTTTCTGCGGTTCTGAGGCAGTTCAAACAACGCGAAAGACACCTAGTTAAAATAAGCAGTTAAATTTCCTGTTTATTGTTTTATATTGCCTGCTTTTCTCACTTCCATATGGTCGCAATGCTTTCGCTTTTACTTTGTCAGAAATGCACCACCACTGGGTTGCTTATAATTTCACTTTTGCGTTAGGAATAAAGTTACACAATACATACATCACTGAGATGTTGTTGTTGAAAGCCAAGGTTGGGCTATTAGTTTGGACTGAAAAGTAGAGAAGCTTGTTTTAAGTTCACTTGCATGTCCAACCTGTTGCCATGATGTGATAGTGTCTAATTGCATAATCATGTAGTAGCCTAACCAGCAAACTCTCTCTCTCTCTGTTTCTCTCTCTCTTTGTGTCACATACACCCACATCTGATCAGAGAACCCTTGAGGGTTGTGGTCTAAATTATTTCTTTTTGTCTACCCATTGTGATTACTGCGTGGAATATTGTGGCAGTCACTTATCACATCGGTCAGCGTGAGCAATTGTCACTGACCACTGAAGCTCACGTGCTCAGCAGAGCTCGCGGGGCGCAGCTCGGGAACGCGCCTGTGTTGTGCCTGCGCGCTGACTGAGAGCGGGGGGGGGGGGGGGGGATCTCAGTCAGACAATTATGTCTTGATTTTTACTACTGTTTTGCTGTGGTGACATTCAGTTATTGTATAATAATCACAATAATAATAAATTTAAAAATAGTATGTTGTGTTATCAGATAAAGTTTGTGAGATGTAAACGATAAAGGAGACGGGGGTGATAGGGGAACTGTGAAAATATCAAGAAAATGTGTAAAAATTGTTTATATATATAACATGGAAAAATACTATTGCAATTTGAAAAAAATATTCTTAAACTACTTCAAAGAGTTCTCGTCAAAAAAATCCTCCACGTGCAGCAATGACAGCTTTGTAGATCCTTGACATTCCAGCTGTCAGTTTGTCCAGATACTCATGTGACATTTCACCCCACACTTCCTGTAGCACTTGCCATAGATGTGGCTGTCTTTTCGGGCACTTCTCACGCACCTTACAGTCTAGCTGATCCCACAAAAGCTCAATGGGGTTAAGATCCATAACACTCTTTTCCAATTATCTGTTGTCCAATGTCTGTGTTTCTTTGCACACTCTAACCTTTTCTTTTTGTTTTTCTGTTTCAAAAGTGTCTTTTTCTTTGCAATTCTTCACATAAGTCCTGCACCCCTGAGTCTTCTCTTTACTGTTGTACATGAAACTGGTGTTGAGCGGGTAGAATTCAATGAAGCTGTCAGCTGAGGACATGTGAGGCATCTCAATCTAGAGACTCTGATGTACTTATCCTCTTGTTTAGTTGTACATCTGGCCTTCCACATCTCTCTCTGTCCTTGTTAGAGCTAGTTGTCCTTTGAAGATTGTAGTGTACACCTTTGTATGAAATCTGCAGTTTATTTGGCAATTTCAAGCATTGTATAGCCTTCATTCCTCAAAACAATGATTGACTGATGAGTTTCTAGAGAAAGCTGTTTCTTTTTTGCATTTTTGACCTAATATTGACCTTAAGACATGCCAGTCTACTGCATACTGTGGTAACTCAAAACAAACAAAAAGACAATGTTAAGCTTCATTTAATGAACCAAACAGCTTTCAACTGTGTTTGATATAATAGCATGTGAATTTTCTACAACCAAATTAGCAATTTAGCTTGATTACTCAAGGATAAGGTGTTGGGAGTGATGGCTGCTGGAAATGGGGTCTGTCTAGATTTGATCAAAAATGACTTTTTTCAAATAATGATGGTGCTGTTTTTTACATCAGTAATGTCCAGACTATACTTTGTGATCAGTTGAATGCCACTTTGGTGAATTAAAGTTCCAATTTCCTTCCAAAACAGCAAAATCTGTACATTATGCCAAACTTTTAGTAAGTTATAGTAAGATATATATAAAAAAAACATATACGAGATAAGAGATATAAGACATCCATCCATCCATCGTCAACCGCTTATCCTGTACACGGTCGCGGTGGGCTGGAGCCTATCCCAGCTAACATTGGGCGAAAGGCGGGGTACACCCTGGACAGGTCGCCAGTCCATCGCAGGGCCGAGATATAAGACATAAAATATGTAAAATATTTTAAGAACTTTTAGCTTTCACATTTAGATTTTATTTTTAAAGCACTTTACAAATACATTTGAATTCATTTAAAATGTTTTTCTTCAAGTTTACACAACTTAATAATACATGAAAAGTTAATACATGAAAAGTAAATACTTTTAGAGATAATATTTTACATATAATATTTTAATAATTTATTTTGCCTTTAAAATAATGACAATATAAAAGGCAATTTTTAAATATAATTTACTATTTTCTAATACAGTAAAAATGGGTCCTTATACATGACAATCAAGATCAAGATTGTCCTTGCCATTTTTGGCGGATGTTTGAGGTCAGTTACCCACACACAGTGAAAGGTTCCATTAACTGAAGTTTTTGTGTTCATTTTGAACAGTATATATATGTTGTTTTATTATTTAGAACATAACAAATGTATTTTTTTGGAAATGTTTCTTTGAAAAGGGTGCTTGTGCTGTGTTTCATGTTTAATATAAATTCAACTTTGTTTGATAGATTGTTATCTAATGCAGTGGCATTCATTAATTTTTATGTCAGATCAATGTTAGTGATGATCTTTTGTCCTTTCTTGTCCTTAAGGTGTATCTGATGTGTTAAAATGCGAAGTAGGTAGGCAGTGCACTAACTAAAAAACTATTAATAGTATTACCATTATTAATTGTGAAAGTACAGTATATCTTTATAAAGAGCATTGCTCAACTGTAAGGCCCTATGACATCACCACTGTTTCTGAGTAAACTCAGTTTCAGAAGTTTGAGTTTTGGAAATGCCCAAAATGGATGATTTGGACTGTACGACTCAACTAACCCTATTGACCCCACTCAAACTGTAGCGTGTCTGAGGCTTCTAAAACATGCCTGGAAACATCAGATGTACATGGAGCATCACTAAGCATGTGTTTATGTGTGTGATTAAGTTAAAGTGCACAGTTTTCCATTGCAGCATCTTTGTCTCTTTTGTGCCCTGAAAATATTTGTGAGTCACTTTGGAACTGGACACCACACACACAGACTAAACACTCAGAGTTGCATGCGACTGCTATAAACACAGTGAACATTCTCCCTTGTGTTGTGTTTGTCTTTTCACAAATCTGTTCCTCCCATGATACCTAGTCACTGATACAACCTGTGGGTAACACTTTTTTTTAGAAAGATGCAGTGGAAGAAACAACCCTTCACCACACACACATACCGCACAGAAGGTGAATTGAGGGGCACTCAAATGTTTATCTCCTGTCTTGTCTTCTACTTGTTGGCCAACCAAGAACCTTTGTATAAACCATCTCTTAACAATGGTTGTTAATAACAATAAAACACTTATTAATTATGCATATATTTGTTGTGCATTAAATATTTTTCTGCACATGGAAGAACTCCTCCCACTGAATGCCTTTGGAACACACTCTCTGTAGACTATATACTGTATATCTGGGCCAATCTAAGACAGCATGATTCAATGAAGCATCTGTCTGTATTGTTGTGTGTGTTCTTAAGTTAAATATAGACATATACTCAAAGTTCCAAATGTCATGCAGATGTGAATGAAACATATTTAGTGCATGCAGTATCAGATTATTAACTGTGGTTAAATCTTTCTCACTGTTTCACACACACAGTATGAGAGCTGTACTCACATGCTGTGAATAGAGCAAATTCATTCACGACATATCACATTCTGACTATTAAGACATTATGTAATATCTTTACTATTCATCAGGTAATTAAATCAATTCATAATTTACCAGTACTCTCTGAAGTGTTTAATTACTTTCTTCATGTCTCATACAGCCCAAGATGAAATGGGTCACATACATGAAATAAAAATGGAACCAAGTTGATTTTCCTCAACAGTTTTTGGGACAATTTAGTATCACCCAGCCTTTGAACATACCCAAGAATCAAAGTAGGGGCACAACACTGAGAAAACTTAACAAAAGGTAAGGTAAAGGATCAATATCCTAAAGAATCTGATCCGGGTGGGGGGTCACGTGACGCTATGCGGGTAGCAGAAGTGTGACAGCTAGCTCTGCACACTTTGGTGTTTTTTTTTAATTATTTTCATGTTATAACCAGTGAGATTCGATACATGCAGTTACATATTTGCTCCTTGAGGTAAACATGGCAAAGAAGTCCAAATCCTCAGACTCTGGAGACATTAAAAGACACTTATGTGTTCAAGATGAAGCCTCTCGATTTGGGAAGCACGTCAGGAGAAGAAATCCAACGTCAACTGTCCAACATCTCAGTGATGCTGACAAAGGTTGTTGCTGACTTGGAGGATCTTAATATATAGATCGATTACGGTGATGGAAACAAAATTCACTGAGTTGGTCACAAGAGTGGCAGATGTTGAGAAATGAATCGATTATCTGGAGTCATCGGAAAGGGAATTATCCGCTAATCTGCCCGCGTCCAAAACTGACTTGGAATACATTTTGGAAAACTGGAAGATTTAGAAAATAGGAACAGAAGGTACATTATTACGGATTGTTGGAATTCCTGAGCATGAAGAGGGCAGAGATATGGTGAAATTCCTGGACGAGCTCTTCCCGAGTCTGCTCGGCATAACAGGCCATAAGCTGGAAATCGAGTGAGCTCACAGAGTTCCGACTCAGAGATCTGCTGAGGGAGAAAGGCCCTGATCAATTCTGGCCAAATTTCTGAGATCATCCGATAAAGATATTGTGTTACGTGAGGTGAGGAGCAAAGGAAAGCTTTATTAGAAGACTCAAAATATTGTTATTATTATATTTTCTTGTTTGCAAATTTGACAAGAGAGAAACGCGATCTGTTCAAAAAATTTAAGAAACTCTTACATCAATGGAAGATCGCTTTTGCCCTGATGTTTCCGGCCAAACTGAGAATAGATACTAAGGATGGCCGCAAAGTATTTTTATCCCCCAAAAAGGCACTGGCCTTCATACAAATTACGGGTTAGTAAACCATTGGGCATTTCTTATGTGAGTGGATTGACTTGCTGTTCAGTGTCTCGACTGTCTAAGGAAGATGGGCGCTATTTTTTGTTTCTTTCTGCGTTGGCTCCGCCTAGCAGCTAGAGTTTGTTTTGTGGCATGATACTCCAAGAAACTTTTGTATTGATGGAAGATCGCTTTTACACTGAAGGTCCCAGCCAGATTGAGAACGGACACTATGGATGACCGCAAAATATCTACATGCTCACATAAAGGATGTCTTTTATAAAGTTGATGGACTGAGTAAGTCTAAATAAGGTGTATTTTTTTATGAAGCCTCCGAGTGAATTGGAACCGGGATGCCTGTTTTGTTTCTTCATGTGCTGGTTCCGCCTGGTGGCTGGAGTTTGTTTTGTTGAATAATACTACTTCGGGTCAGTTGTGGATGAATCTGTTCATTATTTGTGCTTACGCCTCCTTTTGGCTGGAATTTGTTTGTGTGGAGTATTTTTAAGGGATATTGGATTTATTAAGTCATCTGCTGCACTCATATCAGCTGGCTCTCTGAACAATTGTCTATTTGTCCGAGGAAACTGAACGGCTTTATATTGGTTGGAGTTTGTTTTGTGGAGGAACACACCTTCAAGACAGTTCTGTGAATGAATCTACATGTTCTTTGTGTTTATTCAGCCAGTTGGCTGGGGTCTGTTTTACAAAGTATTTTCTGTTATGTAATTTGGCCTCACAAAATTTGTGCAGAAGGACAGCACTTGAGCAATCCGATGGCAAATTTGTCGCGGGGATTCTTGTATGCGTACATGGACCTTCTGAGTTTAGAGGGATTGAAGCCGGTTGGCGCTGCTGTCGTGTGTGGGGATAATGCACACATTTTTCTTTTTTCTCTTTGTTTGGTTCTGGAGAATGTTTGGGGTGTCACTGTTGCACTAATGTTGGAATGTGGTCTATATAATCTTGCTTTTGACACATAATTATTATTTTTTTATTATATCAATATGTCAAATGTTAATATGAGTGGATTATCTCTCCCATGTGGAATGTGAATGGGTTGGGGCACCCCATAAAAAGAAGGAAGGTTATTTCTCTTCGTAAGCGTTAGAAATATGATATAGTGTTTCTTCAAGAAACACATCTTTCCCAACAGTAAGCTGAAAAATTTGGGAAGATATGGGGTGGACATGTTTTCTTTAGTGTTGGTTCAAGTAAGAGCAGGGGAGTCATTATACTGATAAATAAACATCTACAATTCAAATTTCTTAAACAGATTAAAGATAAAATAGGAAGAGTCATTATTGTTTTAGCAGACATTCAGGGGAAAAGTTTGGTTTTGGCTAGTATTTATGCACCTAACTTTGATGATCAGGGCTTTTTTTAATAGATCTTGAAGGTATGTTGCAAGCCACTGGCACTCCTGATGATATAATATTGTGAGGAGATTTTAATTTATTGATGGACTCAGTCCTTGATCATAGTGAAGCAAAAGTGTGTAAGCCCCCTAGAGCAACGCTTCACAGGATGTGTAAAAAATCTAGGTCTTGCAGATATTTCGAGACTTTGGAACCCATCTGGTAGGGACTATAGATTTTTTTAATCAGTTTATAAGATTTATTCTAGAATCTATTTTTTCTTGATATCTAAATCCATAATTTTATCTGTTGTTGACTGCTCAATTGGAAACATTTTAGTCTCAGATCACGCCATGGTGAGTTTAGAGATGTTGCCACAAACAGTGAAAAAGAAATCATATAGTTGGCACTTTAATGTATCCCTTCTGCAAAATCCTGATTTCCAACAAATCCTAAAGACTGAAATCAATGTTTATGTGGAGACCAACTGGTCCTCAGTATCCTCTGTGGGCGTGGCTTGGGAGGCACTTAAGGCAGTTCTTAAGGAATTGGATCATATAGTATGCCTCATTCATAAAAAAATCCAAAGCATGTGAACTCTTGGAGTTGGAAGAGAATATTAAAAGCATAGAGGCAGAGCTGAAGCACCGAATGTAGTCTGATGGCCTCATGATTTTTCATGACATTTACATGATTGAAATACAGATATAATACTATTTTGTCGCTGAAAGTGGAGTTTTGGTTGTTCAGGGCAAGACAGTCATACTTTGAGTTGGGGGACAAAGCAGGGAAGCTTCTGGCAAGACACATAAAACAGAGAGTGTCTTTTTCTACCATTCCCTCAGTGAAATCTGCTGGTGGTGAAATATTTACCTTAGACATTGATATTAAAAATGCTTTTAAAGAATTCTATCTTGATCTCTATAGTTCCATGTCTTTGTTTAATGATGAAGATAGACAATTTGTGGAAGCATTAGAACTCCCTAAATTGGCAGCTGAGCAAAAAAATTATCTTGATTCTGAAATAACCTTGGAGGAGCTTGACGAGGTAATTAAGGCGTTACCTTCAGGCAAAGCTCTGAGGCCAGATGGTTTTATCGCTGAATTTTTTTAGATCTTATGCTACAGAATTGGCTCCACTTTTGTTAGCAGTTTAAAATAATGGAAAGCTTCCCCCAACCATGACACAAGCCTGGATTAGTCTGATTCTTAAAAAGGACAAAGTTCCAAGCGAGTGTAAGAGTTACCATCCAATTTCCCTGATCCAGCTAGATATAAACATTTTGTCAAAAATGTTGGCTAACCAATTAAGTAAAGTTATGACATCTCTTATACATATAGATCAGGTGGGGTTTATTAGGGACCGCAACTCTTCTTACAGCGTTTCATCAATATCATGTGGACAGTGGCGAATGATCAGTCTCCGGTCGCTGCCATCTCACTTGACGGCAAAAAGGCGTTTGATATGGTAGAATGGGATTATCTTTTTAAGATTTTGGAAATATATGGGTTCGGGAGTACATTTATTGGTTGGATTAAGTTACTTTATAGACACCCTGTAGTGGAGATACAATCAAATGGATTAATTTCAGATTATTTTACTCAGGATAGGGGCACTCGGCAGGGTTGTCCTCTTTCCCAATTATTGTTCTGTCTTGCCCTGGAACCATTAGCAGCTGCGATAAGTAGGAAAGATGATTTTCCCGTGGTGGTGGCGGGAGATATGGCGCATGAAATAGATCTATACCTTGCCTCCACAGAATTCTTAATTCTTAATAAAAAGTTTTCAGGATACAAAGTCAATTAGCCTAAATTCGAAGCTTTAGCTTTGACAACTTACTGCCCACTTATGGCTTTTCAGCCGGGGTGCTTTCCAGTGGCCCAAACAGGGCATTAAGTATTTGGGCATTTTATTCACAGCAAAATTGTGTTATTTAGCTAGAGTTAATTTTGACCCCTTAATAAAATGGTTTTCGAGCGATGTGGACACTTGGGCTTCATTACATTTATCTATGATCGGGGATAGTTAACGTTATTAAAATGAATTGTACTCCAAAATCAAATTACTTGCTGCAGTCGCCCCTTTTTCACCATTGCAGAGCCTTTCTATCAAATTAATCTGAGAAGTTAAGTTACACCCTGTTATCTCGTATTTGGACTCGGTATGGACAAAAGTATCCAAACTGTTTATTTCAGACATTTTTTTAAAATGTTGCCTCGAGCATATGGCTGAACCCCAAATTATGCATTAACAAGTCCCCTTTTTGCTGGTCAGAATGGATTGGGAGGGGGATTACTACACTCTGTGATCTATATGAGAGTGGAGTGTTGAGATCCTTTCAAAATTTGGTTCAACTTTTTGGGATTCCCAGATCTCAGTTCTATAAGTATTTACAGTTGTGCCACCTGCTCTGTACTGTTCTTGGGAGTGGTTTACACTCCCCTTAAGTGGCAAATACTCTGGGAGTGGGGATTACTGCTTTTGGAATAGGTCATGAGGCATCAGTGTATTACTCCCTGCTAATTCAGAGTCAGGGGGACGGAACTTCAGCTTCTCTTAAGAGATTATGGGAGAAAGATGTAAAATAATGGAGTAGGGAGTGTGGACTAGGATTCTAAAAAAAACTTCAAATCTGCATCTAGAGATGCAAGGGTTCGCCTTATGTAATTTAAGATTTTACATAGAGTCTATTGGACTTCCTCAAGATTGCATAGGCTTGGTCTTAAAGACACACCCACCTGATGGCGATGTCAATCAGAAGATTGAGACACAACCTATGTCTTTTGGGGATGTGTTAAGACACAAGAGTTTTGGTTCAGGATTCAGAGATTTATGTCCAAGGTTTTGGCCTCTCAAATTTTATTCTGCCCCAGTCTCTGTTTTTTAGGAGATGGGGCAGTCATTAATTTGGAGAATAGACACAAGAAAAACTGGGCCCTAACTAGTATTATGATTGCCAGATAGATTATTTTAAAGAGTTGGAAGTTGACTGGAGCACCCCCATTTCAGGAGTGGTGTTCAGAGATGGCCAGAGTGGCAGCTCTTGAGGAGGGGATATCCAGATGATTGTTAGGATTAAATATTGATTCTGTATATACTGTATTTGCTTTGCTGTTCCTTTCTTATAGATGAATCAAGAAAAATTTTAATCACAAAGAATCTGATACAGAAGGAAGGAGGAAAGTTATTGAAGGTGCTTTCCAGGACTAAAGTCTGCAGCTGCAGAGTTTTGTGCTCTAAGGAGAGATAACACTTACAGGGGATTATTTTTTCACCATCTGGGCAGCAGTATGAAGGTCAAAATATGATTTAAACATGCAAATTGACTGTATGCACATACCATATAAAAAATATATGCTGTAATGCACTTGCAATGGAAATTAAAATAAACAGTTTCAAAAGAACAGCCACAAGACATATACATTGTGTTTTATCATAATATGATTTTACATCACTTACATCACTTACCAACCATATTTATATAAATTGATTTCCAACTTGCCATGTAGATGCAACGCAGGTGAACCCTTTTGATTCCATATAAAAATGTTTAAACATAGATTATATCACATTAAAATCATATTAACATGTATACGTTCACATCGTGTGGCTATACTTTTTACAAGTGTGTGTTTTAAATGAATAGTTCACCCAAAAATGTTAATTCTCTCTTCTGTATGACTTTCTTTCTTAATATAGCACATAAAGGTAGCAGAAACGTAATCCATATGATTATCCAGTGATTATTTTCTGAAGTGATCCAATCAGTTTTGGGTTAGAACAGACCAAAATATATCAAATTTTTCTCTATAAATCTATACATTTTCTCCATAAATCTATAAATCATGTTTTCAAGCTCGATTACACATCCTAATGCCATCTGGCTGTCTGCCCATGCGCCAAGCACTAGAATGTGTAAGTGAGCTAGAAATCACGTTCATGCCTAGAGACTACAATGGTTGATTAGATCGCTTAAAATTACATGGATTGAACCACTGGAGTCTTATGGGTTACTTTTATAATGCCTTTATGTGCTTTTTGGAGCGTAAAAAGTTTGGTCACCATCCACTTGCATTGTATAGACTTTAAGCGCTGAGGTATTCCTCTAAAAATCCTTGTTTGTGTTCTGCAGAAAAATTAAAGCCATATACATATGAGATGGCATGAGGGTGGGTAAATGATACGATCATTTGAATTTTTGGGTCAACTCTTCCTTTAATATTTATGGACAGGCCTCTTTCATTTCCATTACAAATGTCCACTGCCATACTAAATATTTTTTTTTGTGGTAATAAATATTATGCTACAAATACTGTAGATTGATCACGCAATTATCGTGTCATTTCTGTTTAATCTAAAAAATTCCAAATATTTTCACATTTTTTGTATCTCCCTAAAACGTCTGAGTATTTTTTAATGCGCATGCGCGTCCCTCCTATTTCTGATGACCGTCAACATGGCGTGCGTGAAGTGAAACCTCTACCAAAACTTTACTTTGAGAATTGATTTCTCACCCTGCGTACTGTTTTTACGTGAAAGAAAGCCGTCGAACAAAACATGTCCCGCCACAGGAATGTCCGAGGTTATAACTACGACGAAGGTAGAAACGGGGGAAATGATATTATACCGGTTTTATGTTAACGGGCATGTATGATTGCTGGTTAGCTGGTTTGTTTTGTAGCATGCAGAGTTCAGATTATAATACTGCTGTCGTGTCACTCTTTCAGTAACAGCTGGACCACGCACCTTTACAGTGTAAACAAAAAACAGGGTTACCTCTTTTAACTTTTATAAATCAAACTGTAGTATTCATTAATAGTAAACAAATACAGAATGTATTGATTATGATGTCGTGTGATTTAATGAGCACACATTTTATCATTGGCTTGAAGTCATTTGTTGTAACAGCTGGTTATCTTTCCTTGAGTTCAATGTAATTCACTCTTTCTTTCCTTCATTCGTATCTTTTGGCTGGCTGTATTGTTCATAACAGTCGTGCTTCAGGTGGTGTGACTGACTAGGCAAAATTGTTTTAGGCCCCATCAAAGCATTTCTCTTTGGTTATGAAGGTTTTGAACTGCTTTATGTTTTGGAGTATAACACAATTTTCTGAATTTCTTCCTTGCCTGTAGACTTTGAGGATGATGATATGTTCGGACAGTCCGTGGAGGATGATTACTGCATCTCTCCTGCCACTGGTTTGTGTTGTAATTTAATGTTATGCATGTGATATATTCAAATGCATATATCCTTTCATATAAGGGTGTCATTTGTTGTTATTTGTATTCATTTGTAATTATTTAGACCTACTAAACGTATTTGTTACATAAAAGTTTGGCAATATATTTTGGATTACCATCAGTCCAGTCATTTGTATAGAAATATTATCATTAACAATAAAATAATGAGTGTACAGTTTTGTCTGGTATGCCATGATGTTTCTGGCTTTATGTTTGCATAGCTGCACAGTTTATCTACTCGCGCCAAGACTCGAGGCAAGCACGACAGGTGGAGACGCTGGAGGAGGCAGAGTATGAGGAAGAGGAGGAGATGCCAACCTCTCCCACCATCACATACACACTTGACCCACTAGAGCAAGGTACACACTGACTATGTTTAAACGGACACCAGAAAGCCGTTTATTGAGAGAAAGCTGCTTGAGGCAAAAAATCGGTGCGTGCATTTACTTCTGCTGTGTTAGTGGGTTTTTCTTCTCAAATCGGACAATATTCTGACATTTTTAATGATCGCATCGACCGGTAAATTTTCCCGTTTGGCCGATTTGTTTCTTGAGGGTTCCAAGAATCACCCGCTTGCATGTGAAACGACCGAGACATGTAAATGACCAGTCACAGTTCGTTTTGTTGTTCCGTGTTACTACAATAATAGACCGATGTGCAGCATGGTTTCGTTTAAACGGTCTGCATATGAGAGCCACGGCAGACACATTTGAGCTCATAAAGTGCTCGCCTGTTTCATTCTCCCTCTCTCTCCTCAACAGTTCCCTGTAACATTTAACACTCTTTTCTAATGATGAAAGGCAAATATCAATAAAACTTGTATTATATACCATTTACAAATATGCAGATATCTTGTTTAAACATATGTAATTCACGAAAATCCAGGGTTTCTAATATCTTCTCCTGAAGCGCTTATTCCATCAGCTAGAATCAAAAACTTCAGGATCAGGATGAAAAGTTCCTCTTGAGTCACAAATAATGATGGTCAGTCTATGTCAATCCAAGCAGGCGATCCAGGCCTTTTATTCTGTCAGGAGATTGAGGCTCACACTAGACCCGCACGAGCGCGTTTTTGCAACTTCAAGGCTGCGTCCGAAACCGTGAAACTGCTGCTCCGGAGGCTATATGCAGTGGTACGATGAAATAAAGTTTCCTTAAGAGTTCCATTCAGTCAAAACAGCTGTCAGTTAAGCCATTAACTGATTAGGCAGCAAGGTAGCAAGTCAGCTGCCTACTTTTCAGATGAAGCCCAAGGTAAAAGCACTTCACGTGTGCTGTAAGTAAATGTCTTATTCGAGTACTGTTATTTCCTTCCTAATAAATTAACTACTACTTCATGTGCAAATAAATTACTAAAATTGATGACTAAACAGAAATCTGTTGAAACTGCTATCTACCATATAAAATATAATAATATTTAATAGTTTTATGTGAAATTGAGTAAATACTGTTTTAGCAATTTTATGGTTGTTATTTACTATATTAAATTGTGTGATATATCGGCATTGTGTCGGCCTATCAGCTACCCTTCTCTCTAGATATCGGCACCATTAAAAAACCCATTTTGGTTGACCACTACCCGTATACATGCGGCTCGTTCAGTAAGCAGCTTTCTCCACAGCAATGTTATATCCCTGCAACGCTTGTGTAAATAACAAACATGACATCTGAGAAAGACTTCACTATTTTATTCTCTGTTGCTTCGCTTTATTTCGAGATACCCCAGAGTTGTTGCCTTTTATGTTTCTACCGCGATCTGAAGCAAAATTGTGCTGCAATAGTGGGGTTTCCCTCTTACGTAAATCTCTGGAATTCCTGAGACTGTCAGTATTTTACATTGGTGTGCATAAATGGGTATATTTTCTAATGTATGTGAATTTCCCACTGTACTCGCAGAAATTTTTAATTCTTTCCGCTTTGTTGTCATGTTGATGGGCTCTATCCTATGACGTATGTTCTCACACACGTGCGCCTCAACAAACTGGTTAGTTAAACGCTACTAATGCATTTAATTGGCCACATTATGGCCTTGTTCTCCGGGAGAAACCTATGTGTGTTAAACGCTTTCTCTTAATCCCTTAAATGGCTCAAGGAAATCACCGTTCTCGTTTACATGTTGTTTCAGAATGCAGCATTCTGCAAAATCCCTAGAATAAAACGTTTGTAAACATGGTCACTGACTCTATTTTTGTGTTTGTTCTTAAAATGGCTTAAATGAGAATTTTTCTAATCGGTGGAACCCTCATTTCAACCAAACAGCCATTCCTGAAAAATATATTGTAAAGTAATCAGGGCATGTGTTTTCCACACTGTTCTCCACACTTTCATTTATTTGCATCAATAAAACAGTACAATATTAAACATATTTATACATACTGTATATTTTTTTTTACTCATATTCACGAGTTGTGACATGAAGGTAGTCTTCTGGCACAGACTTTAGGAAAGATAATGGCCAAATAAAAAGCACGTTAAAATCATTGTGATATTCACTAGGGATGTGCATGAATAATCGATTAATCAAATACTCGTTCTGCACCAGCTATTTGACTATTAAAACACTACTCGAATTTCGCAAATTGACTTTGCACATTTGACTGAATTATAATGCTGAATATTTACATTTACATTTATGCATTTGGCAGCCGCTTTTATCCAAAGCGACTTACAGTGCACTTATTACAGGGAAAATCCCCCCGGAGCAACCTTGCTCAAGGACACAATGGTGGTGGCTGTGGGGATCGAACCGGCGACCTTCTGATTAACAGTTATGTGCTTTAGCCCACTAGGCCACCACCTCTCCATGCCAATATATGCAGCATTGTACTGTACTTTCCCTCTGAATCTGCTTTCACTACTTATTTTTCTGAATAAGAACATTTTAAACAATGAAAATGTGATAGGCATTATGTAGAGTATAGATGTGGATTATCATAATGCTGCCAATATTGGTTTCATTGCAAACTCTTGGTTAGTGCAAATCTTTCTTTTTTTTTAAATGTATTTATTATATATTTTTATTAATGCATATTGGTCATTACATTTTGTTCCCCATAAGTGTAGCATGTTGAAGGTCATTTAGAAATAATTCTTGGTAACTTATGTATATTAAATTTCCCATACTATTTTTCAAGTAATCGATTACTTGTTTTTATGTGTGGGGTCGAGGGTTTGACTACAAAATTATTTAAAAATGATCATTCCTTATATTTACAATCTTGGTTTATTATCTATCACCATCACCAACAAAGTGTTATATCATAATGTGTGCACACAAGCAAGCGTTAAAAATGTATAACATTTTATCTAATTCTTTAAACTGTCTGTTTTGGGAATGCTGGGAATGTTTTTCAATTGAGCAATTATCCATGTTTTATTTTAATACATTTGAATTTGGACAGGTCGATTGTATTCCTGTTTGGATCAGATGAGAGCAGTACTGGGAGACTCCATTCCAGATTCCACACTGACTCGGGCAGCTCTGAAATACGATTACAACCCTCACAGAGCCCTTGATTTTATCCTGACTGAGGAGAACACTAATGCACGCACCCCTCCTGCCAGAACCAATCCACAGCCTGAGCCAACCACTGCACCTGCACCACATAAAGGTACACACGCACACACACACACACACTTCCACCCAAAACGCCACCACAGAGCTGTCACCACCACCAAAAAAAAATAAAAATACCCTACACACCCTTGTCGTCATTAGCTACGTAGAAAACATCTGTGCCACTTCCACTTAAAATTACTGTATGCCCTCTACTTTGATGTGAAATGAAAATGAAAAGCTCTCCAATAACATAGTTAGAAACACACACACACACACACACACACACACACACACACACCAAGATGGCATTAGGTCTCAGGGGAATTTGCTAAACTCCAGGGTTTTTCCAAAAGTGGGGAGAACCTAATGCCCCGTCAGGCATTTTTAAGTTTCAGAGGCTAAAATGGTTCTGTGACGAAGACCCTATGAACTCTAAATGTTTTTTGTTTTTTTTACTTTTAGTCTATGACTGTTAGCTTTGAGGCCAACGTTACACCGATCACCCACAACATTAAAACCACCTGCCTAATATTGTGTAGCCCCCCTACCCCCCCACCCCCAGGCTGCCAAATCAACACCAACACTAATCTCAGAATAGCAACCTTAGATTATATTGTTCTCACCACAATTGTACAGAGCAGTTATCTGAGTTACCGATTGTTGGTGCCAGACGGGCTGGTTTGAGTATTTCTGTAACTGCTGATCTCCTGGGATATTCACACACTACAGTCTCTAGAATTTACTCAGAATGGTGCTAAAACTAAAATAACATCCAGTGAGTGGCAGTTCTGTGGATGGAAATGCCTTGTTGATGAGAGCGGTCAACAGAGAATGCCAGAGTGGTTCGAATTAGCGAGAAGAATAGCATCTCAGAATGGTAATCTTAGATGCTGTTTGGTGCTGTTTTGGCGGCACGAAGGGGACCTACACAATATTAGGCAGGTGGTTTTAATGTTGTGGCTGTTCGGTGTATGCTAGTGTACTCAAAGTTGATAAAATAATCTTAGAAATCACCTAAAAATGAAATTTCTGTCAAAATGCACTCACCAGTGTGTTGTTCCAAACTGTTGTTCTGTTTTATGCTCAAAAGGAGATGTTTTAATTAATATCAAAACAATACAGTGGCTGTGGATTGTACCTCACTTTAAAGCTTAAAATAGGACCCAAAAATATCATAAAAGTAGTCAATGCTCCTTGTCTACCATATTTGAAGTCTCCTGAAAGAATACAGTAGGCTTTTTTGTGATGTGGTTTTCACATTGGGCATGTTTGCTGTGGTGTGTATTTGAGTGTGATCCCTGCGCATCCCACACCATTGGTCTGATTTCAGATTCACCCTTGATTCTGTCGAACCCCTGTGCTTTTCCCTTATCAACTTGTGTCATCATGATGTATAACATGATTCACCTGTGTTTTTGTTTTTGTGTAACCGATGATGTCATCAAGCATAAATCTGCAAAAACGCATGGTACGTTATTTTACTTCCTAAACAGGTGGCGACCAGAGTACAGGTTGCTTTCTCACCCGTGAATCGCGCCACAGTTCCATTGCAACCGAACTCGAACCACTTCCTACATGTAGTCTCGGGTTTGGTACCACGTTCTGCTCCCGGTCCTCAAACAAGCTTTCAATTTTCAATTACCGACTTTTCATGCAATCCGTGATCCGTTTTGGATTAAACTGCCAGTGTGAAATCCCCCTGAGAAACAACCCTAAATGTAAACGTGTCAATTCGCAAGTCACTGTAAATAAGCTTTCCGCATAGTGCTTATGAACGTGCAGTGGATATAATAAATATATTATTTTCGGTTCCTAAGTATTTGGGAAGTGACATAAATTGCATCATTTTGGCTCTGTACGCCACCACAATGGATTTGAAATGAAGCAATCAAGATATAACTGAAGTGCAGACTTTCAGCTTTAATTTGAATGGATTTATATCCATATTGGGGGAGCAGTTTAGGAATTACACTACATATTATACACAGACCCACCTTTTCAGGGGCTCAAAATAATTTGACAAACTAATATATTCTAATTTTTGAGTTGCACTGCCCACTCTTTGAACCTCATAATAAGAGGTTACAGCAATAGCTTCCAAATCCAAATTCCACATTTGGAATCAGGTCCAGACCTTTTAACTGCTTAATTTTTTATGAAATAACTTGGAAACAGCACACACCTGGCCATGAAACAGCTTCTCAGTCGATTGCCAAATTACTTTTGTGCCCCTGAAAAGGGGGGTCTATGTAAGAAATGTGCTGTAATTCTTAAACCATTCACCCAAATTGGATATAAATGACTTCAAATTAAAGCTGACAGTCTGTACTTCAATCATGTCTTGATTGTTTCATTTCAAATCCTTTGTGGCATACAGAGCCAAAATTATGATACTTGTGCCACTGTCTAAATACTTATGGACCTAACTGTATATAAGCTATAAAAAGCTTTATTGGTAAATACTTCAATATAGATCACTGTAACAGAGCCAAGTCTCCGTCATTTCAAAACAAGAGTTCCTGATGTGTTTTGGGCTTGTTTGTAATTAAAAGTACCACATAATGCCCCATATATTCATTTTGTCTGGTTATTATTGGGATTTTGGCTGAACAATAAACAGCATCTTGAATTTTATTAATTTTGGACTCTTGTAGCCTGTCTACGCCTGTCATAGTAACAAAAGACTTTTGACCTTTCTAACCCTAACTCATATAAATGGATTTTAACTATCAGCCGATTAATAGTTTATCATCCTTTTCCACCCCCTTAGTCATCGGTATTGGCAAAATCAACTATCAGTCGACCATCTTATTACATTTTTTCCATTTATATTCCACATAAGAAAGTAAGTCATACTGGTTTGGAGCGAAGGGTGAATGAATTATGACAGAATTTTCATATTTGAGTAAACCATTCCTTTATTAAAATAAGCCCTGAAAAGTCCAACTTGCTGTTTTGATAAGAAATACCTCAACACAACAATGAAAACTGTGCCTGTCAAGCCATTTCATTTCAATTTAGTTTACAATTTAAATATATTTGGCTAAACCAGATAACATTTAAACCAAACTGTGTTTTTTTTTTTTTTTTTTTTTTTTTTTTTTCTATCACCGATATCCTTCATTATATTGTGTAAATAACGTATTGCCTTTTTTCCTCTTTCTGTGGTCTTGGCTAACCAATGAACTTCATTCACCTACCTCATCCTTTTGATTGCTCTCTGACTACGATTGGCCCTTGTAAGGTAAGGAGCCTTATTCCCTTCTTCACACAATAGTTCTAACGTTGCAACAGATACAGACTCAGCAAGCAAACCCGTTAAGCAGGACATTGTGCCGTTTGTTAACCTCAGTTATCTGTTAGCCAAGTTTGATCCGATCCAGACCAAAACCTCATCTCAGATTTCTCCCCCTGGTTTGGGGAGTTTGGCAAAAGACTGGTCGAAACTGGCTTCAAGTCAAGATCTGGGCAGCAAGGTTGCACAATCTACACCTTCAGGGCCAAGTTCATTGGCCCAGTTAATTGCTCATGAACAGAAGTGTGCAAATATCCCACCTCTAGTCCTCTCAACTGGTCTTTCATTGGATTTTAGTATACCTCTTATCACCAGTTTCACCCATGGCCCTAAAGTTCCTTTGGTTTCTTGTCCTGGTCCCTCTGCCCCACTTTCAACAACTCTACCTCAGAGGCACAGTTCCCCACTATCATCCAGATTCTCCCTTGTTTCTCTTGAAACCCTATCCACTGGTCTCTCTTTGGGAGCTTGCACCTCTGTCCCAGCTGGTCTGGGTTTGACATTCTCCTCATCTTTTCTCCCCTGCACCCTCAGTAGCCTGACTCTGCAGGATTCTAAGGTGTCCACCCGACTTCCTGTCCCATCAGGTAGTTTGAGCTATGGAATGCAAAGCAGTGGGCCATTAGGAGTGCCTGCGTCTGGCATGAGCTCTGGATTTGGAGGTCAGGTGGGTAGCCTTTCATTGGCTGACCTAATTCAGGAGCACCAAGGCAGCAGTCCGAAGCTCTATGACACTTTGCCAGGACTACAAAACGCACACAATTTGCAAACAACTGGTATACAAAACAATACACACACCAAAAACACACCCCACGTGTTCAGTTTGGACCCCATTGCCGAACAGCCTATCCAAACAACATCTGTAGGTGCTCCTCTTGTATTTTCAGGGGCATCATCCCTGTCTGGCCTCATATTCCAACGCAAGGCTTCACTTGGGCTGCAACATCCAGCTAGCCTTTTCAAGAGTAAAACTGAGGACCGTTCGCTTCAAGCATCCGACAAACCTAATACTACTGTTCCTAAGCCCTGCCCACTAAGCTTAAATCAGAATGTCGATCTTGGTATGCTAATGTCACAAACATCTCCCGCCATTTCACCGAATCGCCTTGATAGTGGCTCACCAAACCTTTTGAGTTTTAGCCAAATCTCAAATAGTCAGCAAAAACTGGTATTTGCAGAACCATCTGTCTTTGCATTGGCGATGTGTGTTCGTGTGAGAAAAGGGAAAAGCCGGCACAGTAGACTAGGACATAAAGCTTTTTTATATAGCAAAGAGACTGAGAGAGTAAAAGAACGAATGCAGTGTGCATCACATCACTCTGTTTTCTTTCGACACGCCTTCACCTGATGATATTGTCAAAGTGAATCAGAGAAAAGTTTTACTCTAATAATGGTATGAGTAACCCTGTAACCCTTCTTTTACCTTGGTCACGTAACAAAGTTTTAAACTTAAAGGGATAGTTCACTCAAAACGGAAAATACATTCATCAATTACGCACCCTCATCTTGTTCCAAACCAGGATATGGAACACAAACTGTGGTGTTAGGCAGAATGTAAGCCTCAGTCACCATTTACTTTAATTACATATTTTTTTCCAGACAATGAAAGTGGAAGATTACTGAGGCTCAATCTGCCTAAAATTATCTTTTGTGTTCCACAGAAGAAAGTCATACACATTTAGAATGAGATTAGGGTGAGTAAATGATGACAGAATTTAAACTTTTGGGTGATCCCTTTAGTTAACACTGAAAAATAATACAGGAACATTTTTTTTGTCTAAAACAGCATAGAAAGCTTCTGACCTCTGACAAAAGTGTAATAGAACTTCATGACAAGTATTAACTTTAAATGCTTATATCTTCTATATTTTTGGCTTTCTTATTTTCATATTTTCGTACTTTTTTTTTTTTTGTTCATTAGTCAAAATCTTTTTGTGCTTTATGTAGTTTTATTGCATTTTGATGACTATACAGGTATCTTAAAAAATTATTGAAATTCTACGCTCACTCTACATGGTGAGAAGCATGAATAGTAGGAGCAGCTAGAGTGCTGAAGATAATGGAAAAAACAACAGAAACTTCTCACTACAGCTGTTGTGCAGCCTTTTGAAAATTAGGAGCATCGCTGGTTTACCACAAACACAGAAGGAGGGGAAACATTTATGTTGGGGGGGACACCTGGAGTTTTTCCCATTGCGTGTATTGCCACACACATACGTAAACCCAGCACTGTAAAGGTGTTTTTTTTTAAGTGATTATAATAGATGTTTAATAAACGTTTTCTACAGTCCTCATTTAGACTATCTTCTGCATTTTTTTAGTTGTTTTAAAGCACCGATGTACAGTTGTGATTTGTTAATTTAAGCCTGATTCTGAAATAAAGATTTTTCTAGTTTCATTTCTGAGATTCACGATGGAAAGTGCTTGACAACTTGGGGGTGCATGGGAGGTTGTTTTTTTTTTTATGGGTGTGTAATCTTGTGGTGTTTATGACTTTGTGTGCGTTTGTATGTGTGTGTGCACATAAAGCAGAGTCTTTGTGGTCACATGAAGGTGTTAACACGCCCAGTGCATATTGGATGAGATTTTACAAAGACTTTGTTTTCATTGTGGTAGACCATCCACCATGGGTGAAGACACACACGCATGTGCACTCATCCACAGATCTTAAGATTTTCTGAAAACACACATGGACCTGGTATTAATTTCAAAAGTGGATCCTCCATCATTTACTCACCCTAATCTCTAATCTCTGCCTCCTTTTATTTAGGGTCATTTGTGAATTTGATTTAGTCAAGCATAAATTGTGTAACTAAAGAATATTTTGATTTTGTTGATAAATGTACATTTCATAGGTTCAATTAAGAGGTATTAATTAAACATTCCAACCTTGACAGTTCTTGTAAGGTAAGTTTCTTTATGTAAATGCAACAAAAATTAGTGGTGATTGCTAATGCAAATACCACTACCACTTAGGCTAATGGTACCTCCTAAGAGTTTTTTTTGTAATTATTTTTTTTGAGGACATGTGTGCTGTTCTTTTACAAACAGATTTGGCATTAGCTGACGGGATCATAAAACAAAAATCCCTTAGACTTGCATTAAAGGAGGAACTTGAGCCTTATCTAGGGACCATAATATCATATGTTTACATGCGCTAAATTTCATTTGGAATAAAATATAATTTCATATAAATGCTTTAGTCAGACAGCACCATACTGGGCCAATTTTGGTGAAGGCAGACTAAGACCTAGATACTTTGATAGATAAGCTTCATCCAGCATGAATACAGTACATGTTAAACGAATAGGAATGCCACTCGAAGATGTGCTGATGCACCCACCTCCTCCACTGATGTCCATCCTTTAAATGTTTATTTATGCAATGTGTTGTACTTGGACAGACAGAGGAAGATTGTATCTCGACTATGCAATACCCGTTGTAGATTGAGTAAAGGCCAAAGTATTCGTTGTTTTCCACGTGCCGGTACATCTCGTGTAGTGTGCACATACTTTCGTGCAGCCCTGTTTTTACAGTCATGTCTAGAAAATAACCTCCCGGTTACCTTAAGTCTTGCGAGAGCCTCATGTGATGTTTACACTGTTTATTATGTTTATTTGAAGTCCTACAGAAATCCTAAAACTACCTCTAAACCTAACCTTATCTCTAACCCTAATCTTACCTTTATAACTGAGCATGTAAATGTACTGATAGTGATTTTGGAGTGGGCTCTTCCAAGCATCCTCCAACAGAACACTACCAAATTGTCCTGCAACTACCAGAACACCTTAGAAACCACATCATCCACTCAGAACAATGCCCTTCCAGCCACCCACAACACCCTAGCATCACAGCGGCGAGTTTTGCATAGGCATGCACTATTCACATCTTAAGAAAATTTTAAATACTAGTTAATGCATGGTGTGCCCATGTTCCTTGCAAAATGCTTTAATTACACACACAAACATGCACACTTTGTATATCATTCTCTCTTACACATACATTTGTTAACACTGTTTTTAACACTTGCTGTTTTCACCCTCCCCATTTTTTAAATTCTGTATTTCTGCTATCTGACCACCTCAAGTCATCTATCCTTTTTTCCCCGCTCTCTTTTTCTGCCTTCATTTGACACCCACACAGGAAAGAGTGACTGGTTTACAGCTGGCCCTGTTACTGCTCTTTGACGTTTTCTCCCTTTTTTGCACATTGTGGCTTTTGCTAAATGGTGATATGTCTTTCATTGTGCCTGTGCTGCGAAACATGCAGTACTACATAGATTGGTCAAAGTGAGAGAGGTTGACCTGATTAAGAGCACTGATAATCGCACCACATTCTTTGCATACCCTCGAGTCCTTTTGTAAGAATAAAATGATGATATTAAAGAGAATTCGCACATAGTGTTACAATTTTGTCCTAGAGTTTGAGCTTCATTTAGTATGCCTAACTTGGTAGAATTTTATGTATTTATTATTTATCCCCTTTTCTCCCAATTTGGAATGCCCTTTGGGTCGTAACTCTTCCTACACCATTGTGCAACAGACATGGATGATACCCCAAATTATGCAGCTTGTTGGGGAGTGCTTTTACTTTCAAAGCAACTGGACTTTAGATTTTACACCTGGTGGACAGCAAAATAGGCAAAAATGTAAAATAGTCTTGCATTGAAGGAAGGTCAAAGAACATTGTTGAGTCTTCTGACTTGGGCTAGTAAGCAACCACCTAGAAACCATTCAGAATACCCTTAGAAACATCAGAAAATTCACTCAAAGGCATCCAAGTTCACACAATAATGAAAATTCTGTTTTACCCTCATGTTGGTCTAAACTTGCATGACTTGCAAGCAGCATAAAAGGAGATGTGTAGGAATAATGTTACAGGGACTGACAGACTGAGTCACCACTCACTTGCATTCTATCCAGGGTGTGCTGATTGACTCCAACCAGGTCTCCAAAGCAACCAAATTGACCTGGTTGCTAGGGAGGGTAGAGTCACATGGGGTAACCTCCTCGTGGTCACGATTAGTGGTTCTCACACTCAATGGGGTACGTGGTAAGTTGTGCATGAGAATAGCATGAGCCGACATGTAGGTCCTCATGGTGGCATGGTTACTCAACTCAATCCGAGTGGTGGAGGACAAGTACCAATTGCCTCCGCCTTTGAGACCGCCAATCTGCGCATCTTATCATGACTGCAGAGACGCTGCTTGTCGGCTCATTCTATTCTGCGCGGTCCATGCACAACTTAAAACTTACCACGGTCCATACACAATACTTAAATGAATAATTCACCCAATTAATAGTTTCATAATTTACTCACATGTATGCCGTACCAGCTGTGTATGACTTTCTTCTGCATAACACAAAGATTTTTAGAAGAATTTCTCAGCTCTTTTAGTTCATACAATGCAAGTGAACGAGTGCCAACATTTTTAAGCTCCAAAAATCAGCATAAATGTAATCCATAAGACTCCAGTGTTTAAATGAATTTTGTCAGAAGCGATATGATGGGTGTGGATGAGAAATACAAATTATTTAAGTCCTTTTTTTACTTTAATTCTCCTCCCTGCTCAGTCAATTGCCACTTTAACTTTCACATTCTTCTTGTGATTTTGTGGATTCACATTCTCCGTGCATATCGCCCCCTATTGGGCAGGGAGAAGAATTAATAGCAAAATGGGACTTAAAAACTTAGGTGTGGGTGAGAAACAGATCTATCATACACTTCTGAAGATATGAATTAAAATACTGGAGTCATATAGATTACTTTTATTATGCCTTTGTGCTTTTTGGTGCATAAAAAAATGTGGCACCCCTTGACTTGGACCTACAGAGCTGAAATACTGTTCTAAAAATCATAATTTGTGTTCTGCAGAAGAAAGAATGTCATACAAATCTGAGAGTAAGTAAATGAAGAAAGAATTCAAAATGTTTTGTGAACTATTCCTTTAGTGGTTTCTTCAAGTCCCTATGCCTAAGAATGAGCAATAGTAATAGTGATGTTTACCTCGGCAAGCACCTCCAGTTAGAATATTCATTTGAATATACCTCAAGATGGAGTTGTTATGAGTTATGGTCTGAATTTGTTTTTCTATTCACGCAACTTTACAAGCCTTTGTCTTGCGATTAGAATAAGACAGATCAGAATAAGGAGTGATAGATGTGAGCTTATCTGTCAGTTCATGTGATGACCTGTCTCATGTATTGGTCTATGACTAAAGGTTTTCATAATCGCATGCATTCTTTGTAGGAGGTGTGTATGGGCAAGGCTGTATTTGAGAATTTTTAATAGTGCATGTGTGATGCGATTGTGAATTGAGGATATCTGAATGGCGGTAGTGAAGTGAGTGTTTGGGGATTCCCCTAGTTATGCTACCATGCCACACTCAACCCCCCCAAAAATAACTGATATGGAAAAGTAGGGGATGCAAAAATTATTGTCTGTTGGAGAGGTGATAATGTAGGTTGTTCATGTTTTGGAGATGAACATTCTTTGTTTTTGCAGGGATTCACTCCAGGACACTAGTGACACCTACTGGATCATTTGCATGGCCAAGTCATTTACAGTTGAAGTCAGAAGTTTACATACATATTAGCCAAATACATTTAAACTCAGTTTTTCACAGTTCCTGTCATTTAATCATAGAAAACATTCCCTGTCTTAGGTCAGTTAGGATCACTAGTTTAGTTTAAGAATGTGAAATGTCAGAATAATAATAGAGAGAATTATTTATTTCAGCTTTTATTTCTTTCATCACATTCCCAGTGGGTCAGAAGTTTACATACACTTTGTTAGTATTTGGTAGCATTGCCTTTTAATTGTTTAACTTGGGTCAAACTTTTTTGGTTCTGACAATATGTTGCTGGAATTTCGGCCCATTCCTCCAGACAGAACTGTTGTAACTGAGTCAGGTTTGTAGCCCTCCTTGCTCGCACATGCATTTTAGTTCTGCCCACACATTTTCTGTCAGATTGAGTGTGATGGTCACTCCAATACTAGACTCAAATCCAGACTTTTTCTTCAAGCCATTTTTTTTTTTTACAAATTTGGAGGTATGCTTGGGGTCATTGTCCATTTGGCAGACCCATTTGCGACCAAGCTTTTACTTCCTGGCTGATGTCTTGAGATGTTGCTTCAATATATCCACATAATTTTCCTTCCTCATGATGCCATCTGTTTTGTGGAGTGCACCAGTCCCTCCTGCATCAAAGCACCCCCACAATATGATGCTGCCACCCCCATGCTTCATGGATGGGATAGGATTCTTTGGCTTGCAAGGCTCTTTTTCCTCCAAACATAACGATTGTCATTTTGGCCAAACAGTTTTTTCATCAAACCAGAGAAAATTTCTCCAGAAAGTAAGATATTTGTCCCCATGTGCACATGCACATTTGGCTGTTTTATGGCAGTTTTGGAGCATTGGCTTCTTCCTTGCTGAGCAGCCTTTCAGGTTATGACGATATAGGACTCGTTTTACTGTGGATATAGATTCTTGTCTACCTGTTTCCTCCAGCATCTTCACAAGGTACTTTGCTGTTATTGTGGGGTTAATTTGCACTTTTCTCATCAAACTATGTTCATCTCTATGAGACCGTGTCTCCTTCCTGGTCAGTATGATGGCTGCGTGGTCCCATGGTGTTGATACTTGCATACTGTTGTTTGTACAGATGAACGTGGTACCTTCAGGCATTTGGAAATTGCTCCCAATAATGAACCAGACTTGTGGAGGTCCACAATTATCTTTCTGAGGTCTTGGCTGATTTCTTTTGATTTTCCCATGATGTCAAGCTAAGAGGCGCTTGAGTTTGAAGGTAGGCCTTAAAATACATCCGCAGGTACACCTCCAATTGACTCAATTAGCCTATCAGAAGATAACTGCTTAAAGACTTGACATAATTTTCTGGAATATTCCAAGCTGCTTAAAAGCAAAGATAGCTTAGTGTATGTAAACTTCTGACCCACTGGAATTGTGATAGTCAATTAAAAGTGCTCACACCTAAATATTGTAATTGAATTTTGTTGTTGAAAGCACTCAAAAAAATAACTAAGATTTATGTATTTCAATGTTATAAAATTCCATCAAATTGAATTCCATTTTTAACAACAAAATAAAATAACATTTGACTGAATTTCATTTATTAAAAAATTACATCGTTTAATTTGATGGAATTTTGCTGTGAAATTGAAATGGGTAAATATTATTTTAACCTGATTTTGGCTTACATGAAAGTGCAATTAATCCATTGATGGATAATATTTTTTTTCCCTCAAATTATAGAATAATCATTGTTATAATTTTGAGCAGAAAAATTATCATCATTTTCACTATTAATATTTAGCTCTACCGGCCGGCTGTAATAATGTCCAATGTTTATGTTATTCTTTTGATTAAGTTCATTTTAATTATTTGGTGAACAGGTAAACTAATTGGTCTGAATTATTTATTAGTGAATCCGTGTGAATTTGTATGATTTAAAAAAAAAAAAAAAAAAAAAAAAAAAAATTCCTTCTCTAGTAATCAAAAAATTAAGGTACCATCTACTTTGCTGCCTGTGAGCTTAATGATCTTTTCCTATCTATCATAATTTTTTCAAGCAGTCACTATAGTTATATAGGTTAGTTCACCCAAAAATTAAAAATCTCTCATTTACTCACACTCATGCCATCCCAGATGTCTATGACTTTCTTTCTTCAGCAGAACACAAACAAAGATTTTGAGAAGAATGTCTCAGCTCTGTAGGTGCATACAATGCAAGTGAATGGTGATTCCAAAGATTACATAAAGGGAACATAAAAGTAATCCATACGATCCCAGTGTTTAAATCCATATTTTCAGAAGTGATCTAATAAATGTGGGTGAGAAACAGAACAATATTTAAAAAAAATCTCCACTTTGAGGTAAAACTAAAAATCTATGTGAATTTAGATGTAAAAGTGAAAGTGAAAATGGAGATTGAGTAAAAAAAAAAAGGACATATTTTGCTCTTTCTCACCCACATGTCATGTTCCTTGATGTTATGTTTGGAGCTACAAATGTCTTTTCACCATTCACTTGCATTGTGAGGACCTACAGAGCTGAGATATTCTTCTAAAAATCTTTGTTTGTGTTCTGCTAAAGAAATAAAGTCATACACATCTGGGATGGAAAGGGTGAGTAAATGATGAGAGAATTAATATTTTTGGATGAACTATTCCTTTAAGCTTTGTTACTAGAATTTTATCACTTCTATTCATAATGTGCCGCAAACGGAGGGTTCAGAGAGGGTACAAGAGCTACCAGGATGTTCACAGCTATAGAAGGATGAGAGTGGAAAGGAGGAGTGAGATATGGATAAAAGGAAAGTAGGAGGTGTAGCATACGGTGACAGACAGTGAGAAAATACAGTTTAATCATGCATTATCAGTTAGGATCTTGTTTCACTTGTGTTTGAATTGGCTTGGATCAGTTTTTCAAGGAAAAGCGTATTTACATATCTTGAAGGGTGTGTTTCAGGGTGTTTTTGCTGCTGTCACAGCAGAATAATGCTCTTGTGAAAAACAGCAATCACTAATTGCACTTCTAGCAAGTAGCTATATAATTTAACTCCTGCGCTAATAGCACCACCAAATGGAATATGAAAAGTAAGTGTTTTCAAACACGTTTCCCAAACCCACTTGCCAGCTTCCATTGGTCGACAGTAGATTCAGTCGGAAATATTAAGTTGGAATAGTGGATAGTATTTTAACATTGGAAAGTTATACACTTCACTTTTAACACGTATCTTTACTCTTAACTTTTAAAAGAGCTATACTAAACTAGCCTTCGAGCTCTTTGTTTGCATGCAGAAGCGAGTTGAATTTGGCAGCACAGAACTTTCTGGTGGCTGTGTGTGAAGATATGTTGTGTGGGTGTGGTTTGTGTGTGAGAAGTGTTGCTGAGTGTGTGTGTTCTGATGGTAGATATTTTGTGGGTGTGGCTGAGGGTCTGTGTGTTCGAGCAGGTGAACTGGTATCTACATTCCCCAGTCTTTCCTGTCTCTGTAACAGGTGTTTGTGTATCTGAGTCTGTCTTGATCGTTGTGTGTGTAAGGGGTCTATGTGGTATTTTTGTGTGGCTATTCCAACTCATATGGGTACTAACGCACTTATTCTTATACTATAAAGTATACTAAAATAATACATAATAAAAAAAAACTTTTAATAAATTTTTTTTTTTTTCAAAAATTCTATTTTTTATGTTAATATAACGACACAACACTAAATTATTAACAATAAAAAAACATTAGATTTTATTTGTTATAAAATAAATAAAACATTTTGTCACATGATTAGTGTTTGTTTAGATGACTGTTAGAAGACCAAGCAATTATGCATCCATTCACATGTTTTGGTACTTTAAATTTGATCAAGATTAGTGTTTTGTTTTGTTTTTTTCCCCAGGTGACTCATACCAAATTCTCCTGAACAAAGCGTGATTTCCCCTGTTGTATTTTTCCTGAGAAATTTTCTTTTAATGTTAGACAGTTAATTTTGTATTCTCCCTTATCAACTCCTCTTCTGTCTTTTAGTTTAATCCTTTTTTTTCTGTGGGCTGGAGGTTGCATTATTTTAACACATTTAACCCTCTGTGTTCTGGAACTGCACAGTCAGTGTGGGAGTACAAGTGACGTGACAGAGTTAACCCTTTCCTGGCCAGAGCACTCTCAGCTTAGAACGAGATGACTGGTTGTGGCTGTTGTCACTGAAACGGCTCTACTGCTATGACAAGACGCTGTGCAAACGCTACAGCCATTTTTACCTTACAGGGACAGAAAAGTCTTTTTTTGTTCATCCCTTCCCCCCTCTGGCTTTGTGAGCCTGTTTTGGTGCAGCATGGAGGAGTTGACTCATGAATTTTCAGTAAGATAGCGAGAAAATGAGGCTAAGCACAAGTAGTGCGAACAACTGACACACACATCTGCTCATCTTAAAATGAGTAACCTTTTATTATTTAAAAACAGGACATTTTCCTTTCATAAAATGTAATCTGTCATACGTTTCTAAAATAACAGTGTGTCAGAATAGTATGTTATAAAAGACTTTTCTCATTGGGATCATACTCATGTTTGTTAAAATTATTTACATCATCTTCTAGTTATGTTACATTTGTTTTTACATTTTAGAAGTATGAAAGTAGTAAAAAATGTAGTTTTGAATACCATTTTCAGATGTGAAAGTGAAATTAAACAGGCTTCACATGTGACTTTCAGATGTAAAAGTGGAAATTCAAAAGAACTTACATTTTGATCTGTTCCTAATGTGTAATGTTTTTAACCTTTGTGAAGTATTAAAGCAGCACGTGTGTATTTGAGTTCAAAAGCACATTTAAAAATGAGGTGTGTGCGCAAATATAACTGTTTTCTGTATCCTAGCTAAAGTACAGGAGGCTCCAGAAAGTCATGTTGAAGCAGAGGTTGTCCCAAAGGTTGCACGTATGACTGTATCAGGCAAGAAGCAGACCATGGGCTTTGATGTGCGAAGGTAAGCCAATCAAGGTTGTCTGGGGTGATTTTCGCTTAGTGGTTAAAGATCTAAGCTTGTAAACGAAAGGTTGCAGGTTCAAACCCTGCAAAGGGAAGATCTATGGTCTATCAACGATGTGCCCTTGAACAAAGCCTTAACCCCAAATTACTCAGTGGGACTGTCCCTGCAATAAGTGTACTGTAAGGGGCCGTTCACACCGGACGTGTTGGGTTAATAAACATCTAGATTGAGCGTTTACAATTAAGCAAAACACTGGGGCGTTGAGACGAGATTTTACATTTTCAAAAGTAATTAATTTTAACTTGATGTGGAGTCTTAAGAATGCATGTTCAAAGACAAAATAGAGCAGACTATGAATGCAAGAACGCATTGTGTGAACGGGCCATAAGTCAATTTGGATAAAATCCTCATATCTAATTATTATTATAATATTGGTTAACCCTTTGCTAATAAAGCTTGATGGATTGTGTTCTCACTCTGCATCTTGCAATTACAATAGTCGTAAATACAATATTGTTTAGACTTTAGACCACGCCCATGTTTGTCTGTCTGCTTGAATTGCATTCTGGGATGGTAGAAAACCACAGAGCTGGCTGTTGCCTGAAGATTAATCTAAAACACTAACCCACAGCTTATCACTCCCACTCCTAAAGCCACAGACCACACCCGTTGAGTTTAATAAGAAGAGTGTTGGGGTTTCTGCAGGTGGAGCAGCCATAGCACTTTTGTTCAATAGTCAAAATTTGTTATAATGGTTTTTGATGGACGTGCTGAAGTTTTCACAATCTTTCCAAATGTCTAAATTTACAGAACATTTAATGTTTTATAATGCTGTGAACCAGGCTTTAGCTTGTTTAGCTAATAAAACAAAAAGCTTTTCGGAATTTTTCAATAGACAAAAAAACTTGAAAATGAAAATTGAAAATGAAAAATATCAATATTAAACAGATTGTCTTCTCTCTCTCTCTCACAGCCTCGTTTTCATGAATGTCAGATTAAATATGGTATCTACCGAGACTGATGTCTGTTGTCTTGAATAACAGGAAACGCTGAGGTAATGATTGCTCTTGTTTTTGTATAGTGGGGAAGAAAATGGCGTTGTTGCCACATCAGTCCGCATAGGGCCGAGTCCAGAGGTCCTCGCCGCTCCAACCATGGAGACCCCATCCAAACCAGCGGTTGTGGGTGAAGACGTGACCGTCCCTACCCCACTCCGCTCTGCTGGAAAGAGCAAACAACAGCTCAACATCCGTGCTGAACTAAAGAAGAGACAAGGAGGAAAACCGTTACTCAACCTGGTTGTCATAGGTGTGACATTCTTCTAACTGTAGCTGTCCAGCCATACATCATCAATGCATTAGTTATTTTGTATTATATTAAATTAATTTACACTTTCGATTAATTCATCCATTTACCTGGTGCGGGAAACCCCGCCCCAATGATCTACAATGGCTCTAAAATGTATTTGAACACATAGAAGTCACACTTATAACTCTAAATTATGGCATTAGATCAAATTAGGTGGCATCTCCAAACAAATTATGCTAGACCTTTTCTCAAATACCACTTTCACTTTGATTTGACCAATTAATCAGTGCCTATAGTTGCTTTTTGTTACTACAGATTATTGACAAACCTCTATGCAGATAGTTGCCAATAGTTTTTTTTTTTTAATTATTTCTCTGTTACTCTGTATGAGGCATTGGATGATCCTACGGTTAAAACTGCTTGATTCTTCTGTAAAAAATAGAGGTGAAATAAAAACAATTATGTGGGGATTTGTTGCATCTAAATATTTTTGTTATTGACAAAATTCATCCATATTTTTTTCCTCACTTCAACGCATATAAAAAAATCAAGTGTACTAAATTGAAGCGAGGGTATACAAACAAAAAATTGTGTCTATATGAAAATGGTCCCCATCACCAAATACAATGTATCTACAACTTCATATCTTTAAAAATGAAAAACATTATTACAAAATGTATTATAGAGCCAAGTCTGTCATTTAGACTACTTTTGGGCCCACTTTACATGGAGTTGGCTGGTTTTAAAGGTACTTTCAGTGATTTCTGGTGTGTCTGTGTGTGCAGGTCATGTAGATGCTGGGAAGAGCACTCTCATGGGTCATGTGTTGTATCTGCTGGGCAATGTTAATAAGAGAACCATGCATAAATATGAGCAGGAAGCCAAGAAAGCTGGCAAAGCCTCATTCGCCTATGCATGGGTCCTGGACGAGACAGGAGAGGAGAGAGACAGGTCAGTTTAACACACACAGATCAGAAGTGTTCGGGTGAATCTCACAAAACCTGTTTGATTATAAATGTGTGTGTGTGTATATATATATGAGAATCACCTTTGAGAATAATGGGGCTTGCATAAAAAAATCCTAAGTAAAATGCATGGGAACAATATGGTAATGTGGTTGAATAAATAATGTCACAATTCAAAACCCATTGGGCCAAAACGTAGGTTGCATTTTATTGATGCCAAATATTATTGTTTGTTTTAATATTTTGATTTTGAGGTGAAATATGACCTGGGCATGTTTTTAATTTTATTCCTATTTCATAGAATGACCTACTACACGATGCTTCATTTGCCCATTAAACAATCTGTTCTCTTTCTGTCCCTCTCTCAGAGGTGTGACCATGGATGTTGGCATGACAAAGTTTGAGACCGACTCTACGGTTATCACTCTGATGGATGCACCAGGACACAAGGACTTTATTCCGAACATGATCACAGGGGCTGCACAGGTAGTTTCATATGCTCACTTGTCACTGTTCCGTGTGAAAGAGAGTTATTTGTCTATTCATGTGCGTGTGCATGCTGCGAGTTTACGAGAGGACAATGATTCGTGTGCAGAATTTCTTATGAAAGTCTCAATGAAACCTTTGCTTGTGGATATGGGTGCTGCCACCACAAGTATGCTGTATATGAGTCTGTGTGTTTGGATTTGGCTGATACCGACAAATGAAATGAATGAATTTAGTCACATTGTATAGGCCGGATTTACTCATTTCCTCCCGTCAGTCTGCTGAGAAAAGGTTTTTGGGGCAAGTGAGTGTGGGTTTGTGTATTGTGGGTGGGTGTGTATTGGGTCTTCGCTGTCAATGTGTGATGTCTGTTGAAACTGACATGACAAAGCAATATTGATATGGAAAATTTAAATGTTTAGTGACCTTGGAAAGCTTAATGTAAGCTAAGTACTAATGTTTTATTGCTTGCTGAAGAATAAGATCTTTATTAAAGGTGAAGTTTGTAATTTGTTCCATTTTATTATACTTTCTCATATTAATGTGCAGAAATAAGTCATTTGTACTGTAGTTTCACTTTCTGAAGTGTATAAATTAGAGTTGGGGTACTCTAGTTCAGACTCGTACTTGAGTCATTGTCACAAGTCCAATTTTAAAGGACTTGGACTTGCCACGGACTCGGATGCATTTTTACTCGGACTTGATTCGGATTTGAGCCTTTTGGACTTGGGATTTTTTTTCAGAGTCCATGGCATTTGTGATGCTGAAGAACAAACAAAAAAATTACGTAACGTGGTGACCATACGTCCTCTCTTCCCCAAACATGCCCTCTTTTTCAGACCTGAATAAAAGCATATGTCCGGGATTTGACTTTGTCTTCATAATGATGTGCTCTCTACAGTTAGTACTATCATACATTCTGTGTATTTGATATTGTGCATCAGTTTTCATGCATATATGCCCTTACGTGTGATTATTCTGGCTGAGAGCAGCAGCGCACACGCTTTCAAAGTACTTTTTTAATGAATTACTTTAATTATATTTCACCCATAGACGATTGAATGGACGAATTGAAAATAATAATTAAATTAAAACTAATTAAAATGAAAATAATAACAACTCTGGCTGTAATGACTAATGCGGCTTTCACTTTCTTTGCTGTATGTTTGAGTGGAGGGAAAAAAGCAACGAATAATTTAAATGTCAACAGAACTCAATAAGTGTATTGAAGGACAGTTTTGTCTTCTTACACCTAAAGCACATTCTTTCATTCTGAAACCACTTTGAAGTTTGTTCAGTAGGATACTAATCATTTTTTTGCTTTTTTTTTTTTTTGGCAAATTGTTTTTCTTAGTTGCGAAGGTTAAAATAAGCTTAAAATATTGATGTTGAGTTTACGGTTACAATTTTAATTCTGATTCATGAACAGATTCATTTGGACTCGGACTTGACTCTGATTCTGCCTGTTATGGACTCGGTCTTGAGACCAACTCGGCCCCTTTTGGACTCGATTGTTTAAACACTCGGACTTGACTCAGACTCAACTAAGGTGGAATCGATCCCAACACTAGTGTAAACACTGTTTCTCTGTGTTGCTTTCAGTACATTGCCCAGAATATCAATTTCTGGATCAATCAACGGCATTAGTTTAAGCCAGGCCAAAGGCATTTGAGTTTGGACCTGAGGGAATTGGGAAGAGGTGGTAGGAGTTTTTTGGAAACCTGTTTGTAAACAATAAGGGGTTGGTTAACGCAGAAGTTTTCTGCCATTTTACCTTTTTTTTTTTTTTTTTTTTTTTTTTTTTAAATGAAGAATAATTTCAAATGCGGTCATTTTGTCAAAACAAAAATTATATAAATAAACAGGAAAACCATTTAAATCTAGTGCATCATTTTAATCATCTTCACTCCCACTACACACTCTCAGCCAATTGACTATGAGAATAAGGCACTTTCAATGCAAAAAGAAAGCAAATGTAACTAATAGGCAACTTTCCATACAAAATTATGTTACATTAATACTTTTGTTATCAGTAGATGTATTTCCCAGCTAATTATTGAATAGAATGGAATAGAATTTCAACAGACTGTGAAACTCAGTGCAAAAAAAAATTAAAATAATTGACTATGACAGAAATTTGAAAACTCAGTTTGTCAGAGTGAAGGATAAAGATTTTTTTCTATCGCAACATCTAGGAAAAAAAGTGTTCAAGGCCACGTTAAAAAGTTCAATATTTTTAACCCTTGGTTTGAAGACCTGTTTGAGTTGAATTGTGATGTAAATTCAAATTGTACATCTTTTACTAACCCAGGACAATGTATGGACAAACATGGTGATAGTATGAAAAAGTGGGACACATGGAACATGATGACCCAGGATTACTTTAACCCAAGGTTAAAAAAATGACCCTGGTTTAACAATTTCAAGTGTAAAAATCACATGTTTCTTTGTCTATTAATGGTGGATACTGGCAGAGCATTTAATGTAGTGTAAGTCTTGTGTCTGTCTGTGTGTGTGTGTGTGTGTTTGTGTGACTGGCAGGCAGATGTGGCTATGTTAGTCGTAGATGCCAGCCGTGGGGAGTTTGAGGCCGGGTTCGAGGCAGGTGGGCAGACTAGGGAGCATGGCTTGCTAGTCCGATCCCTTGGAGTCACGCAGCTTGCCGTCGCTGTCAACAAGATGGATCAGGTGGGTAACCATGGCGACCACAATGGCATACAGTAACCACGGCATTGTCAATCATGTTTTTATTTATGTCTGAGAACTCTGCCACAACCACGCTCTCAGCAGTTCTGCTCATCACATCGTGATGTGTGCGTTTTTGCAGGTGAACTGGCAACAGGAGAGGTTCCAGGAAATTGTCTCCAAGCTTGGTCACTTTCTGAAGCAAGCTGGTTTTAAGGTAATGTCATGTGTATGCCCCCCCCCCCCCCCCCCCCACCCACACACACACACATTTTTCCCAAAAGATCGTTTCGAAGACAGAAAGTGTTCATTTCAAGTTACGTTTTAAGTGTGTTTAAGTGCATGATCATTCTTGTCTGATCACAAATATATGTCGTCTGGTGCTTTATGATAAAGTGAGTGTTTATCTGATCAGTGACACATCCAGCAACTTGAAGTCTAAAGAATTGTTCATTTTCTCATGTTCGGATTCACTTCATCTGACAAAAGTTCAGAAATATCACAATAAAACTTTAAATAAAGCTACACAATTGTGCTGATATTCTTACAAGACTTTGCTGGCCTTCAAACCCATATGACTGACTTTCTTCTGTGGAGCTTGATAGATATTTTGCCAAATGTCCAGAGTGCTCTTTTCATAATGTAAATGGATAGGTGTCTGTACTGATCATATGATATAAACATGCGTGTATTAAAAAATGTATTGTCTTTGCAGGATTCAGATGTGTTCTACATCCCTACAAGTGGCCTTTCTGGAGAAAATCTGACCACTAGGAGCAAAGTACCAGATCTAACTGCATGGTACACTGGGCCATGCCTACTGGAACAGATGGGTGTGTGTTTGACCCTAAACATACATGTTTATCTATTCAATCTATTCACATACATAGGGGGGGGTGTGTTAGTGTGCAAGAGTGTAGAAGTCTCTGCTGTGATGATTTACACAGCAGCACTTGTCTTTTGATGCTGTGATCTGATTGGTGGCTGAACTGTGAGAATCCTCAGCAGTTTTACTCTGACTCACCAAAACTTGATGAGGCAAACAGAAAACCCTTAAGACTACAGCAGCATTCTTCATCTCTGTGTCCCTTTCTCTCCATCTCTCTTTCTGCAGATTTATTTAAACCTCCTCAGAGGTCAGTGGAAAAGCCGTTCAGACTCTGTGTGTCAGACGTCTTCAAAGGTCAGCAAGGAACCATCATAAATGTTTATATAAATAGATTTGTACCACAAAATATGCAAAATCTAAATGCACAATGGAGATCTTCAGTGGTCCCAGAAAGTATAGACACTTTTGCACACTTAAAATTCCTGCATATCTTTGCAGCGAAGTAACAAACAAAGTGGCATCTGCAAAGAAATGATGCTAGAGCTTTACTCAGAACACTTTTTTTTAACCAAATGTACCCAGTTATTTTAAAGTTATTTTTAAAATCAGTTCCCCTCAAGTTCACACAAGTGCCATAGAAGTGTAACCACTGGTGTACTGCACTTACATTATCTATGGATATATTTCACTAGTTTTAACAACCATTTTTAATATTTTGCCAAAATAAATGCAACTTGGTTTAAAATGAATAAGACATTTAATTAATAATAAAGGTTTATAAAGAATATTTAATAAGGTTTAATTCGACATTCATACTTTTTTGATGGCTAAAAACTTTCTCTTATCCTAATTTATTATGCAGAGACGAGAAATAAGCTGTATATGTACAGTTGAAGTTTACATACACATACACAGGTTGAAGTCATTAAAACAAATAATTTTTATCACTCCACAGATTTTCGATGAGCAAACTATAGTTTTGGCAAGTAATTTAGGTCATCTACTTTGTGCATGACACAATAATTTTATCCAACAATTGTTTACAGACAGATTGTTTCACTTTTAATTGACAATATCACAATTCCAGTGGCTCAGAAGTTTACATCCAGTAAATCCAAGTTGACTGTGCCTTTAATCGGCTTGGAAATTTCCAGAAAATGATGTCAAGCCTTTAGGCAATTATCTTCTGATAGGCTAATTGGAGGTGTACCTGCGGATGTATTTTAAGGCCTACCTTCAAACTCGGTGCCTCTTTGCTTGACATCATGGGAAAATCAAAAGAAATCAGCCAAGACCTCAGAAAGATAATTGTGGACCTCCACAAGTCTGGTTCATTATTGGGAGCAATTGACAAATGCCTTAAGGTACTACATTCATCTGTACAAACAATAGTGCGCAAGTATAAACACAATGGGACCACGGAGCCATCATACCACTCAGGAAGGATGGAGGAAAGCGGTAGACAAGAATCTATATCCACAGTAAAACGAGTCCTATATCGTCATAACCTGAAAGGCTGCTCAGCAAGGAAGAATCCAATGCTCCAAAACCGCCATAAAAACAGTTTGCATGTGCACATGGGGACAAATATCTTACTTTTTGGTAAAATGTCCTCTGGTCGGATGAAACGAAATTGAACACTTTGGACATAACCATCATTGTGTTTGGAGGAAAAAAAGGGTGAGGCTTACAAGCCAAAGATCACCATCCCAACCATGAAGCATGGGGGTGGCAGCATCATGTTTTGAGGTTGCTTTGATGCAGGAGGGACTGGTGCACTCCACAAAACAGATGGCATCATGAGGAAGCAAAATTATGTGGATATATTGAAGCAACATCTCAAGACGTCAGCCAGGAAGCTGGACAATGACCACAAGAATACCAACAAAGTTGTGTAAAATGGCGTAAGGACAACAAAGTCAAGGTATTGGAGTGGCCATCACAAAGGGCTGACCTCAATCTGATAGCAAATTTGTGTGCAGAACTGAAAAAGCATGTGCGAGCAAAGAGGCCTACAAACCTGACTTGGTTACACCAGTTCTGTCTGGAGGAATGGGCCAAAATTCCAGCAACTTATTGTCAGAAGCTTGTGGAAGGCTACCCAAAAGGTTTGACCCAAGTTAAACAATTTAAAGACAATGCTACCAAATACTAACAAAGTGTATGTAAACTTCTGACGCACTGGGAATGTGAGGAAAGAAATAAAAACTGAAATAAATAATTCTCTATTATTATTTTGACTTTTCACATTCTTAAAATAAAGTAGTGATCCTATCTGACCTAAGACAGGGGATGTTTTCTACAATTAAATGTCAGGAATTGTGAAAAACTGAGTTTAAATGTATTTGGCTAATGTGTATGTAAACTTGTGACTTCAAATGTATATGCAAAATTCTCAAAAATGTAAGCAGTGGTGTGAGTTTGGGGCAGGAATAATCTGTTTGGTGACCAATGACTTTCGGAAGGAGTGTGTTCGGGAAACCTGGCAGTGGTGCAGAAGTGACACATTTCATTTTTAAGTGTCCAAATACTTTTTGGGGCCACTGAATGTAGTAAAAAATTATTCGGTGCAAAAACAGTGCAGAAGTTGCTTGTATGTTTTTATTTTAAAAGTGAAACCTAACAATGAAATGAAGCCTTATTCTGCACTCATTCATAGTTTCACACTGTAACATAATCATTCATTGTTAGAACTAGATGGTTCTATTAGCTAAAGCATGTCTAAAGCTATTCATTAGCTAAAGCATGTCTGTTTTCAGATCAGGGCTCTGGGTTCTGTGTGACAGGGAAGATCGAGGCTGGCTTTATTCAGACAGGAGATAAAGCACTGGTCATGCCACCTAATGAGACCTGCACTGTGAAAGGTAAACATTCAATTAATCTAGAAAGATGCACTGCTTTAAGAAGGAACAGCCATTGTTACCAACTTCTGACAAGAAATGTGTCGGCTCCCTCTTCTGGTTTGTTGTATTTTTTTTTTTTTATCTCTTGAACTTACATAACTGACAAATGGACATAGATTACTTCCCCCCCGGCCCCCCCCCCCAACATCAAGATTTTATCTTAAAATATATGCATTTATATAAAGGGAAGTGTATGTTTTTGATTCAGTAACTTATTTTAAAGTTCTTTAAACATTTTGCCTTCTAGTTAATTTCAATGTTCCTACGGTGTGCAAATTAAATTTTAAAAGCACAAATTTCCCATTTCATCTCTGAATTAATATGAGGGTATTTATACTGCATGCACATAAAATATAAAACAATTGTTAGAGGCTTGCATGTCACACTACATGACATTTAAAGGTATTAATGGGATTGTTCACCCAAACATTCTCATAATTTACTCACATTCATGCCATCCCATATGTGTATGCCTTCCTTCTGCTGAACACAAAGATTTTTAGAAGAATATTTCAGCTCTGTGGGTCCTCATAAGTCAATGGCTACCAAAATGGAGGTCCAAAAGCTCATAATGGCATCATAAAAGTAATCCATTTGACTTGAGTGGTTAGATCTATATTTTCTGAAGTGATATGATAGGTTTGGGTGAGAAACAGATGCATATTTAAAGCTGAAGTATGTAACTTTTTCTGTGTTAAAATACTTTTTTCTATCCCATCTTAAAATGAAACAACTAAGTAATTATTCATGGATTCATTTTCCTGAAAAATGTAAGCACTGTGTTTCTGTGGTGCTTTGATAATTGTTCTGTTTGTTTTGAATGACCCGCTTAGACCTGCCCCAACAACGTTAATCAACTAATGGTGTGAGTTTGGGATAGGACAATCTTTTTGTGTGACCAAGGGCAGATTGGGGGCATACTTCGAAAACTGTTTATTTTTGCAATTCTGTTTGGTGGCACTAGTGGCTCAGAAATTACATACATCAGCCTTAAGTCCTTTTTAATATAAATTCTCCTCCCTGCCCAATAGGTGGCGAAATGCACGTACAATGCGAATCACCAAAAACTAAAGACGAATGTCAAAGTGGAGATTGATAGTAAAAAACGACTTGAATATTGATCTGTTTCTCACCCACACTTATATCACTTCTGAAAACATGGATTAAACCACTGGAGTCCACTGGATTACTTTTATGCTGCCTTGAAGTGCTTTTAGAGTTTAAAAATTCACTTGCATTGTATGGACCTACAGAGCTGAGATATTCTTCTAAAAATTAGAGGTCGACCAATAAATAAGTTGGGCAGTACCTGTCGATAACCGATTAATTCGATTCGATACTGAATGAAAAAATAACACTCAAATTAAATTAGTGTTGAACTTTATTACAAAAATAAACAGTACTGACTGAACCATGAAAATATATATATATATATATATATATATATATATATATATATATATATATATATATATATATATATATATATATATAAATAAATAAATGAACTAATATTCAAATTTTTAAGTCAGCTGATTTTTAAATTGAGGTTGTTTCCTTAGTCCACAAGAGGGTGCAATAAATACATAAATACTGCACCATTATATTATTGCATAGAACATTCCTATCCTGACTGTCAAAAAAGAGCATTTTATAAAATAAACAAAAAAATGTTGTAAGTCCATATTCTCAAATATTAAGTCAAAAGTAAATTGGGGGTGACAACGCTTGAAAAGTCATGTTGTTACAATTGAACGGATTCCTTCTACTCCAAATTTAAGCTTCATAATAACAGTGAAATACCACATTGATTTTGATTCAGGACAGTTGTATGTAGAGTAGCAATATTCACAGGTAGCGGTGGTATTCGGCTAAACTTGTGGTGAAGTGGCTCAGACTATGAGCCTAGGCCAGGGGGCTGTTCAACTTGAGAATCTCGAGACAGACACACATTTCCAAGTTGAACATCTTTCCTGACAAAGCATTTAAACATCTCATTGCTTAATCTGTGAAATGCCGATAAGAGAGCAAGACACATGGCCAAAGACCTCCACCAACTGTAAGGGGCTGTTCACATCGAACGCTTTTGCAACCATCCGTTTGTTTTTTTTTATGTAAACGCACGCTAGATGAATGTCTTTGTTTCCCTTTGTTTTTGTTTATTCAGCGTCTCATGCAGGAGCGCTGTTTTTTAGATGATGTATGTAATTAAAAAGAACTTTAAAGCATATGGCGACACCTGATTTCTGTTAAACTGTATTTGTTGCGCTGTGTCTAGCCTTTTTTAGCACAAGAATGTGATCGATCTGAAGTCATCGTATTACAGTGAGGATAACTATTTTTTATTGAAATCAGAAACGTTTCTAATTTGTTTATACATTTCTCTCGGCTGCATGAAGATATTAATTTTCTTTCTCGTCAAGTCAATTTTAATTAAATTTTATTTGTGTAGCACCTTTCACAACACACATCGTTTCAAAGCAACTTTACAGAAGATTAACAGACTATACAACTATAATTTCTTGTGTAACTAGCTTTAAATATGCAACTTAGCTGGCTAACAAATTAATAAACGTGACCAGCTGGATATAAACTAATGCAAATAGATGGTAATAGATGGTAAAAATCGTGACATTTAAACGTTTGGCGAGGACTTGCATGTACTTTTGTCATATTGTTCTAACTTGGCGTCCTCTCAGCATTGTCGGCAAACATACTGCTGTTCTCTACTAATGCAGCATCTAGTCAACATATTAATTACTTAATAATAAATTGACAATGTGAACTGTATACATACCTTTTCGTATTTGTTGTTTTAAATCCGCATTTGAAGTGATCCACTCCATACAGAGTGTAGTCTTTTGTCAAAACAATCTCGTACTGTATAACAACAGCGGAAACTTCCCAGCTGCTCCAGCACTGGACTTAACAGGGGAAAAACTATCGGTGTGTATTTTTGACAATAACCAATAGTTCCAGAAATCTATTATCATGCCAATTAATCGGCAAAACCCATATCAGTCGACCTCTACTAAAAATCTTTACTTGTGTTCTGCAGAAGAAAGTAAGTCATATACCTCTGGGATGGCATAAGGGTGAGTAAATTATTTTTTCATTTTTGGCTGAATTATTCCTTAAATAAACAGGGAAGTAGTTTAACTTAAATATTACAAAATTAAATAATAGTTGGAGGTAAAATGCTTCTTCACCCTCATACATATATATATATATATATATATAAAAAAATTTTCCACATTTCTCATTTTGATGTTATTGTATTGCACAATTAAAAAAACACAATCTGAATAAATACTGTATATTTATGGTTGTGTATGTTTTTTTTTCTGTATGTGTTATTTATTATCCAGCCAAATTAAGCATATATAAGAGAAAAATATAATGAGTGGCTTTTGGATGCTGAATGCAGACTTCTATTTCTCTATAGGGATCACCCTCCATGATGAAGCTTTAGACTGGGCAGCTGCTGGTGATCATGTCAGTCTGACAGTAACTGGCATGGACATCATCAAAATAAAGTAAGCATGTAAACATACATAGGTGTGGAAAATATCACCTTACATAAGAGCATACCATACCGTTACATTATGATTAAATAATATTTTGGTTATTGCATGATACTTAAATCTAACAGATTACAAAAATGTATTGCAAAAAAAAAAAAGTCATCATTGATTCTCTATGATCATGTTTTCTCATTGCTCTCTCCTCTCTGTAGTGTTGGATGTATATTCTGTGATCCCAAAGAGCCCATCAGAGCGTGTACAAGGTTCCGAGCAAGAATTCTCCTCTTTAATATAGAAGTTCCTGTTACGCAAGGCTTTCCCGTGAGAAAACACTTGTTTATCTTACTGCATTCCGACTTATGTTGCATTTCTAGCTTATTAATATACCATCATATTTTTATGGGGGCTGTGCAAATGTATTAAAGGTATTTTACATGATACTCTTTGAAAGTTAATAGGTCCAGTGGTGTGACACGCAATACTCCATCTAAAACTATTTAAACAGTATTTTGTTAATACTTTTATAATTATTCTGCATGCAGCTTTTATCACCTCATAGAGACTATGTGGAATATTTTTTTACTAAATTAAAATTCTCATCATTTACTCAGCCTCATGTCATTCCAGATGTAGGGAATAAAGGAAATGCGACATTTAGGAGTGAACTTTAAATTGCCCTCGTTCTTACACTCTTATATGTAAGGATATTTGGTATGCTAAATTTAGAAGGGAATTTAGGGTCTTGAATTATGTGAGCTATGGACTAAATTAAACTGTCCTTATTGTACATTATTAGGCAATGAAATGTTTAACGGAATTAGTCTCGTTCGCCGACCATTATAAATTGGATAAATGACAAATAACTAGATTATTTGTCTTAATAGATTCTCCACCATTGAAATCATAATACTACGTCTAGTTGTAACAGCTCACAATTTCTACTGTAAGGAATTAACTTTAATAAGTGAATTATGATTAATTCACTTATTGGAGTGATATTATTCTCATGGCTTATTGAAAATAATATCACATGTATTTAGGTACAGTTTTGAAGTGAAATCTTTTAGAAAAAGGGATGAGATTATTTATCAGAATATACCACAGTCACGTCGTCTTTGAATACAGACAAACATTATTACTATTCTAACATCTAATCTAACACATATATAAATAATACAGGTTGGTGAACAGAGTGACAGAATGTGAAATTACTGATCAGTACAGTGAAAATGAACTTTATGGAGTCTGTTGACAATACCTTAAGAACCATTTATCATTCTTTGAGTCTGCATCGATTTGCTATCGGATTACCCAAATAATTTAATTAATGCACCAGCACTTCGAGCACAATTGGAGATACTGGAGTACTTGCATGTCTTTATGGTGTCTCCTTGCGTTCTTTGTGTGGCTTGGTTCTTGGTCGAAAGTTCGTTCCGTCGATATTTTGATCTCTTTATGATTGATTATTTTGTCTGTATGAATGATCATTTTGAAGCGAGGCCATAGAGAGTGAGTTTTATCGGGATGTCGAGTCCCGAGCTTCCTTGGACCTCACATGGCATGGACCTCTTACTGGTCAGCAGAGTGACCAAACGAAGCACGTACAGGCAGAAGAGAGGAGAGCCTCAAGAGCCACGAGAAGATGATGAAGAGGCAAGAGCGCGTGTTCTTCCTATTTGGAAATATTTGAACTGAAATTTGCCGCATCCCCAAAGGTGTCCTGCACCAATCAGAAGTGACTTTTCAGAGTCACATGGTAAAATGGGCTGTCTTTTCTGACAGTTGAGTTATGGTCCTTTGTTTCAAACTCTTAAAAATTTCCCGCTCATGAGCTTTTATATCTTGAGAATGGTACAAGAGACATGATATTCGTTGTCATCAGCTTTCTCTGCATACGCCAGCGAACGCTTGCATACTAAACATGATATTTTTTTCATGTATATTATATGTGTAGGTAACAAAAGATGAAAATCCCTGGTTACAAAATAATTCTGGTTAATTCATGGGTTATACAACATGGATGAAACATTACACACATTTTAAAGAGGTACATCAGTCTATAATCTTTAATTTGTCAGTTATACAATTTCCACAGTTCAAAGCAATTGTCAGGATTACCTAGCAAGACTAGGTCTTGTATAAATCGTGGATTTAAATGCATTCTGTACATTCTAGAAATCTGTAAAGCATTGTGACTGTGTAAAATGTTCCTGGATTAAGATGAAATGTCTTTGTATTCGAGTCATGCAAATCTGGTGGTCCTTGTAACCTTACACAGAACAGCCTGGTTTACTCTGTGTGGGGGATCCAGCAGTTTCCACGCCATAGTTTATGACGTGGAAACATTCCAAATTGAAAGGCTGGGTTTTTCCTAGATTCAAATCATGTTGCTGGAATTCTTCTGCATATATAATCTTACACAGATATGTACAAATTTCTTCAGAAGAACACAAAACATGTTTTTATAAGAATGCCTCAGCTCTGTAGGTGCCATACAATGCAAGCGAATGGTGGTCAAAACTTTGGTTTTGGTTCTTTGGATAAAACTTGGGTTTGTTTGGATAAAAGCATCTGCCAAAGGAAATTTGTTACATTTAGTAGACAAAAATGTAAATGCAAACTTTTGAAGCTTCAAAAGGCAAATAAAGGCAGCATATAAACTAACGGTCAAAAGTTTACAAACGCTATCTAATTACCTCAATTACACTTCCTAGCCCCATCTAGTGGTCTGCACATGTGTGAAGGCCTAGGAAATGTAATTGAGCTTGAAATCATGATCATGCTTGGAGACTGCAATGGTAAGATGTACAGTGAAAAAGGGGTTTCATTCAAAATCGATTGGATTGCTTCAGAAGACATGGATTAAATCGCTGGTGTCATATTGATTACTTTTAATGCTGCTTTTTAGTGCTTTTTGGAGCTTCAAAGTTTTGGTCAGCATTCACTTGTACGAACCAAAAGCTGATATACAGTGCATCCGGAAAGTATTCACAGCGCTTCACTTTTTCCACATTTTGTTATGTTACAACCTTATTCCAAAAGGGATTAAATAAATTATTTTCCTCAAAATTCTAAAAACAATAACCCATGTGAGCTGTGGCTCAGTTGGTAGAGCGTGTCGGCCAGTAATCGCAGGGTTGGTTGTTCGAATCCCCGCCCATACGACAACACGTGCCGAAGTGTCCTTGGGCAAGACGCTGAACCCCAAGTTGCTCCTGATTGCAGGCTAGCGCCTTGCATGGCAGCTCTGCCGCCATTGGTGTGTGTGTGTGTGTGAATGGGTGATTGGGACACAGTGTAAAGCGCTTTGGTAACCTCTGAGGTTAGAAAAATGCGCTATATAAGTGCAGACCATTTACCATTCACGTGCATAAGTATTCACAGCCTTTGCTCAATACTTTGTTGAAGCACCTTTGGCACCAATTACAGCCTCAAGTCTTTTTGTGTAAGATGCTCTATTTTTGAGCAGTTTTTCCCATTCTTCTTTGCAGGACCTCTCAAGCTCCATCAGGTTGGATGGGGAGCGTCGGTGCACAGCCATTTTCAGATCTCTCCAGAGATGTTCAATCGGGTTCAAGTCTGGGCTCTGGCTCGCCCACTCAAGGACATTCACAGAATTGTACCGTAGCCACTCCTTTGTTATCTTGGCTGTGTGCTTAGGGTCACTGTCCTGTTGGAAGATGAACCTTCACCCCAGTCTGAGGTCCAGAGTGCTGTGGAGCAGGTTTTCATAAAGGATCATCTTTCCCTCGATCCTGACTAGTCTCCCAGTTCCTGCCGTTGAAAAACATCCCCACAGCATGATGCTGCCACCACCATGCTTCACTGCAGGGATGGTATTGGCCAGGTGATGAGTGCTGCTTTGTTACCTCCAGACATGACACTTGCCATTCAGGCCAATGGTTTCATCAGACCAGAGAATTTAGTTTCCTCATGATCTGAGAGTCCTTCGGTGCCTTTTGGCAAACTCCAGGCAGGCTGCAATGTGCCTTTTACTGAGAAGTGGCTTCCGACTGGCTGCTCTACCATACAGGCCTGATTGGTGGAGTGCTGTAGATATGGTTCTTCTGGAAGGTACTCCTCTCTCCACAGAGAAATGCTAGAGCTCTGTTAGAGTGACCATCGGGTTCTTGGTCACGTCCCTGACTAAGGCCCTTCTCCCCAGATTGCTCAGATTGGCCGGGCGGAAGCTCTAGAAAGAGTCCTGGTGGTTCCAAACTTCCATTTACGGATGATGGAGGCCACTGTGCTCATTGGGACCTTCAATGCTGCAGAAATTTTTCTGTACCCTTCCCCAGATCTGTGCCTCGATACAATCCTGTCTGTAGGTCCACAAACAATTCCTTGGACTTCATAGCTTGGTTTGTGCTCTGACATGCACTGTTAACTGTGGGACCTTATATAGACAGGTGTGTGCCTTTCCAAATCATGTCCAATCAACTGAATTTACCACATGTGGATTCCAATCAAGCTGTAGAAACATCTCAAGGATGATCAGTGGAAACAGGATGCACCTGAGCTCAATTTTGAGTGTCATGGCAAAGGCTGTGAATACTCATGTACATTTTTTTTATTTTTAATAAATTTGCAAACATTTCAAACAAACTTCTTTCACATTGTCATTATGGGTTATTGTTTGTAGAATTTTAAGGAAAATAATGAATTAAATCCATTTTGGAATAAGACTAACAACAAAATATGGAAAAAGTGAAGCGCTGTGAATACTTTCCAGATGCACTGTATTCTTCTAAAAATCTTTGTGTTCAGCAGAAGAAAGTCATACACATATGGGATAGCTTGAGGGTGAGTAGATGATGAGAGAATTTTCCTTTTTGGGTGAACTATTCCTTTTATAAACATTGCTTTTTATATTTTTTTCTTAAAACGAACTAGTGAATTAAAAATGGTGAAAATCTTTCCTTTATGCATTCATTTTTACCTATCTTGATTTTAGGTTAGTCCATGGACATGTTATGCTTTAAACAGCCTTTTGTATCTACTTGTTTTCTGTGTGTCTATGATTCCCAGGTGTTGTTGCATTATCAAACAGTAAGTGAACCGGCAACTATTAGGAAGTTAGTCAGTATATTACACAAGAGCAGTGGAGAAATTCTCAAGAAGAAACCAAAGTAAGTGTGTGGATGGATAAATATGTTAATAGAATCATGTTTGTTAAATATAAGCCTGTGTGATATATATACACACACACACATATGCAGGTATACACTTGTATACTGTTGTTGAAATAATTACTCATGTTATGCACAAAGTAGATGTTCTAAACAACTTGCCAAAAATAAAGTTTGGTAATATTAAATCTGTGGAGTTGTTAAAAAAAATGATATATATTCCATATTGTGTAGGTCCCCCTTGTGCCACCAAAACAGCGCCAACCCGCATCTCAGAATAGCATTCTTTGATCATATTCTTCTCACCACAATTGTACAGAGTGGTTATCTGAGTTACTGTAGAATTTGTCAGTTCTAACTAGTCTGGCCATTCTCTTTTAATCTCTCTCATCAACAAGGCATTTCCATCCGCAGAACTGCCGCTCACTGGATGTTTTTATTGTTTTTGGCACCATTCTGAGTTATTCTAGAAACTGTGTGTGAAAATCCCAGGAGATCAGCAGTTACAGAAATACTCATACCAGCCCGTCTGCGTGTGTGTTTTTGTATATATGTTTTATTTTTTACATGAAACACAAAAGAAGTTCTAAAGAATGTGAAAATATACAGTGATCAGTAGCTGCCAAATTCCAAAAAGGACAAAAAGCAACATAAAAGAAGTCCATACAACTTGTTTACTATATTCTAAGTCTTCTAAAGCCATTAATTGCTTTGCATAAGGAACAGACTGAAACTGAAGTAGTTATTCACTGAAAATCTTCCCCTCCTCAACTCTCATTTTCTGTTCCACATAATCAAAACTGCTGCATTGCAATTGGTTACATCAAACCTGGTGTGACTCATATTGATGCACTGAGTTTTAATTATGGGGGTGAATCCCAGTCCTTTGGTTTTTTTTTCTCAACCAAAATGATTAGACTTGTGATTTAGGCAAAGAGTGTTAATGCTGTACCTATTTTGTGCAGGTGTTTGAGTAAAGGACAGAACGCAGTGGTGGAAATTCAAACACAAAGGCCTGTGGCTCTGGAACTTTATAAGGATTATAAAGAACTGGGTCGATTCATGCTCAGATATGTGGGATCGACTATTGCTGCTGGAGTCGTCACAGAGGTAAAACATGCAGTTTATGCTCTGAAACAAATACTGATCTTGAATAATATACAATGTCTTGTGTCCATTAATATTCTTGGGTATTGCATCATAAAAATCAATTTTGTTAATACTGTTGATTTTTATCCTGTTGTAGATCAAAGGATAAAAACAAGTCTGAACTGGATCCGTCTGCACATACTGGAGGAAAATCTCTCAACAGAAGTGCAATTCCCCCTTGGAGTGTACACAAATGCAAAGTGCATGCATATACACAAAGATACCCATTTAGGCAACCAGACATTGAAGCTGCAGTTAATTTTACAGAAAACAAACCTTTTCAAAGGCTGAATGTTGTGGTATGAGTGAATGTCTTGTGTTAGAGTTGCTCTTCAGCTTTCAATAAAGAAATGAACTGTATATTATCCCACATTTCCCTCAACTTAAGCCCCCATGATAATCCACTCACTTAAACACAGAATTATTACCTGTACTTTAATTCCATCAATTCATTTATACACCTCTGATCAACAAACTGAACTCATTTTTATTTTATTATGTGACATTTTATTTAGATTGTTGTAAATGGCAATATTTCTAGCTACAATGTGGGAGTAATATGGAATATTTAGCCTTGGTTCAAGTCTAAAGATTTAAAGATTTAAATAAGAATGAATTAGGGGTGTGTACATTAGTGAAGGGGAAAAAGGACAAACTAAAATGAGCATACTGTAGCTGGCTGCCCTCAACTCCATCTATTTCTACGTCCTTTCAGTCGTTTTCTGGCTTAATGATGAGAAACCATAACCATATATCAACTTGGGGAGCCAAGATGACTAATGGAGAAAGAGATGTGGACTGGACAGGAAAGAATTGAATGATGCATAAAACTCATCCTGGTGTCTAATCAAACATGAATCACTTTAAGCATCTGAAGGACATCATTGTGTCTTACTCATCAGATCTTGACATTAATATTAAGGGGTTTAAATCGAAAGAACTTTTTTTTTTGGGTGTATTGAGGCTGAAGTTGTTGGATCTGTGAAAAGCTTCTTCATCAGAAAAATAAAAATCACTGTTTAAAACATGAGTGTCTATAAATAAACATCTCATATGTTTGTGTGCATGTATTTAAAATGTATTTCATTTTTAATTGGTGTTAAATAAATTCTTAAATATGGACCGCAATTAAAAGCCATACTGAAGTTGTGGTACTCAGTTTTTTTTTTTTTTAAACAAGTGAATATGATAAAATAATAGTATAACGTTTGCAAGTGTACTTTAAAATTGTAATGTGATTGACTGGATACTGCTTTGACCCCGCCCACTTATTCAAGATTACAGATTTGCCTACATGCAACATTAGCAACAAGACTGAAAAATATGGGGCTGTACTTGACCTTTACCTCTTGTTTTATGTCTCGGAGGTGGCTGACTTGATTCAATCAGGGTAACAAATAATTGTTCCAAAATACTTGAAATGTTCCATTGAGCTCTGAGCTAGAGTCCCAATTTATGTATTTTTCCATGCTGCAAAGATCGACTTATTCCAAGTGCACTAATCACAGACCCAAGGGAATGTGCCATTAGCTCTGCTTTAAACAGCATCAAAGAGTTTTCTTAATTACCCTTTAAAAACATTTTTGACTATCCTTTTTGTACTACTTACATTTCAGCTAATTGTGCTCTTTGATCTTGTGTTCAAACTTCTAAAGAATGATTGCCTAATGATCCTTCCTTTAATTACCTGCATCACCTACAATGACATTTAGAGTCTTTTTCCTTGTTTTATTTTTCTTCTACTAATATAGATGTAGAGGGTCCTCTCTTTTTCTTTGCAGGTCTTCTTATGATTGGCGCTACTTTTTCCTGAGGAATCAGATTTATGGGTTTGGAAGTTCATGCATTTATCTATTGTGTTTGTTTGGTCATTTTTGACCAAAATCACATTTTCAGATGGAATAAAAATTGTTTTCATTATCTGAACACTACAAGTATAACACTTGGTGACATTTTCTCCATTTGCCATCTGAACACAAAAATGTTGACGATTTGATAAGTGCAAGTAGTCTTAAAACAATAGCCTTTACTGTTTGCACTGTCCATTACAAAAACAAACAAACAAAAAAAGAATAGGAAAGACTAAAAAGATGCAAACTTGTCTAAAACAATATACATATCCCCAGCTGGCGAAGGAAGTATCACCTAAGTACTTGGACCTTTATCACAATGGAGTCAATGTGGGTCTCCCACTCGGTCCTGTGAGATGGTAGTGCCCAGGAACCAGAATGACTCCACTGCTCCCACAGTGCTGTTTAAAATGGTGAGGGGGGTCAAAGTTGACTTTAGGAGGAACACCCCAACAATCATCTCCACTGTTTTGAGCATGCTCAGCTCCAGGTTGTTTTGACAGCACCAGTCAGCCAGCCGTTCAACTTCTCTTCTTTATACAGACTCATCGTCATCTTGAATGAGGCCGATGACAGTAGTGTCATCTTCAAACTTCAGGAGATTCACAGAGGGGTCCTTGGCGGTGCAGTCATTGCTATACAGGGAGAAGAGTAGTGGGGAGAGCACACATCCCTGTGGGGCACCAGGGCTGATTGTACAGGTGCTGGAAGTGAATTTCCCCAGTCGTCATTTTGTCATTTCGTCAAATAAAAGAAAAAAATCAGGCACAATGCAGAACACACGAACGCATGCACGCACACAGAAAAAAATAAAATATCTATACTTAGAAATGTCATAACAAATATATTTAAGATTTTGTTTTTCTTTTCTCACCAGAAGACAGCAATCACATTCTCATATTTTCTTAAAGTTTCACCTTATAGAAGTGTTTTTACTCTTATGACGTTACATACATTTACTCATTTGCATATGCAATTGAATGGTAAAATCAAGACATTTTACATAAATAAAATCGAAATAACATAAAACATTTATTTTTTGTAGTTTTACTTCCATCTGTGTTGGAGGTTAATGCTTGATTTTAGCTTGATTTTAACAACTAGCTTGTTTATTAATTGTCATGTTTATTGAGGTTTATGTTTAAATTGCTGAGAGTCTGTTTTTGTCTTTATGAAATATCTCAAAAGAATATCTTTATATTGAAAGACGATTTTATTCTGGGATTTTTCCCAGATCTCTTTTTATAATTGTCTTTCCACAGAGAGTGCCCTAAAAATGTCTCTCAAATTCAAATAGACACAAATATGCCACAAGCACTTATTGTTTGTTTTTTTTCAGAAGAAAAAGTTATCTGAAGCTGTAGAAATTGAAGTCAGGCCTGTTGAGTTGAGGACCTGCAGGCAAATTAAGTGTAATTGGATTTCCTGCCAGCAGCACCATCTGAATTTTTAAGTCTGATGATGGCCGATTTCCTCCAACCATTTTGGCTATAATGTGCCCTTCAAATAGTAAGAAATATCACTATCAGCCAAAGTCGTATTTATAAGTGTGGAAACTATGAATTCTACTGTAGATGATACCAGAGTTGCCGAGTTGTGATGTTGGAAGAGGCGTGTCATCATGAAAGATGATGGAAAGCAATTATTTTTCAGTGTTATTACAATCATATTAATCGGTTATACATGACAGTCAACAATGACTCACCCTTCGTGGTTTATTTTAAAGAAAATGTATTTATTTGTTAGATGCCATACATTAATTGATCATATATTCATGTAAAAGCGATGCAGGCGTGTTCAGTTATGCTTAATCACTGGTACAATAGATAAGAAAAAAAATCCATAATTTGTTGTATGTTTTATGTTTGTTTCACTGTGTCGACTTCCTTATTTTGTTTCATGCCATAATAACAAATGCACAACTCGGAGGTCAGAGCTTCCCAGGTCTACTTGAAGGCATCATTAGTGTTGCCTGTCTCTCTTTGCTGGGCTCTGAGAACTCTCAAACTCTTATGTATCTTGATTTTGCTACACCTCTCATCCACTCCGGAATAGCATTTTTTCTCAACCAAAAACAGAGACTTTCAAAAACACACTCTAGTACTGCATACGTCAGGAACCAGAAAATTTGTTTGAAACCGAAAACATATTAGGGTGGACATGGCCGTAGAGACTTCCTCACTGTTGCCCTTAAATGAGTCATTTTTAATAATTTTGTCATGCAGAAATGTGTATCTCACCAGGCGAAGTAAGTGGACTGCCTGTGCCCTTTTTGACTTTAGGCTTTGACACTCTCTGCCTCATCCTCCTCAGCCCGGTTTGTTTTAGGCATGCAGCACACATCACTCACGAGAGAGCATAGCAACACAAACACATACAGTGTAACACTGGTAATCCTCTTGCTCATGGATCCTTCACATCTGTTGATATTTTTGTGTTCAATTTAGTCCAGATCATGGTTCCTCTGAATCTTATTGGGCACTTCTTTTTCAGTGCAGTCTGCAGAATTAAAGCAACCAACTCTGCAATTGCCCAATCATAAACACACCTTTATCTCTACGTCCCTTTAAATGTGGTGGAGTTATAGTGAGGCAATGGAAATGTATATATTTGTGTGAGATGGGGCTTTACTTAAAGCTTCAGTATGGGCCTCTCGTGTCCCTTCCATATCCATCTTCATAGTGTGTTCATCAAGGACATTGTAGCATGCCTATTAATATACATACACACAAACAACAGGTGAAAAAAAATCATTTAATCACCAATCTCGAATGATCCCAGTAACGCCATTCAAATGCTACTGCTATAGGGTGAACACAGATAAAGTGGGACACCTCAGCTTTATCATATGTCATTATGTGTATATTTTTCTGCAATAAATGAATCATAAACTAATATAGGATAACACTGATTGATGTAGCTATTTGGATCATATTTTAAACAACGTCAATTACAAATAATTAGAAGGTGTCCCATTTGACCTGTATTCGCCTTATGTTTCTGGGTGATACTTTATCTTTTGAAAAACATTATGGACCGTACATGCCATCATACAGTGACAGATCTGATACATGAGCCGATACATTCAAGCTCTGTATGGTGGTTTGGAGGACTGGATTTCTGCACATCTGATGGTTTTATAATAGATCCATAACTATGTTTATCAAGTCTATAGAGCATGTTGCTTCAATGATATTTTATGGAGATATGCATCAATGCGAACTGAAAGGTTAAACCTGAGAGACTGGTTTATATTTGCTCTCTTTTTTCATATTCTATTCTATCATACTATACTTTAGATCACGCATACAGCAAGCGATGATTGTCAGAAAAATCAGCAACTAATAAAATGGCCAGTTTGAAGCGCCTGATAGTTTGTAACGTTACGAAGTTCAAACAGAATGATTAACAAGTGTTTTCTGTAGTAATTGTTGTGCAAGAACAAGTTAGAGAGAACATTTAGTTCCTTCAGTCTGAAAGCAAAATAACCAACTTATTCCATAATGCGGCTCCTTCCAAAGTACATACAGTCCATGCTGATGACGATGTCTCAATTCTGGATCCAGTTCTGAGAGAGTTTGGAACCATCAATCAGTAGCTGCAAAAGTCATGCACTTTTACATATATGATATTATAATATTCACTTATTTTCCTATCTGATCTAACTGCAGTTCTTGTGAATAGTTTTAGAGGTCACTATTTCAATAAACTTAATTTAATTTATTATTATTAATTTACATTCACTTGTTTAACCATAATTTGTCATCAACTCATTTGACATTTTAGCCAAAGGCAACCATTATTTGCATAATTTTGTAAAACGAGTTTCTGATTCAATGCTGTTAGTTGTTATTAGTTAAATGTCCAACTTCTGGCCTAATCCATAAGCGTCATATCTGCTGGAGAAGCCCTTTTGGTTTATACAACCACTCATTGCATGAGTAAATAAATGCATTGCAGCAGACTGGTGAAAGCTCACATGCAACAGGGCTTTTGCCTGCGCCGCAAACATTTCAGATCTCCTTTTGTCTGATTTTTTCAGCAATTTCTAAATAGGCAAAAGACATGAATTATCTATTGATGGAAAACTATATCGGTGAAAAATGTGTCCCATGCTCTAAACTTCTAGATTCTTACGACCTGTCCACTGGAGAGAGTTATTGCAAAGTTCCAGGAGGTGAGATATTTTTCTCTATGTTTTTTCCTCAATTTCAACATAAAGATGTTCATTTTCAAGTACAAATACATTATGTTTCTCTGCAGATCTAATACTTGGAACATTTATATAATCTGGAACATACACATAAGAGAGCATTTTAATAATGGTGTCAATTGTAAAAATTTCACAGCAGTTTCACCTTTAAAAAATATGTAACCTGACACAATGAATTAGCTGAAGACATAAATTCCAAGTAAGTTGGTTTGCTGAGCCGGTTGATGTACCTTTGGTCCCATTTACTTTTTACAGGGCATATAAAACAAAAGAAATCTAGTGGGCCTCGAGGTCTATTTGATCATTATTAAACCAAAGTAAGATGCGTCTCACACCGCAAGAAGTTGTGAGGGTCAGTGTAACAGAAAAGGACTAGATTTGGGCATGTTTGTTATATTATATGCTGCATGTTATTTTATGCATAGGACAAATTGGAAGACACCACTTTAATTCAACTTAAAGTGCTTAAATCTTTATACTTTTCTGAAAATAAGGTCATGGGCTTTGCATAACTTTTTTTAGACACAAGTTTACACAACATCCTACCAACTGCCAGTATAAAGCAAGACACCAAACAACTTGTGAAATATACTCATCTGAAAGGCACATTTGCGCAGCATGATTAAAGCCTGGTTTCTGCGTGAGTGTGACACGTGTATCATCACAGTACCACTGGCGGAAGTGAAGTCATCTGCTCTGCTTCATTCTACTTTGTTCATGGATCTGGCGTGTGTCAACTTGGGATATACTGTATAGCACAAAGCAGATTACTTACGCAAGTGAAACCGAACTTCCCTCAATATCACGGCACAGATGAAAATTTATGGGACCTGTTTGAATTCTAGTGAGAATTTTCTAGCTTTAAGAACTGCATTTGGAGGAAGTCAAACATCTTGAACAGCTAGCCACCCCCCACCTTGCAGTCAGACTATTTGAACTTCTATAGTCCTAATAAGTGCAAATAACTAGAACTAATAAGGTGTAAATTAAATTACATTCAAAAGGTTCCAGATGCTAAGATGAAAATCATTCAGAGTACTGAGATACTTCAGATATCTATCCTGTAAATACTATAGTATATCAAAATACATAACATTACCATCACTTTACTATGGTACTGTCACAGCTGGCTTTTTTTAAGGTCACAGTGAGAAAATGTAACAATATCATGTGAATCCTTAGATGCTTTAAAAATGTAAAAAATTATGCTCTAAAAGTCACCCGAATCAAATTGTAAAAAAAAACACAACAACAAATACACTCAGCCACTAATGTTTTGGCCTCAGCTCCTGAAGTTTTGAAATCCTAGAGACATCCCTGGATATTGACAATGCTTCTGCTGCTGTGACATTACAAACAATCCCCATGAAGCAGATCTAGGCATGTGGAACCTGGGGTGGAGGAGGGTTCCAGAGAAAAACTCTTGTAGCACGCTGCAAAGAAACCAGCATATCAGCAAAACTGAGCCATTATGTTAACAAATAGAGATTCATGTTGATCGGCTACCCGATAACAAGCCAGAGGACCAATCTACACCATGCAAGCCAAATGGTTTAACATGTAACATGCGAGTGAGCCGATATCAGCTTATCCCACATAGGAGTTGCATGGCTGAACTTTGCTATACGTATCTTGGCGGACTAGTAACGAGAATTGCTGTGGCTCTACCATGAGGATTCAAATCGCTGCTGGACTGTTTATTGGCTATGGTCTCCATAAGCTGCAAGATAAAATCTACCAATAGGAGCATTCCAGACAGAGAACAACAACCATTTTAAGCCAGTTAGAGTAAAACTGAGTTCAGGGTCAACTTGTGCAGTTGTTGGCTGTAATAACAACTTTAGTTAATGATATTAGCGTAACTCACCTCTGTTCATAGCCTCATGTCATGCACCCATTTTTTAAACTCAGCAGCTCACCGGGAAAATGCCCGGTATGCCAGATTACCAGTCCAGCCCTGGGCTTCACCATTCTTGTCATATCTGAAATGTGTACATATTTCTAAATATTGGGTATTGTCTTCATGTTTTTCCAATTGGTGTGGTCAACACTGTGTTTGGTACGGCCCGCACACGGGGGATGCATTGGTGTCACACTCTGATGTGCCATTGATCTAATTTATGGAGAGCACAGCGAGACTGATAACTAAACATAGTGCGCCAGATTGTAAGAAGCTTACATTTAAACCCTGCTGTTACATCTGCCGATGCTGGCATGGAGCAATGCATCAGCACTACAGTACGATCCAGCTTCTCCAATCAGGTGATACACAGCTTGGCCAATCAGAATATTTTTTAGCGTAGCCAATTGACATTACACTTTCTTTCTGTAGCAAAACAAATGAAAATACTCTGCTCAAACAATCCCAATCAAAAAGATATTGGCAAAAAAATTAATAAATTACTGTTTATGTTTCTGAAATATAACAGGATGTCACTGAATTAAACGTGCAATGTAAAATACTGTTTGAAATGTTTATGGTTACTGCACATAGTATGCAGCATTAAGTGTATACAACACAGTACGCAGTCAGCTAATATTCCATTTAAAACTGTCTATATTAAAGAATTGACTTCGTCTGCCATGTAGTTCTGATTTCTGCCACACTGAGGTGCTCAGAATGCATATTAGTGTAGGAGCAAAGCATATCATGATCTCTAACATTTATTCTCTCTCTGAGTTTTTCATCACGCACTCACACACTTCCAAATAGGAGTTTACAGAGCCCAGTTATAATTGTATGATTTATTCAAGAGACATCGAAGTCTCAACAAAGAATTTTGTTGAACTGAGCTTTTACCCAGAATTCCTCTCATTTTGTGGAGGCGACTCGTCAGTGGAAACTGGAGTGCCCTCTGATCCCTCCAACAACAATGGAGCACTCAGCAGCAAAGACCCCCAACAGAAGGTGAGACAATAATCATGTTTACATTTTTCCCCATTCTGATGGTTGATGTGAACATTAACTGAAGCTCCTGACCCGTATCTGCCTGATTTTATGCACTGCAGGAACACTGTTGGCTGATTAGATAATCACATGGATGATTGTTGGTGCCAGACGGGCTGGTTTGAGAATTTCTGTAACTGCTGATCTCCTGGGATATGCACACACTACAGTCTCTAGAATTTACTCAGAATGGTGCCAAAAACAAACCAAAAAACATCCAGTGAGGGTCAGTTCTATGGACGGAAATGCCTGGTTGATGAGAGTTCAACAGAGAATGGCCAGACTGATTCGATCTGACAAAGTTTACAGCAACACAGATAACCGCTCTTCTCAACCGCTCTGTGTTAAGAAGAATATCATCTCAGAATCTGTTCTGAGATGCAGGTTGGCACAAGGGGGATCTACACAATATTAGGCTGGTGGTTTTAATGTTGTGGCTGATTGGTGTAATCAAATAAGTGTGGCATCACATAGCATTTTTGCTTTCTTGGTAGATTAATGCTGGTTGTGTTACTAGTTTGGACATTACAGAAGCCCTGAACTGCAAGGTGCCTTCCCAAGCCAATTTGTTTTCTCTCCAAATGTTATCTCCAAAAACTTTTGTTTACTAGATAACAATTAGCATGCGCTACCGATCTCATCCACCAAGTGCCACTACCAGGACGCATAATGCTCATGCATGCTTTTGCTTACAAGTTGACAGAATGTCTGTGGTACTTTATCCGTGGATTTATAGTAACACTAGAAAATACATATTATACACAATAACAAGTACGTTTTGCTAACCTTAATCAAGACAAAAAAATAATCTATAGTATTAATCTACGGATTCATGAAATCACACAATTTAATGAATATACCTCAGGTTACACATGTTTCATATGGCAATTACTGTCAAGTGTGACAACGTTAGTTATTTCTGATAGTTTAATATGATGAGACGTGATATATATAGCAATGGGTGCTTTCAGTGTAGACAGTGTCAGTGATAATAATGGGAAAGATAGACAAGACTGAATGAGGCATGGCAACGGTCAAAGACGTCCATATAGCGCATGTTGTCATAGGCCAACAAATTAAAAAGCACAATATCAAAATCAGCATCGAGATTCTCAATGGTGAAGGCCATTAAACAATTAGAAATAACTCCCTTAGTCACACTTGACAACAAATACCATATGAAATACTTAAATTTAAGGGATATTCATTCAATTGTGAGATTTCATGCATCAATAGACTCTCTAATATTATAGATGTTCTTCCTTAATATTGTTTTGCTATTCATGTTATTATGTTAAATAACTATAAATCCACAGATGAGGTACCACAGACATTCTGTCAACTTTGAAGCATGAGCATTATGCTTACTGTTAGCAGCACATTGTGGCCAAGGTTGGTGGCGCATGCTAATTATTAGCTAGCAAGTTCTCATATGCTGCCTCTTGAGGAGAAATTGTTTTTTGGACAAAAAAAAAAAATGGAGAAAAATAGATTTTTGTTGTGGCTTGGGAAGGCACTAAAACACAATATATTTTTCTTCACTTTGAATTTTTCACCTTGCGGTTCAGGGCTTCCATAGGCCATTGTGCTAAGATGGAGGAAAAAACCCCCCAAAAAAACACAAACCACACATAAAATCGACATGCTGTTTACGAAAGTTAATTTCCCCTGAAATCAGCCACACTCAAGTGAATTACTGACAAGCGCCATCCCCCATCAGGCATTTTTGCATCAATATAAGGGTGAAGAGGGCACCTAGATGCATTGCGGGGAGGGTGTGGACAACACTTCCACAGCAGAATGCAGGTGGCTATTACATGTTGCCACCATCATTCTAGGGTAACGGACTCCTCCGCACTGATGCAAGAAGAGATATTTGGTCCTGTAACCTGTGACACCCTTTGACGAAGAGGAAGTAAAATAATGCTGCAACGGTGTACGCTATGGTTTAGCTGCCACAGTTTGGTCCTCAGATGTTGGGCACATGCACAGGGTTGCTAGGAAACTGCAGGCTGGGTTGGTGTAGACCAACTGCTGGCTGGTCAGAGATTTAAATCCTCCATTTGGGGGCATGGAAAACTCGTACCACTTCTTCAGAGGTTAAATCAGTCATCACTAAACACTGAGCTGTACTCAAACACACTCAAGATGAAGCGAAATATGCAGGGTGAGTGAGTCACTGCGTGATTCATCTGTCATTTCAAATCAGATTACAAATTATATAGAGGAAGCATTCAGCATAATCTTTGTCTTGTATGATTGGGAAAAGTTCATGAATCAAAAAATACAAGTACTTTATTTTTTTGGTCCCTTGTGAAGTGTCATTTTCTAAATACTTTCTCTTATCACAGGCAACTGCAAGTTAATGTCCATGAAACATGTAAACACTGTGGTTCTATCGGGCTTTCAAAAAAATAAAAAATAAATAAATAAAAAATGTTACGCTACTTGATTATCAACTTGGTCTCAGAAGTTTTACCAAAAATTATTTGAGAGAGAGAGAAAAAAAAGGCACAAATGAAACAATTGTAGGCATACAATAAATGTATAGAACTAGGTAGGTAAAGTTTGTCGAGACTATTTGTTGGCTTGACAGCCTTGTCTGAAATTTTTACAAAACCAAATGGAAAAGCAAGAAAAAGGGAGAGAGAGAGGACACTTTATAATATCTCATCTCTCAAATCCCCACTCACATCTCTTTCCTGTTTTCAAACCACTCTCACATGAAACCAGGCTTCACGCGTTTCAGACAAGAAGCATATTTAGCACTTACTATGGCCATATGGTTTTAAATTTGCTTCGGCAACCCAAAATGTAGCTTTGGTGGCTGCCAAAAAATGTTCAAACAAGGAAAAAACCCTGGTTGTTATAGTGATTGAAAGCATTTGAATTCTCCATCAGTGTTTTTGAAATTTACTTGTTTTTAAAAGGAGAATATTCACTTAACAATGCCTCTGATGTAATATGTCAGTAGCGTTTTTTCCATTTTGCGCAGGTAACTTTCATCATATCCCTTTCTGATCACAGTGGAGACACATTTAACTATTTAACTGCAAAGAGTGCAAGCAACTACAGCAATATGCTGGCTCATAACACACTAATATTCAAACATGCACCAACCAGGAACAAAGAGCAGGAGGGTATTTGTACACATGAGCTAACAAGAAGATGAGTAACACCTGGGACACAATTAGGGCAATGGACAGGAAGACAGACATAACAGAGAAAGATACAGAACTTCAAAATATGAGTCTCTTCAAACTTTCAACATAAGAGTCCTTTGGGAAAACATTAGCATGACGTGACGAGACACATATGAACATACTTCAATGTAAGTTTATAGGATTTGTTTTCAGATTTGATTGTCTGTTGTGAGAAAACCATAAGTGAAATCAGTAATAAATGCCATAGCTACCAGAGTCAGAACAGTCTGAAGGTCTATACTAAGTGTTGTGGATGTAGCTTACAATTAATAATTTTATTCTTGGTTTAGTGACTTTTGAAAAAACCCTAGACCATGTCTGTAGCATTACAGTATGTTGGCTTTGTCAAGCAAATATAACTATTACATTTATGTGGCTAGCTTAGCTTAGATAATTGTGTCTTGGAAGAATTTGATGAGTACATATTGAAATCTCAGTCTTTTGCCTGCAGACTTTGGTATCTTGGCAAATTTGATCACAGTTTGAGACATTGTTGAGATCTCTTCTGAAACTATGGATTTGGATCATTTAGATTATCTGTGTCTTTCTTAGAAGAAGTAGAATATTTAAGCAAAAGCACATTTTGCTCCACTTTGCTCTCCATTTAATCTCATTGTGGCCTATAAGAAACATATCAGATTTAAGAGGTATTATATATGATTTTTCTGTCCAATGGTACACCATATGGATACAAAGATTGGGTTTGGGACTACAGACTCTTGCATGTTCGTTTTCCACAGGGTGCGTGAATCAGTGTACTGTTTCCAAGAACTATCAAAGCATGAGTTTTACAGAGTGTGGGAAGTGACTTTCTGACACATAGCACATCACAAACACGTGTGCTTCTTTCTGCAAAAGCCCACTGCTGTTCTGTGCTTCAATCCGACACTCACAATGCGCTTCAGAATGTTCCATATGAATCAGCTCACGAGTTGGATTTACACACCAGTAATGGACACATGTGAAGATAAAACTGACCTTTTTCTCATAACTGTGCAAGGCCTCTCTGGTCTTCAGGACAAATATCTCTATTAAAGTGTCTTATCCTTATCTCTTGACATTCTTTTTAAAATTTTACCCATTGCATTATCATGTTTATGGCAGTACCATGGTATTCTTGTTCGAGTACCATGTAAATACCATGGCACTCGAACATGGTTGGAATTTATTACTATTGTTTACAATAGTATTAACACTTAAGCCACAGTTAAAAAATATATTAAAGGACTTGGTGAATTGGAACTTGTCAACATTTGATGTAATGAACTGCATCTTTTTTGTGACTTTTGGGCCCATTGTACCATGGTATTACCATATTACACCATGGTACTGCAACAATACTTTTTAGCTTAAAACTTTGTGTTTGAAAAAGGCATATAAGACGCACACCAAGAAACGTCGTGTGTGCCAAGCTCTAGTGCAGAAAAGCACAACAGGGGCAATTCATGTTGAAAGCTCTAACAGAGATATCTTGGATCTGTATTGAAAAGTTCTCTAAGTTAATTAAGGGCGTGTGCACGTTTGTGTGAGAAAACTGAAGGAAACTTGTGAATGTGTTCAGTCACGTCTCTGCGTGCTCACACACCATTTATACTCAAAGGGCAGAGCCCACACTGGCAGATTTTATTATGGGTTGACCACAGACGAAGACCTGTACCACCCTGTGAGCACGCATACACACACACATACACACGCATAGACCCTGATAGCTGCACTATGTCTTTGGTAACACTTTACAATTGCATTTATGCATTTGGCAGACGCTTTTATCCAAAGCGACTTACAGTGCGCTTATTACAGGGACAATCCCCCCAGAGCAACCAGCTACCTTCTGATTAAAAGATATGTGCTTTAGCCCACTAGGCCACCACCACTACAATAATTTTCCATTCGTTAACATTAGTTAATGCAGTAGGTAGCATGAACAAACAGATGTGTATGACTTTCTTTCTTCTGCAGAACATAAATTAAGATTTTTAGAGAAATATCTCAGCTGTGCAGGTCCATACAATGAAAGTGAATGGATGCCAGAACTTTTAAGCTCTAAAATCCACATAAAGGGAGAATAAAAGTAATCCATAAGACTCCAGTGGTTAAATCCATGAGTTCAGACACGATATGATAGGTTTGGGTGAGAAAAATATCAATATTTAATAATTTTTTTTAATCAGAAATTCTCCTCCCTGCCCAGAAGGGGTCGATGTGCACGAAGAATGTGAGTCACCAAAAACAAAAGGAGAAAGTGAAAGTGAAGGAAACATTATTGATTTGTTTCTCACCCACACCCAGGGTTGTATTTTCCAGGTTTAATGGGGGAGATAACTATCCAATTATTTTTAAATCACAATAATCTAATTTTAGAATATAATATAATATGAACCATAAGTTTTATTTGATATATTCTGTATACAGTATATACAGTGAAGAAAATAAGTATTTGAACACCCTGCTATTTTGCAAGTTCTCCCACTTAGAAATCATGGAGGGGTCTGAAATTGTCATCGTAGGTGCATGTCCACTGTGAGAGACATAATCTAAAAAAAAAAATCCAGAAATCACAATGTATTTATTTGTATGATACAACTGCAAATAAGTATTTGAACACCTGTCTATCAGCTAGAATTCTGACCCTCAAAGACCTGTTAGTCTGCCTTTAAAATGTCCACCTCCACTCCATTTATTATCCTAAATTAGATGCACTGTTTGAGGTGGTTAGCTGCATAAAGACACCTGTCCACCCCATACAATCAGTAAGAATCCAACTACTAACATGGCCAAGACCAAAGAGCTGTCCAAAGACACTAGAGACAAAATTGTACACCTCCACAAGGCTGGAAAGGGCTACGGGGAAATTGCCAAGCAGCTTGGTGAAAAAAGGTCCACTGTTGGAGCAATCATTAGAAAATGGAAGAAGCTAAACATGACTGTCAATCTCCCTCGGACTGGGGCTCCATGCAAGATCTCACCTCGTGGGGTCTCAATGATCCTAAGAAAGGTGAGAAATCAGCCCAGAACTACACGGGAGGAGCTGGTCAATGACCTGAAAAGAGCTGGGACCACCGTTTCCAAGGTTACTGTTGGTAATACACTAAGACGTCATGGTTTGAAATCATGCATGGCACGGAAGGTTCCCCTGCTTAAACCAGCACATGTCAAGGCCCGTCTTAAGTTTGCCAATGACCATTTGGATGATCCAGAGGAGTCATGGGAGAAAGTCATGTGGTCAGATGAGACCAAAATAGAACTTTTTGGTCATAATTCCACTAACCGTGTTTGGAGGAAGAAGAATGATGAGTACCATCCCAAGAACACCATCCCTACTGTATAGCATGGGGGTGGTAGCATCATGCTTTGGGGGTGTTTTTCTGCACATGGGACAGGGCGACTGCACTGTATTAAGGAGAGGATGACCGGGGCCATGTATTGCGAGATTTTGGGGAACAACCTCCTTCCCTCAGTTAGAGCATTGAAGATGGGTCGAGGCTGGGTCTTCCAACATGACAATGACCTGAAGCACAAAGCCAGGATAACCAAGGAGTGGCTCTGTAAGAAGCATATCAAGGTTCTGGCGTGGCCTAGCCAGTCTCCAGACCTAAACCCAATAGAGAATCTTTGGAGGGAGCTCAAACTCCGTGTTTCTCAGCGACAGCCCAGAAACCTGACTGATCTAGAGAAGATCTGTGTGGAGGAGTGGGCCAAAATCCCTCCTGCAGTGTGTGCAAACCTGGTGAAAAACTACAGGAAACGTTTGACCTCTGTAATTGCAAACAAAGGCTACTGTACCAAATATTAACATTGATTTTCTCAGGTGTTCAAATACTTATTTGCAGCTGTATCATACAAATAAATAGTTAAAAAATCATACATTGTGATTTCTGGATTTTTTTTTTAGATTATGTCTCTCACAGTGGACATGCACCTACGATGACAATTTCAGACCCCTCCATGATTTCTAAGTGGGAGAACTTGCAAAATAGCAGGGTGTTCAAATACTTATTTTCCTCACTGTATTTTACATTGTGTATATACAGGGTTTTCATATGCTATAAATTAGAAAACACAAAGAGGATGTGTTGTATTTATTTATGCATACACTAAAATCATCAAACACATGCACATATATATATATAAAATGTATCCTGTGTATGTATGTGTATATGTAAACATATTACATGTACAGATACACACACACACACACATAAACTGTATATACATTTAGTTTGCATTCTTTTATTTACCAATGCACTTTGAACTAACATGAACTATGAACAATTGTATTTTTTTTTTAAATTTACATTAAGCAAGATTAATAAATGTTGAAAAATACATTGTTCATTATTAGTCCATTGGATCTAATGAACTAATGTTAACAATTGGAACCTCATTGTAAAGTGTTACCATTATAGCACACACACACACAAATACTGTTTATAGACAGTACACATATGTATATGTAAATGGTATAAATTTGAAAACAAAAAGATGTTGTATTTATGCATAAACTTCACAAAATAGTGTGAAATGTTAATAACATAAAGAGAAAAATAGACTAATACACAAGAACACATAATAAACAAGATAAAACAATAATGATTATTAAAAAAACTAAATAATTATTGTAAAACAACAGACATTTTGTATGTGTCCATTTAGACAGGCAGATTAAACTATGCATGTAAACTTTCTGTGTGAACAGAACAGCAGGTCATATCAAAGCAATTTTCCATCAAGGCCCGTGCTTCGTGGAGGGGACCTAATGCTCCAATGAATTTTGCTGACTTGTGAGAAATACCTCCAGTGTAATCAGGTTAAATAAACTCAAGGAAACAGAAGGAGAAATTTAAAAAGCTGTCTCTTTCACCCCCCCAAATCTGTCTCTGCCCATTCATTTATTTGTCTCTTGTGTGCGTGACCCATGGAGAAAATGGCAGAAGATCAAGTAGCTAATAAAACTTCCTGCAACAGAAAAAAAAGTCTAGAGAATATATGTGTGTGTGTGTGTGTGTGTGTGTGTGTGTGTGTGTGTGTGTGTGTGTAATGTTTGTCTGTACCACCCACCCTGTCAAAAGTCATTTTTATTTGTATAGCGCTTTTCACAGCACACATCGTTTCAGAGTTATCACTGTGTAGTTTGATTAAATATGATTGTAAATTGTGTTTAACAATAAATAATTAGAAACCCAGTGAACAAGCTGATTGTGACTGTGGCAGGGAACACCCTCTGGCCAAACAGCATGGATATAATGCTAATATTATTTATTTGTTCTAAAAGTTAGTTATTAGTTATACAATTTGTAAACTAAATAATTGTTAAGGGCCAGTGTTTACATAAAGATTTTGTAAGACTAATGCCTTTGATACAATCCTGGATTAACTGCAGATGTTCACATAGAATAATTATCCTTTTTTAGTTGGCTGATGAAGTGTTTTCTTGTCAATTAATTGATAGTCTTTGTATTCCATTTCAAGAGTGTTGTACATCAATAGACTTTGATGATGGAGGCAAAGATCAGTGATGTGCATCGCAGTTAAACCGGCAGGTCATTTCAGTGAGGTCTATCCTAAATCCACGGTTCAGGCAGTGACATATGAATTATCCTTATGTCTTATGGTTGGAGTTGGCATCAGTTCATCGTCTGAAGTGATGTGTGGCTGGCACCGGCTGTAGTTAATCATCATCATTCAGCAACACATAGCAGTGGAGTCCAACACAGAGCATGAACGGAGCTGGATCTGGCCGGCTCTGGTGTGAATCCCGAGGTTGAAACAGGGAAACAAATAGAAAATATTAGCGTAGATGCCATTCAATTTATTGCAGAGTTATAGATCATGATAAATGTTTCTGGTTCTGGCAGACCTAACTAAAGCAGTCTAATTGTGAGGATGGATAAATGAGGTGTATGCCAGAAATAAATAGATGAGTCTTTAGTATAGACTTAAACTGAGTGAGTGTGTCTGCATCCCGAACATTGTTAGGGAGACAATTCCATAGTTTAGGAGCCAAATAGGATGAGGATCTTCCTCCTTTTGTTGATTTTGATATTCTAGGAACTATTAACAGGCAATAATTTTGCGATCGTAACGTGTTGGAATATAGCATGGTAGAAGGACACTTAAGTACTGTGGAGCCTGACCATTCAAAGCTTTGTACGTATTTAACAGAATTTTAAAATTAATATGAAATTTAACAGGAAGCCAATGTAACGATGTTAAAATGGGGCTAATATGATAATATTTCTTGGTTCTCGTTAGCACTCTGGCTGCAATGCATCACCAGCAATGCATTACAATAATCTAGTCTTGAGGTCATGAACGCATTCATTTTTCATTAAAGTTTTTCGGCATCAGCAACAGAGAGCATTCTGAGGTGGAAGAATACTGTTCTGTAAACACTGAACATTTTCATTTTCAAAGGACAGATTGGTATAAAATAACAAAAATAACACCTAATTTCTTCGCTGTAGAAGATGATGTAATGGTACATCCATTGTGAGTCAAATTATATTTTAGGATCTAAAAGCACTTGAAGAGAAATACAGCTGTGATCAGATGATAAGAGCAAGTAATTTGTAACTTGTATAAGTGCAGTCTTTGTACTGTGATGGAGCCTAAATCCTGACTGAAATTGTACATATATACAATTTTCTCTGTAGAAATGAACATAGTTGAGAGGACACTACCTTTTCTAGTATTTTTGACATAAATGGGAGATTTGAAATCGGTCTATAATAGCAAATAATCCAGGATCAAGCTGTGGCTTCTTAGTAAGGGGTTTGATAACTGACATTTTAAAGTTTCTTGGTACATGTCCTAAGGATAGTGAGGAGTTAAAAATATTTAGAAGAGGTTCTGAGATTACTGGGAGCACCTCTTTTAAGAGCTTTTTGTTATTGGATCTAACATACATGTTGTGGCTTTTAATGCTTCGATAAGTTTTGTTAGCTCTTCATGACATATGACAGCGAAGGTCATGTCCGCCCTTTATGCCGATAGACACGTGTAGAGGAGTGGAGGAAAAAATTACATTATGAAAAGCAGAAAAGATGGTATTTCTGTGTTTTGGAAATGGTCAGATATTTTAGGGCTCGTACACTGTAAATTATTCTCATCACATGGCACTTTAATGATCTGAAGCGATCACGTAATCCATGCACCTATAATACAAGATCTGATTCACTCTCAGGATAATAAAGAGACAGGATACTTCTCATTCAAATTTGTTGTGTTATTTCAGGCAATGTGAATATGGCATACAACTATCAGTCAGTTACTGAGCCAAGCTTCCTGGAAGCAATCAGACTCTTTAAAATCTTAGTATTATATATTTTTAACACCGTTATGAAACTCATAAGGTCTGTATGGAATCAGTTTCTCATTTCAGCAGAATTCCAACTACTGCCATTCAAAAGACTCAAAATCCTCTGGCCCTAGAATGTTTATTTAGAAAGCGGTTCACTGGGGGCTGTAAGACATTAAGGTATGATTTTCTGTTAAGCAGATTTGAAGCACTGTGTATTGCCAAAAGTGCTATACAAATACAAATGTCTTGACCAAATTTTTGGCTAATTTGGTGATGCTTTTAGCTACAAATAATAATGTAGTGGTACTTAATTTACAGTAACATATAATAGCATATTTAAATCCATTCTGAAACCATATCACCCCACAACCAGGGCAAAAAATGTGGAGAAAAATAGATAAATGCAAATTCTGTACAGGGAAATTCTACTGCAACACAATTGTGTAACTATGACTAATTGAATGTATAAAGTTTGTCTTTGATGTTGGCTTGACTTTGTTTGAAAATGTGAACTAGTTTTTAAAGTTTTAAGTTTGATGATTATACAGACATTACAGTAAGACAAACAACCAGCTAGCTACATAGTCAGACTGTCACATAGATAGCAACCAGAGAAACCATCAGATAGATTTTTAGACAGACACATCCATCCATCCATCCATCCATCCATCCATCCATCCATCCATCCATCCATCCATCCATCCATCCATCCATCCATCCATCCATCCATCCATCCATCCATCCATCCATCCATCCATCCATCCATCCATCCATCCATCCATCCATCCATCCATCCATCCATCCATCCATCCATCCATCCATCCATCCATCCATCCATCCATCCATCCATCCATCCATCCGAATTAGTGGTATCAAACCAGAAAGTGCCTAAATACATTATTGTCTTAATTTTCAACCGTAAATCTATTGTTTAATAAACTAAACCAAAGTTTTTGGTGAAATGTTATACCTGAAAAATGTGCTTATGCTATATTTCTTTAATATAAATGCTACTTGGTTTAATATTTTGTTATCTAATGCAATGCAATGCTTTCTTCTTAGAGCATAACAGTGAGTAGTGTACACCTTACGCCAATCTCCCAACTCTGGCGTCATCGAAAGTAAGATGATGCCCGTATACTGACAGATACTGTACAGTCTTATATGAGACAGTCCTCCTCAGCATGACCACATTCACTGTGGTGTTGATGCTTACAGTAAATGTAAGTGTTGCTGGACCCCTTTCTGCTGACTAGTGTTGTATCACTTATCCAGATGGTCTCACTCCATGGTAACAACACACACAACCATACATGCAGACATATTTATGCGTGATGGGGAAATTGTGTACCTCTGTTTGTGTCTGATATAAGTTACCAAGTGTGAGGGATACAGAGTGTGTGTGTGTGTGTGTGTGTGTGTGTGTGTGTGTGTGTGTGTGTGTGTGGGGTATTGAAAGAGAGATAGAGAGAATGTGAGGTCACAATTGTTTTATGGAATTGAGATGTGGAAAGGAAGCTAACAGAAAGATTTTAATATTTTATCATAAAAGTCAGTGAAATAAGAGAAATTTTTTGTTGCTCAATGTGATTGTATCTGTCTATATCAACGTAAACAATTAGGTCAACAAAATCATTTTTGTTGGTTAAATCGAGTAGAAATAGATCCTTGAGGTAATGCAACAATTGGAGGTTACCAATTGTTTCAGTGCAGATCATTTTGTTTTGAGAATTTGATGAGATACTGTATGTTGAAGATATAAGATATGAAAGCTCATATGAAAAATAATCAACTTTTACTAGCAGACTTTTGTATTTTGGCCAATCTGAGCACAATTTAACATTGTTGAAATCTCCAGTGGAAACACAAATGAGATTACTGAGGTCTTTTATCAGGAGATAAACCTCAAAAGCAGGAGACTTAAGCAAAAGCCTTCATTTGCTGTTCATATGATTTCCTGCCTACAAGGTAAAAATCCCTGATATTATAAAGAGATCTTCTTTTTTTTTCTTCCTGTATGGGGGTTTTCTGAGAATTAGGAATTATTTAAAGAATTGTGAACTCTTGCTGACTTTTAGAATAATTATTTCAGAATATAGCTGAATAAAAACACTGCAGCGTCTCTACCTTGACCTGACTTAAACCATGAAGGCATAATCAACTGTGGTCAATTTAGATTATACTGAAGTGCGATTTGCATCATCAGATAACTTAGAAGTGTCCCAAACAATATCATAAGAGAGGCATTTAAAATGAGACAGTTTATCACATGAAATAAGCATCTCAACACATCAATCAAATCCTGCGTCATAGTGAATCAGCACCCACATCTGAAGAGAGAAACAGAGTGAGGGCCAATCGCGCACCTTGAAATGCAATCAGATGATTCAAAACTTATGGACCACTCATACACTTCTGATGAATGGATATTTGTTCTGGATGTGTAAACAATACAGGCATTTATGATGAAAAGATAAAGCTCGTGCGTAATACCTATTGTCGTAAGGGGAAGTTATGGCAGCGATTTAGGTCGTTTATGATACTTCAAAGTGTATTACAGTTTTTCACATTCACTTTGGCTCATTTTTTAAACAGTCTTAACATTCTCTAAACTGCAACTGCAATTGTAACAACTGTTCTATGGGACATCACAACTCTATTGCATGTCTGTAAAATGTAGTAACCAAGACATTTAATTCATGCTTCAAAACCAAGTTGTTTTGTCATAAATTGGCCAATGCCACCAAAATGAAAAGTCTTTTTGTGATCGTGTGAGCCGTACTGGTCAAAATGTTTAGATGTTTTTTTCACCATGACAGTCGACCCTAAAAATGTTTGTTATATCAATATTTATTTAATAATATTTATATTTATTTTTTTATTTTTATTTTTTATAAAAAACATTTTGTTCTGCTTTTTTGTTGGCACTGACTGCTTACTGTACTATACAAGTTGGCTTGACTTTGTTTGAAAATGTGAACTAGTTTTTAAAGTTTTAAGTTTGATGATTATACAGACATTACAGTAAGACAAACAACCAGCTAGATACATAGTCAGACTGTCACATAGATAGCAACCAGAGAAACCATCAGATAGATTTTTAGACAGACAGACAGACAGACAGACAGACAGATCCATCCATCCATCCATCCATCCATCCATCCATCCATCCATCCATCCATCCATCCATCCATCCATCCATCCATCCATCCATCCATCCATCCATCCATCCATCCATCCATCCATCCATCCATCCATCCATCCATCCATCCATCCATCCATCCATCCATCCATCCATCCATCCATCCATCCATCCATCCATCCATCCATCCATCCATCCATCCATCCATCCATCCATCCATCCATCCATCCCAGTTTGAAGGTCTCTGCCAATTTGTTGGATGTAGCTTGAAAGCTCTAGGAGGAATTACAATTTGTCAAGCCATAATAAAAGACTTTTGATTTTTTTTGTGTGAACTTTCCCTTTTAAGTTTCCCTTTTTTTGTGTAGAAATGCAGGCGGGCAGCTAGATGTGAGACCTTTCCTCTGTTTGAATAGGTTGACAGTGACACACCTCCTTTAACAGTCCCTTAAAACACACACATCCACACACAAACACAATCCAAACACACAGGTGACTGACCTTGTCCTAGATATTTAGTGCGTCATTGCTTTATTTACATTCTCATTGATTTCCTTATCTTATTTGTTATAACACTTGCATCACAACACCATCATTTCCACCGTATCATTCTTTATTAGTTAACTTGGTAAATTACTGCAGCTTTGCATTGCTGACTTAACTTCATATCACTGGTTTATCCTTTACGTTATTAAATTATACAAATATTTTCATTTGGTGTTTGGTGACAAAAACTAGCAATAAATAAGGGCAGAAAATTGTGTAAGAACATCAAACCAAGTCTAAATATTAGAAATCAGTGGAGGTCAAATTCTAAGGTGACCAGATTTCTGAAATGAAAAATGAGGACATTTCAAGTTCAGTGATCAATAGGTCATTTAAATTTCATGTTACTTATAAAAAAACAGAACAAATTAGATTTTATGTATTTTGACCAACAAACATTTTTTTTATATATATATATATATATATATATATATATATATATAATTTTTTTTACAGTGTGGTGCATCATGCTTCTGTTGAAGGGATGAGTTCATTATTTTCTATGCTATACAGATGACATTGTGGCATAAGACTGAACTAAACAAACATGTATAAACAATGAGGAACTATTGCAGCTAACTCCACAGCACAGGGGTCCTGCCCTTTGAGCATGTTCATCATTTCATGGAATACAGTGAAGAATGTAAACATTTAGCATCTAAAACATATTTTTTCATATGACACAAAGATATTCAATATTGTATATTAATGATGATAATAATAATTATTATACTATTTTACCTAACTGTTAACTGCATATCTCATATGGACCTGTTTTTCTTCATTACTATCTTTTATTTTAAGTCTTATGCATTACACATTATTTCCATGTTATTAATGTCATATTCTTATTTACATTTATTTTGTGTATATGGTAAAACAACAAATGAGCAAATATGTGAGAAGGCGCGTTCTTTAATCAATGTGTGATATTACTAGTGTAGGAGGGAGGAAGATGGGATGGTGGGCCGATAGCGCTTATATACATAACACACACTGAATAAAGATACAATTATTGATTTTATTTGTTCATCTGTGGGGATTAATTTGACTAGGTTTCACCAGCATGTTATAGTTTGAGTGATTTGTGTGGGAATTCCCGCATTATGGAGGCCAAACTTTCAGGAATGTTTTACGCTGTGCAAAACAATCCTGCACCAAATTCCGAACCTGTTATAAAATACATAACAATCTAACTTTATAACAAAAATAGCTAGTATGTGCTTTAATCTGAAGCTTATAACAGTGATGATAATTCTCTTCAATTGCCTGGTCCAGTTCTTAATGGCAAAACTGGCCCGACCATTGCATTTTTTTCCATACAATGAAAGCTAATGGTGACTAAGACTGATTGGGAGTTCAATCTCAAGGCCATATATACCTGTAATTATTGGACACATTTTGCTTAAGAAAAACAAAGGATATATTTTCTCTTATTCGGGTGAGCTAATGGAGTAAGGGCATGTTCGTTTTGAAAATGTGACTGTTAAAGAACCTAGAGAGAGGCAGACATATTGACTCCATTGCTGTAAGTGTGTTTTTAGGTGTGGCATTCATTAGACTAAACGGAGACGTCTAGACTCAGAAGACTACAACGGTTTTCCCTGTGCATGCGTGTAGATGCTTTGAGTGCATGTCTCTTTCAGTCCACTATACTCCTTAAGCTTCAGACAGGCGCCTCTGTCAACCATTCAGGGAATGTATCAAGAGTTTGTTTGAGTACATATGTCTCTGTAAGTGTGTTATTACAGTATTCAATGAGCATGCAACAACTTATTTCCTGTCATGAACAAAGTGCAGGGAAAGGAGCATTTCCTGGGATTCTTCCCCGTCCACATTGTTCTTCCGACACACACACACACACACACACAGAGATGCACACATTATATGAACACAGCAGGTAAATGAATGTGACTCAGAGACTCTCCAGGGAGACTTTCAGATAGCACAGAGAGAGGGAGAAAATACTTACATAAAAAAGGCATCTTTGCTAAGACATTAAAGCCATGTTCTTTCAACTGTAAACCGTTCAGATTTTTTCATCAATCTTACAGTATTGTGAACAAAACCACTGATGAAAAGATGAATCCCTCTTGAGCAAGGACACCCATGTGGCAAAAAAGTATCATTATATTATAATTATTAAAAATAATAAAAGTAATAATAATAATAATAAACATTATTATTTTTACCTGTATTATCATTATTATTATTATTATCATTAAAATATATTTGAAAAATATTGTTACAGTAACAGATGTTGTAAACAACATGGTTGAAATAAATATATTTAAAAATAGAATAAATATTTTAATTAAACCTTCAAATTTCAAAATATATTACAAAATGCACCAAAGGGGCAAAAAAAATCTATTAATTTAAGAAAAGTTTTCGAAATTCGAAATGTATTCTTATTTAGAATTATACAAAATAAAAACGAAACATATTCAAAACACATTTTCATAAATATATATATATAATATTTCCCTATGGAATGAAAGTTTGAAAGAAAGAAAGTTTGACAAAAATTTTGAATAAAGTTCGAAATAAAGTTCGAAAGAAAGTTGAAAGAAAGCTTGAAAAAGTTCGAAAGAAAGAAAGTTTGAAAGATATAAAGTTTGAAAAAGTTTGAAAGAAATAAAGTTTGAAAAAGTTTGAAAGTTTGAAAGTTCTAAAGAAAGAGAGTTTGAAAGATATAAAGTTTGAAAGAAAGTTTGAAAGAAAGTTCGAAAGAAAGTTTGAGAGTTTGAAAGAAAGAAAGTTTGAAATAAAGTTTGAAAGTTCAAAAGAAAGAAAGTTTGAAAAAGTTTGAAAAAAGTTCGAAAGAGTTTGAAAGTTCGAAAGAAAGTTTGAAAGAAAGTTCGAAAGAAAGTTTGAAAGAAAGTTCGAAAGAAAGTTTGAAAGTTTGAAAGAAAGAAAGTTCGAAAGAAAGTTTGAAAGAAAGAAAGTTCGAAAGAAAGTTCGAAAGAAAAAGTTCGGATGAAGTTTGAAAGAAAAAGTTTGAAAGAAAAAGTTTGAAAGAAAGTTTGAAAGAAAGAAAGTTTGAAAGAAAAAGTTCAGAAGAAGTTTGAAAGAAAGAAAGTTCGAAAGAAAGAAAGTTTGAAAGAAAAAGTTCAGAAGAAGTTTGAAAGAAAGAAAGTTCGAAAGAAAGAAAAAGTTCGGAAGAAAGTTTGAAAGTTCGGAAGAAAGTTTGAAAGAAAAAGTTTGAAAGAAAAAGTTCGGAAGAAAGTTTGAAAGAAAGAAAGTTTGAAAGAAAAAGTTCAGAAGAAGTTTGAAAGAAAGAAAGTTCGAAAGAAAGAAAGTTTGAAAGAAAAAGTTCAGAAGAAGTTTGAAAGAAAGAAAGTTCGAAAGAAAGAAAAAGTTCGGAAGAAAGTTTGAAAGTTCGGAAGAAAGTTTGAAAGTTCGGAAGAAAGTTCGAAAGAAAGAAAGAAAGTTCGAAAGAAAGAAAGTTTGAAAGAAAAAGTTCGGATGAAGTTTGAAAGAAAAAGTTTGAAAGAAAAAGTTCGGAAGAAAGTTTGAAAGAAAAAGTTCGGAAGAAAGTTTGAAAAAAAAGTTCAGAAGAAGTTTGAAAGAAAGAAAGTTTGAAAGAAAAAGTTCGGAAGAAAGTTTGAAAGAAAGAAAGTTTGAAAGAAAAAGTTCAGAAGAAGTTTGAAAGAAAGAAAGTTCGAAAGAAAGAAAGTTTGAAAGAAAAAGTTCAGAAGAAGTTTGAAAGAAAGAAAGTTCGAAAGAAAGAAAAAGTTCGGAAGAAAGTTCGAAAGAAAGAAAGAAAGTTCGAAAGAAAGAAAGTTTGAAAGAAAAGTTCGGAAGAAAGTTTGAAAAAGCTTGAAAGTTCAAAAGAAACTTCGAAAGAAAGTTCGAAAGAAAGAAAGTTCGGAAGAAGTTTGAAAGAAAGAAAGTTTGAAAGAAAGAAAGTTCGAAAGATAGTTTGAAAAAGTTTGAAAGTTCGAAAGTTTGAAAGAAAGAAAGTTTGAAAAAGTTTTAAGGTTCGAAAGACAAAGTTCAAAAAGAAAGTTTGAAAAAGCTTGAAAGTTCGAAAGAAAGTTTGAAAGAAAAAGTTCAGAAGAAGTTTGAAAGTAAGAAAGAAAGTTTGAAAGAAAAAGTTTGAAAGAAAGTTTGAAAGAAAGAAAGTTTGAAAGAAAGTTTGAAAGAAAGAAAGAAAGTTTGAAAGAAAAAGTTCGGAAGAAAGTTTGAAAGAAAGAAAGTTTGAAAGAAAGAAAGTTTGAAAGAAAGAAAGTTTGAAAAAGTTTTAAGGTTCGAAAGAAAGAAAGTTCGAAAGAAAGAAAGTTTGAAAAAGTTTTAAGGTTCGAAAGAAAGAAAGTTCGAAAGAAAGAAAGTTTGAAAAAGTTTTAAGGTTCGAAAGAAAGAAAGTTCGAAAGAAAAAGTCTGAAAAAGCTTGAAAGTTTGAAAGAAAGTTCGAAAGAAAGTTCAACAGTTCGAAAGAAAGTTTGAAAGAAAGTTTGAAAAAGTTTGAGAGTTCGAAAGAAAGAAAGTTCGAAAGAAAGAAAGTTCGAAAGAAATAAAGGTCAAAATAAAGAAAGTTTGAAAGAAAGCTCGAAAGATAGTTTGAAAGAAAGTTTGAAAAAGTTTGAAAGTTCGAAAGAAAGAAAGTTTGAAAAAGTTTTAAAGTTTGAAAAAGTTTGAAAGAAAGAAAGAAAGAAAGAAAGAAAGTTTGAAAGAAAGAAAAAAAGTTCGAAAGAAAGAAAGTTCGAATGATAGTTTGAAAGAAACTGAAAAAGTTTGAAAGTTCGAAAGAAAGTTTGAAAAAGTTTGAAAGTTTGAAAAAGTTTGAAAGTTTGAAAAAGTTTGAAAGAAAGAAAGTTCGAAAGAAAGTTCGAAAGAAAGTTCGAAAGAAAGTAAGTTTGATAAAGTTTGAAAGTTCGAAAGAAAGAAAGTTCGAAAGAAAGTTTGAAAGAAAGTAAGTTTGATAAAGTTTGAAAGTTCGAAAGAAAGTTTGAAAGAAAGAAAGAAAGTTTGAAAGAAAAAGTTCGGAAGAAAGTTTGAAAGAAAGAAAGTTTGAAAAAGTTTTAAGGTTCGAAAGAAAGAAAGTTCGAAAGAAAGAAAGTTTGAAAAAGTTTTAAGGTTCGAAAGAAAGAAAGTTCGAAAGAAAGAAAGTTTGAAAAAGTTTTAAGGTTCGAAAGAAAGAACGTTCGAAAGAAAGAAAGTTTGAAAGAAATAAAGAAAGTTTGAAAGAAAGTTCGAAAGAAAGAAAGTTCGAAAGATAGTTTGAAAGAAAGTTTGAAAAAGTTTGAAAGTTCGAAAGAAAGTTTGAAAAAGTTTTAAAGTTTGAAAAAGTTTGAAAGTTTGAAAGAAAGAAAGTTCGAAAGAAAGTAAGTTTGATAAAGTTTGAAAGTTCGAAAGAAAGAAAGTTTGAAAGAAAGAAAGTTTGAAAGAAAGAAAGAAAGTTTGAAAGAAAAAGTTCGGAAGAAAGTTCGAAAGAAAGAAAGTTCGAAAGAAAGTTTGAAAAAGTTCAAAAGAAAGTTCGAAAAAGTTCGAAAGAAAGTATGAAAGTTCGAAAGAAAGTTTGAAAGGAAAGTATGAAAGTTCGAAAGAAAGTTTGAAAAAGTTTGAGAGTTCGAAAGTTCGAAAGAAAGTTCAAAAGTTCAAAAGAAAGAAAGTTTGAAAGAAATAAAGGTCAAAATAAAGAAAGTTCGAAAGAAAGAAAGTTCGAAAGATAGTTTGAAAGAAAGTTTGAAAAAGTTTGAAAGAAAGAAAGTTTGAAAGAAAGAAAGTTCGAAAGATAGTTTGAAAGAAAGGTTTGAAAGTTCGAAAGAAAGAATGTTTGGAAGAAAGAAAGAAAGAAAGAAAGAATAGTTTTCTCCAGAACTCTTTCTCCGGAAACTGTGAAAGAGGGTACAGACTGTACCACTGGCAACACTACACCGGTCATGGCCAAAATGCTTGTGTTATGTGCGTGTGTCACATAATAAAACAGGGTTTTGCTTTCATCAGTGGTTTCCTCTGTAAACGGAGGTGGTTCTTGCAAACAAAAGACACCAATGAACAAAAGTCACTTTGTTCCACCCTAAAGTGAACTGACGTGTCGTATTATTGGACATCTCAGAGGGACTCCCACAGGGGAAGTCAATTTAGACTGGCACAAGCTTCCTGAAGGTCTCAAATACTTGGAGAAAGCTGTCCATTAGCATTTTCATTCAATGGAATGGTTGTTGGAAGTATGTCACCTGCATGCTGCCATCACTGCTTATGGGCTCTTAGCTCTATTCAAACATGTACTTATTTTTCTGAAAAGCGCTCCATCAGATGTGACACCAATATCCGTACAATGGCTCGTCTATCTTGAAGTGAGATGCAGTACTTTTCTTCAATATTATCCAAAATATCTCTTCGATCAGGTGTCGTCAGAAGGATGTCTCTTACATTCTAAAAAGAAAAAGTTTAAATAACCCCACATATTGCTTCAAATATATCTTAATTAAAACAGGTTTTGTAAATTCATGAATAAAAACAGTCAAGTCTAGACTGGTCAGAAAATGTAAACCTACAAATGTTGCTACTTGCACCTCAGATATTCTGTGCTCAGGGCCATGTTGTTTTTCTCCTAGTATTATTGATATTGACTATATTATCAGACAAAGTTTGAAATTTGTTGTCTAGTAGCAGTGCCAAGATCAGGCACTGTTCTTGAGTCCTTTAAAATACAATATAACTTTATCTCCCTGGTTAGAACTGGAACTTCAAATTTTCGGTAAACTATTGCTGAATGAGCGATAACATCCAGCTTGAGCACACTGAAAGTTACTAAAAAAAAAAAAATCTCAGGACCCAAAGACCTTTTGCATTTAAAGCAGATGTAACCCATGCCTACTACACCTAAAGCCTTGCACTTACATCAAGCACCTTCTTGAGGTACTTCTGGAATTTTAGACGAAGTCTAATAACTGGGATATGTGAGGTTAGTGTGACGTTGTCTAGAAGGACGAGAGTTTCTTGATCAATCTTCTCAGCTGCAAGAGAAAAGATATGCAGAACAAAGATATTTTGATGAAGATATAATGAGTTATAGTTTCCTTTAAATGAACATTTAAAGAATTTTGGACATTCAAAGTGTTTGGACCCATTGACTTAATGCCTGATATATCTTTTTTAAAATATTAATTTGTGGTCATCTGATGAACGGAAGTCAATGATGAGAGAATTGTAATTTTTGGGTGGACTATCCCTTTTAGAAAGCAGTGGACTTGTCTTTTCAATGTAAGTTTCAAGAATTTTAAATAAGGGTAATATTTTAAAGAAAAACACCACAATGTATTATTTAGGCCCGAATAATATGCTGGAAAATTACCAATGTTCCACTGTGACTGTCACGATTCCCTGTTGTCAGCCTTGTGCTTTTCCCTCACCTTCACCATAAACTACGTTTCCCACATTTCCCGGCCCTAATCACTCCCTCATCATCCCCACCTGTCTGTCATTCCCTCGTTTAGTTCTATGTGTATATAAGCCCTGTTGTTTTGTCAGTCCTTTGTCGATCGTTGAATGTTGTTCCTGCCTGTCACCGTGTTCCAGCCTCTTCCCCTCGTGGTTATTTTATAGTGTTTTCCCATCGTGGATATTTCTTGGTTGCAGTGTTTTCCTTTGTTTTATGTCCAATAAAGAAGCTGCACTTAGATCCTCACTCTCCGGCTGCTCATTCGTTACAGAACGATCGAACCACAATGGATCTAGCAGCATTTGTTATGGAGCTGACCCAGGCAGATCTAACCATTCGGGAGTTCACCCACTACTTCTCCCGCGTAGCTGGTTTCACCGGCTGGGATGACAAGACCCTGAAGTCAGCTTACAGAACCGGTCTACCCATACACCGATGGTGGGAGTTGCCTGAGATAGGTAACTACACCTGGCAGGAATATGTGGAGCTCATCCTGGAGACGTACGCTGCGGAGGAGCCTCCTCTCTCGATTCCGGGTTGGGCTTCTGGGTATTCCGCGCCTGCCACGGCCAATGAGCCAACGCCCACGCCTGCCACGGCTAACGAGCCAACGCCCACGCCTGCCACGGCCTACGAGCTGGAAGCCTCGTCCGTCCCAGAGCCGGCGTTGCCAGCCTCGTCCGCTCCAGAGCCAGCTTTGCCAGCCTCCTCTGCCAGGAAAAGGAGGAGAAGAGGAGGGGCTTCTGCTCACCAGTCTCCGTCCTCCATGGCCAAGTCCTCAGAGCCAGAGCCAGCGCCTGTAGCCTCGACCGTCCAAGAGCCAGAGCCAGCGCCTGTAGCCTCGACCGTCCATGAGCCAGAGCCAGCGCCTGTAGCCTCGACCGTCCATGAGCCAGAGCCAGCGCCTGTAGCCTCGACCGTCCAAGAGCCAGCGCCTGTAGCCTCGACCGTCCAAGAGCCAGAGCCAGAGCCAGCGCCTGTAGCCTCGACCGTCCAAGAGCCAGAGCCAGCGCCTGTAGCCTCGACCGTCCAAGAGCCAGAGCCAGCGCCTGTAGCCTCGACCGTCCAAGAGCCAGAGCCAGCGCCTGTAGCCTCGACCGTCCAAGAGCTAGAGCCAGCGCCTGTAGCCTCGACCGTCCAAGAGCCGGCCCTTCTTGAGCCTCCAGAGCTTTCCAGAGCTCCGCCTCCAGAGCTTTCCAGAGCTCCGCCTCCAGAGCTTTCCAGAGCTCCGCCTCCAGAGCTTTCCAGAGCTCCGCCTCCAGAGCTTTCCAGAGCTCCGCCTCCAGAGCTTTCCAGAGCTTTCCAGAGCTCCGCCTCCAGAGCCACTCACAGCTCCGCCTCCAGAGCCACTCACAGCTCCGCCTCCAGAGCCACTCACAGCTCCGCCTCTCGAGCCACCCAGCGCTCCGCCTCTCGAGCCACCCAGCGCTCCGCCTCTCGAGCCTCCCAGAGCTCCGCCTCTCGAGCTTCCCAGAGCTCCGCCACCCAGTGCTCCGCCTCTCGAGCCACCCAGTGCTCCGCCTCTCGAGCCACCCAGTGCTCCGCCTCTCGAGCCACCCAGTGCTCCGCCTCCCGAGCTTCCCAGTGCTCAGCTTCCCTGTGCTCAGATTCCCAGAGCTCCGCCTCCCGAGCCTCCCAGTGCTCCGCTTCCCAGGGCTCCGCCTCCCGAGCTTCCCAGAGCTCCGCCTCCCGAGCTTCCCAGAGCTCCGCCTTCCGAGCTTCCAAGGACTCCACCTTCTGACCCTGTCTCGTGGCCTCCTCTCAGGCCTTCTGACCCAGTCCTGTGGCCTTCTCCTTGGCCTCCTGACCCTGTCCCAGTCCTGTGGCCTTCTCCTTGGCCTCCTGACCCTGTCCTGTGGCCCTCTCCCTGGCCTTCTGACCCTGTCTCGTGGCCTCCTCTCAGGCCTTCTGACCCAGTCCTGTGGCCTTCTCCTTGGCCTCCTGACCCTGTCCCAGTCCTGTGGCTTTCTTCTTGGCCTCCTGACCCTGTCTCGTGGCCTCCTCCCTGGCCTTCTGACCCTGTCTCGTGGCCTCCTCTCAGGCCTTCTGACCCAGTCCTGTGGCCTCCTCTCAGGCCTCCTGACCCTGTCCCAGTCCTGTGGCCTTCTCCTTGGCCTCCTGACCCTGTCCTGTGGCCCTCTCCTTGGCCTCCTGACCCTGTCCTGTGGCCTCCTCCCTGGCCTTCTGACCCTGTCCTGTGGCCTCCTCCCTGGCCTTCTGACCCTGTCCTGTGGCCTCCTCCCTGGCCTTCTGACCCTGTCCTGTGGCCTCCTCTCAGGCCTTCTGACCCTGTCTCGTGGCCTCCTCTTAGGCTTTCTGACCCAGTCCTGTGGCCTTCTCCTAAACCTCCTGACCCTATCCTAGCCCTGTGGCCTTCCTCTAGGCCTCCTGACCCTGCCCTAGCCCAGTGGCCATCCCCTGACCCGGTCCATGCTCTATGGCCGCCTCCCTGGCCACCTGACCCACGGCCATTTCCCTGGCCTCCTGACCCTGTCCCTGCCCTATCTGTATCCTTGCCACCCCCCCGTTCTGTCATAGTCTTGTCCCTCTGTGCCCCTTGTGTCCCCTTGGACTGCCTGTTTGCCCCTTGTGCCCTCTTGGACTGCCTGTTTGCCCCTTGTCTGCTCGCCCCGAGCCCCTCCCTCACCCCTTGGACAATTGTTTTTTTTGTTTTGTTTGTTCTTATTTTTTCTTTGAGGAGCGTCTGGAAGCCGCTCCTTTGAGGGGGGGTTATGTCACGATTCCCTGTTGTCAGCCTTGTGCTTTTCCCTCACCTTCACCATAAACTACGTTTCCCACATTTCCCGGCCCTAATCACTCCCTCATCATCCCCACCTGTCTGTCATTCCCTCGTTTAGTTCTATGTGTATATAAGCCCTGTTGTTTTGTCAGTCCTTTGTCGATCGTTGAATGTTGTTCCTGCCTGTCACCGTGTTCCAGCCTCTTCCCCTCGTGGTTATTTTATAGTGTTTTCCCATCGTGGATATTTCTTGGTTGCAGTGTTTTCCTTTGTTTTATGTCCAATAAAGAAGCTGCACTTAGATCCTCACTCTCCGGCTGCTCATTCGTTACAGTGACCACATACCCATTATAGGTTTCACCATAGGGGCATGTTGTCACAGTGACTTTTCCTCAATTAATTGAATGTTTTAAGTATCTTTAGATTCTGGCCTTGCGGATAAAGAAAATATTTGTATGTAATTCTATAAAATATATAGTATAATATATAATATTCTTGATTTAGATTTAGAATGTTTTGAGGGTTAGACAAACTGTTGCTTTAAATGCACATTACTTTCTGCACATTACTTCTGTCAGTGTTTTATATGTAAAATGGAATTTAAAATCTAGTCTAAAAAAGTCTTAAAATCAGTTCATTATGTTGCTATTTGACTACAGGAACCCTGTATAATATTATAAATTAATATATACATTCAAATGTAGGAATTAACTGCTCAAGATTCCACTCTGTCAGTTTACTTTTCACATATCTGTAATATCTGTAAGAAAATAAATACCAGTTAAAAGGCAACTTATCATTATGGCCACCTTTTAATTATATCCAAATTTAAGAGAATTTGATGTCACATGAAGCAAACTAGACTTAATTTATCTTTTGTTTAGGCATTTCTGGCTATTTATAATGTGTTGTCAGGTCTAATGTACTAAAGAAGAACTGAAAATTAGGTAAAAATGCCTCAAAATTCAACATGCAAAACTACCATGCAACTTTCAGACAAAATACTAGAAAGCACAGTTAGCTATATTTAGACATGTTTTCTGTTAAATGTACTGCTAAACAGAGCGATAATTAGCTAGAAAAAGGGCGGGAAACTTTTTGAAGTAACTTTCTGACAGAAAATTATCAAGATATCACATTTCAGGTAGCAATATATCCAATATATTATATCATTTATAATGAAATAAGCAAAGTTAATTAACAAGTTATGGTAATGTTTTCACATTCAGACTCTCAACGCTGAACATTGAAGACCATGGATGTCATTCAGCTACGGAGTAAAAAGTTTTATTCCTCCGCCAACGAAAGTAGTCCAACTAAACCCAAAGCATTAGTCTTGCCGCCAAGAAGCACACAAACTGAAAGATTATCTGAATAAAGTATGTGAGGGAATCCACATGATTTTAGCATCTTTACATTTAAACCATTTTAAAATCACTCCTCTTAAGCTCCACTTCAGTGGAGTTTCCTGTGCATCTGCAGACTTGGTGTGATAGAAATTACTCCAACCAAAACCCGCCAGCTTAAAACAACACGCTCCTCGCTGCAGACAATTTCACACTTCTCTCTCCATTCCAATTTGATTTGCTATTTTTTTTTTTTTTTTTTACACCGATATTCCTGGCATGAGCCCTGAAAACAAAGAGGGGCAGAGTGATACTATATGAATACTCAAGAGAACCGTTGGAACTTGTTTAACGTGACGTGCATGCTCTCTATCACATCAGCACTCACATCAGGAAAGAGGAATGACAGAGAAGATTTGCATGTGTGTATGAACTATGTGTGTGTGTGCTGCTTGCTATGTGATATATTCTGTTGCTAAAGTCTGTGTTTGACCTTTTGTGTTGAAAGGTCTATCATTATTTACTCACCCGTCCTTTATGTTGAACTCTGAAAATAAATCAGTCATATTTGTTCTTTTGAGCAGGTTCTTATCATTGACAATTATTTAAAGGAATCATGGATTGGCCCAAATTGGTTCTTGAGTTCAACTCGCTGGCTCGATGCGGTTGCAGCGGTAATTGATTGAACAGGTCACTGGAGGGGAAAATTATTTAGAAATATAGTGCCCAATTCATATGAACTACATTCATGATATTTTAACGGTGCTTTTTTGTCTTTATTTATTTATTTGGACATGGTCAGACTTGGCCAGACATGGTCCCTCTAAACTGTTGTGTGTAAAACAGCAGTGTGAATATTTTTCCTTTTGTATTCCATTCAAAAAAATAACCATAAAGCATACAGTTTTAAAATGAGCAAATAATGACTACATTTCCTTTAAAAATGTTTTAATTATTTTAGTGTGTGTGTTTGTGTACACATGCTTTTTTCCTGCTGAGTTGTGACAAGTGTTGTGTGTGACTCTTGACATTTCTGTGCAGACGGCCGTCTCCAGCTCATCTCAGCTACTTCCTGTCCATACACACCCCACTTCCTGTCCACAGAGAGGGGCTATTTTAAAGCAAGTGAAGGCCTGGAAAGGCATAAAAGAAGCCACGAGTGGAGACAAGCAGACTGCTGACTCTGTGTGTGTGCGTGTGTGTGTGTGTGTGTGTACATGTGTGTGTGTGTGGGGGGGGGGGGGGGGGGTTATGGGCATGTTTATGTGATTTACAAGGACAATTTTTTTAGGTTACAAACTGGTAATTTTTGCAATGCAAAGCTTTTTTGTGAGGGTTAGGTTTAGGGGTTGTGTTAGGTTTAGGGGATAGAATCTGTAGTTTGTACAGTATAAAAATCATTATGTCTATGGAAAGTCAGGTAGACCAACGTGTGTGTGTGTGTGTGTGTGTGTGTGTGTGTGTGTGTGTGTGTGTGTGTGTGTGTGTGTGTGTGTGTGTGTGTGCTTGCGTGTGTGCGTGTGTGTGTGAGGAAGGATTCCATAAGTGTTTTGGCTGTGTGGATTGAGGAAACCAGGAGAGAATGAGATCAATGACCTCACAGTTCTTCATCAACCCTCTTCAAATATGGAAGTGTAGGCGGTTTATGAGGAATTTTTTTTAAGGCTACAAACTGGTAATTTCCAGGGTATTTATGGAGAGTCCTCATAAGGATAGGTAGACCAACATATTTTTCAAATATGAGATTTCAGATCTCATTTCAGATTAATTGTGCTTGTAGTTTTCCACTGAATGAAGCCTTAGCTTGACGCTTTTTCCACTCCCTTCGTCCACATCCACTTCATTAAATCCACAGGGCAACTTGTGAAAAATATATCCGTTTAATTGTTTATCAACGAAAACATCAGCACAGTAATATTACAAAATGAAAATGATTATTAACGACAAAAAAGAGAAATATAGGTAAAGGTCAAAAAACTGTGAGGCTCCACTCTATGCTTGCCTGACTGATCTCACCGATAACTTCGCTAACTCTCGTCACTAACTCTCACGAGAGTATTTCCAGCACTTAAAGGTGCACGCAGTTAAAGATAACAATCCTCTATTCCCAAAATATCACCAATGTAATTATAAATACACTCAAAATTATCCCCACACATTTTTAGATAATTACACAATTAACTCCTTGCATTACTGCAAATATTAACTGCATCAAACTGTAAATATTGTAAATATTCCCTTCAATTTCTCAACATAAAAATGAATTATGCAAATGACTGTTAAACGCATAAATTAAATTATTTATCAATTAACTGCATTTAGGCTCATACAGTGCTATTTGTTGAAATGAGACACAGTATATCTACAGAGAGGACTTGCTTTTCCTTATATTCACCAGTAATCATTTTGGCACACTGAAGGCATAAATGAAAATAACTACTTATGAAACCATTTCAAACATGTTTTAAACTGTTTTTCAGCTTTAGAGTAGTAAGCAATGAAAACTCCAGTGCCATGAAGGTAGATTTTAACCGAAAGCTTGAACTGTGTACTACTTTTTTTCCCTGTTTTTCCCAATTTTATATGAGTGATTATTTACAATATCTGTTGGCCAAAACAATGATTTATTTAAAAAAATATATATATTTAAAAAAAATTACTGTTTTCATTGTTTTGCTTTATCATGAATAGTTTTGAGCTTCATAATTGTTTTAATATTTATATTTTGCTGAGAAACAAAATTTCACGAGGGACAAAAAAATAAATATTTTTCGTTTTGGTTCATTCCGAGCAGAAACAGTAATTTTTCGTTCCGTTTCCAGCGTTCCACAGCTGACTTTCCAAATGGTAACCGGTTAGAATGAGATAAAAGAACAGTTAATAACATTCTTATTAAAATGACAGTACTCTTTGCTAAGGGTGGATGATATACCAGTTGGAGTGTTTCCAGATCTCACAAGAGAAACACACCTGCTTGGGAAAAACTGACTCAAAATTAGGGATTTGCTTCACTCAAAATAAGCAAAAATAAGCGATTACATTTTTCCCATATGGGGGAATTTTCAGGATGGAAATCATAAGAAGCATGTATACAGTAGCCTATATAAAGTAACGTCTTTTCAAGAAATTAATTGTTAATATTAAATATTTCCCCAAAAATATTTGACAAACCTTTGCCCACTTAAAATCACTGCATGGATGCATTTGGACTAAACTTTTTTTTTAACATTGGTTTTTAAACATTCTTATGTTCTACTAAAAGAGTGGTGGTGGCATAGTGGGTTAAAGCAGATAACTGGTTATCAGAAGGTTGTAATCAGAAGATCGCTGTTTCGATCCCCATAGCCAACACCATTGTGTCCTTGAGCAAGGCACTTAACTCTAGGTTGCTCCAGGGGAATTGTCCCTGTAATAAGTGCACTGTAAGTCGCTTTGGATAAAAGCATCTGCCAAATGCATAAATGTAAATATAAAAGAGAGAAGCTGTCCTGGTTACTTCTGCAACCTCCATTCCCTGATGGAGGGAACGAGACGTTGTGTTGATGTAGTGACACTAGGGGTTGCTCTTGGGTGCCCAAGATACATTTGATCTTTGATTAAAATGGCCAATGGGAATTGGCGAGTGGTATTTGCATGCCACTCCCCCGGAAATACGGGTATAAAGGGGGCGTGCATACCGCTCAGGTTTTGTCCTGAGGAGCCGAGAATAAGGTCCTGGCCATATCAGCGTTGTGGCTGGAGGGACACAATGTCTCATTCCCTCCATCAGGGAAAGGATTCGACGGTTTCGCTGAATAGGCTAGCATGGGAAATGGGAGCGTAAAGGAACCATACCTTGTCGGCCTCTCTCATCTCGACCAGGTTGAGCCAAAGGTGGCACTCCTGGACCAACGAGGTGGATGTTACCCACCCGAGAGCTTACGCCGTGACCTTCGCCGCCCGGAGGGCGAGGTCGGTTGCCAAGCGCAGTTCCTGCATCAATACCAGGGCAGAAATACCCTTGTACAGCTCTGTCAGCGCCTTGGCTTGGTGGTCTTGGAGGAGAGCCATGGCATGTATGGCAGAGGTGGCTTGTCCAGCGGCAACGTAGGCTTTGTGATTACGTAATCCTATAGGCACTAGATGGGAGATTTAGGTGCACCGCGAGCGCCTTATCCACTGGAGGCATCGCCCCACCATCGAGGGTAGTGATGGTGGGGGAGACAAAAGATCGGGACCAGGCATTAAAAGTGTCGTCCACAAACTTGTCAGCTACTCATGCACTTCCGGGAAGGACATCTTTAAAAAGACGCGTCTTTTAGAATATACTCTTTTTGAAAGGAAAATAGTCTTTTAGAATACAATCTAAATGATCTGCTGAAGCACCCAGGGGCGATCTCTGCAGTACACCTGTGCAGAGTGGGTGAGAAAGCCACTGTAATGTGCCTTAAGATTCCAGCAGAGGTGAATGGAAGCCGTGGGAATTCAGCTCGATTATTTCTCAATGAAATAGTGACCGCTTGGCTCCGAAGAGAAAATCTGAATGAGCGGTTTGCACCCCCCCCATATATACCCATATGTCCGGGGGAGTGGCATGCAAATACCACTCGCCAATTCCCATTGGCCTTTTTTTCAATGATCAGAGGTGTCTCGGGCTCCCAAGAGCGACCTCTAGTGTCACTACATCGACACAACGTCGTGTGAGTGACAGATAGGGAACTAATTTTTCTGGCAACAGGAAGTGGTGTAGTTCCAAACATTTACTGTGATAAACCCTTTGGTTTAATTGAAAAATTGTCTGAACTAAATTAACAGGCTATTAATCGATTACCAGCATTTAAAAATAATGTTTTTACTCTGGAACAATTGAAAGGCATTTCGTTCCCATTTTCGGTTATGTTCTGCTAAAAATTTCACTCATTTTCGGTTAACGTTTTTTTACGTTGAACTGTATGTAGTCCTTGTTCACATTGTGAAAACTTAATCCATATAGTCTGACAACATGCTCTGATATTGTCATAAAAAGTTAATATGTCTTCAATTAACTGTTTTTCCCCACTGAACAATTAAAAGTGGAAATGTTCAATTGCCTTTTAGTGTACTCGTAAAGGGATATGTCCATACAGAATTTTTTTTTTTTTTTTTTTTTTTTTAAAATAGACCTACACTAGGATACATTTACTGGAGTAAAAAGTGAAAACTATAGTTTAGCATTTGTAATCACCAGTATCACTTCAACAAAAATTCCAGTTTAATGGATCAGATTATAAGCCTGTGGTCATGTTGACATCTTATCATGTGAAAATAGTACTTGTTCTGACATCTAGGTTGCTCCAAGATTATGATTATTTTGCAAAGATGAAAAAGTGTGAAATGGATTTATTTTGTTTACTAAAGGTGAATGATAAACCAGAATTACATGGTTAACATCATCACCATCATCTTTTGCACACTTATTGAACAAACACATTCACACACAGTCACATGATTTGCTTGGAAAATCCTGACAGAATGGAATGTACAGAATGAAGAAATGTATTATGTACATATATATTTTGGAACTGGACGATTAGATTGGTAACTGCTGTCTTATTTTGGGAATAAGAATATCTGGGAAAAAACACACTGGGTTCTTTTTTGCTTGTCCAGGTATGCAGCAGCATAGCAAAATATGAATACCAATAAGAATGTTCAAATATGATGTTCCACTATGTCCACTTGCTTTAAACTTCCCAGATTTTTACAAACACAAATATGTTGACAAGAGAGTCATTGACCTTACTGTTGCGTAATATTGGATGGGAACACTTTGCTTGTGTTCTCATTCTTGTACACACTGTCTTAAAGGCCATGGACCGTCAATGCAGACTAAACCAGACATTGTAATCAAACGCAGAACACCACAGGAATTTGCCCTAAACTTACACCAGAAAGAAAAAGACAAACCACTAATATTTTTACAAATGATCAGTAATAAAAGAAAAAAGGAATAATTGACACTATCTAAATGGAGACATACTGTTCCATAGACTTTTAAAGTTTGACATAAAGATAATTATAATTACTAAAGACTGAACCCTAGCTCAAACACTGTCATTAAAAGAAAAACATTTTATAATTAATAAAGAAACATTTCATTCATTATTTATTTGTTAATCCAAATGAGGACCAGAAAATGTGAAAAAAAACATGGCGCTTCCATTTTTATTAAGACCCACCCAAAAGGATAATAAATGAGAGAAAGGAAGCTCATGATCTATTTCTAAGAAAAGTTATCAATAAAGAAAAAAAAATTTATTCATTTTATGGGAAATATAAGCTTAAAAATAAATCATTTATAGGCTAACAACAACTGAGCCATCTCTTAAATTAGACTAAATCTGCAATACTTTTATCCCTTCGGGCTTTTTTGTGTTTATTTAAAGGATTATGCCGGGTTCATTGCAAATTAATCTCAATCAACAATATTTGTGGCATAATGTTGAATATCACAAAAATAAATTATTAAGTGGGCTACAGTAAGGCACTTACTGTACAATGGAAGTGAATGGGGCCAATCCAGTTAAAATATTCACTGTTTCAAAAGAAGTCACAAGATTTAGCATGTATATAATCTATGGCATAAGCCAGAAGACAAAACATGATTTTAATGTGACAACATTTCTTACTAACCATTTGATCAAAATATAAACACTAAAACAAAGGTTAAAACAACAATTTAAAGCTCAACAGCTCAAAGAATACACAAGTCTTAACATAAAAATGAATGTAAGTGCTTTTATAAAATTATAAGGCTCACATTTCTGCCTTTTAAATCCTCAAAAAAAAAAAAAAAAAAAAAATATATATATATATATATATATATATATATATATATATATATATATATATATATATATATATATATATATATATTTGTGGTAATCAAAATTATCCCACAAATGCTGGCGATTGAGCTTAACCTGTAATGAACCCTGAATATTCCTTTAATGTTTACTACTATAAAAAAAACAACAACATCCCAAACAGGGGTTTGAACTTTAGGGGTTAGTCCCAAATTTTATTTTCAAAACTTGCAAACCTCATAAAATTAATAGAAAATAAAACAGCTAATATAATCTTTGGCTTTACCTCTTGAGATGGATGAACAGCATCCACGTACACTACATGACTTTAAGCCCGATTTTTGATCGCCGACAGTTTTGTGGAGATCACCGACAAAAGCCTGAAATCGTAGGCAAATTGGAGCTCGCTCCCATTAGTGACGATCGCAATGTATGAACTATCAAAGACGCGATTTGAGAGAAGCGCCGACGCATCGCTGATGTCAGCGAGATATATACAATGTTAAATATCTGGACCTGTCTGCGATTCCAAATCGTGCAATGTGCAATGTGTTTTTACTGAATACAAGTACAGCGTTGACCTACAGCCAATGAGAGAGCAAGAAATGGGGCATGGGAAGTTTCAGTGGGAGGAGTCCTGATGTACCTGCAATAGAACACCAACTAGCATGGCTGCCTCATCAATAAAGTCTCATTGGACCGAATTAATGGAGGAAAAATTTGTGGAACATTTGATGTTTCATCTGAACTGTACCACAACCTGGTGGAGAAAGAGAAGTGTTGGAGAGAAATTGCCAATTCTCTTGGTAGATTTTTCCTTAAGAGGTATTTTTTCATATTGTAACCAATAAAATATATGATTAAAAACATACACATCATATTCTGAAATGCATAACATATGATCATGCATTTGTTTTCGTATCTCGTATCACTTCTCGTGTCTATTCTGTTGTGAAACGTAATTTGGAGTCCAGGCAGAGTCGTCGGGGATTCGTCAATAGTGAAATGTTTGTAATGTGTTCACCCCTGTCGCTGAAGTCGTGTAGTGTGTAGGAGCGATAATGCATCTGGAATAAACAATAAACAAACAAACAAAATATTTTATATTACTGGTTACAGTAATTGCTTCTGGTTTGTTTAGTTTGTAACACGGTCAACAATCCCTCTGAAATCACTCAAGAAGTTGATTACCTTGATAAAAGCATTTTCAAATCACTTTTGATTTATTTGTGTAACAGGGTGAACATCCACCGTCTATAATCAATGGGGAAGTAGACCCGCTCAAGTTGTTCAATTAAATGAAAGTATAGGCTCTGGTGGGGTACAAGGTCTCTTTATTTCTTTAAAAGAAATCCACAATATAAACACTAATTCAACCAATACCAAACAAAATAACCATACACAAACACTAACAAAATAAAGGGGCCACAATAAGGGGGCCAGATTGATTTATCTAAACAAAGTCTTGGACTGGAAGTAACAGTCTCCGCTATTTTAGTGCAACCCAGGAAAATTGTAACACACGTGCCAAATGTAATATAACCATCAAATCAATCAAAAGATAGTGCTATCACTGCATCACACCACCTCCTAATAAGAGAGATATGGTCACGTCCAGTACAAAGCCCCTTAAACAGCCAAACAAAAATAAAACAAAAATACACTATACAATACAACGTACAAAACTCGCCTACAGGAAAAGAAAACAAATAACCAATAACATTCACATAACAAAACCAACCAAAACGAATCCAAACAAATACAGTTGAAAATAAACCATAAATACTAGGAAAAACAGTGGTCTAGTGCACCATCAGCTGCCAGATAAATCTGGGAATTGTCAGCAACATGAACAGGGGAAGCTGAACGATATGATACGTACAGCTCCAAGTGAATGACCGCGATGCCAGGTTTGTTACCGGGGATTATTGGCAACATTAACAGGTAAGCGGTATCCTCAGCGTGCAGCAACTCTTCACGCTCGCATCAATGCCAAGCCAAACAAACATGTGTGTGTCTCTCACACCATTGTGCCACGCCCCCTTTAACTCGCTCAGGCGGAAATGGCACTGGACGCATTCTGCCGTGACGTCAGTCACCAATAGTAAAAAAATATAAACACTGACAACCCACTACACACACCCCTACTTTGAAAAATTCGCCGTCCCGGTGAATACCTCACAATACTCCTATAGCCATGGTCTAAATACTATTGAATGTGAATTTACTACCGCATTGCCAGGACCCAACACCTGAGCTACAGGCTGAGGTAACCGAAATGGATTTGTGTGACATCCAGCAGTAGGACGTGTAGTACGCCTGACTGAGGAAGGGATTATATCCTCTCTACCTAATCTATTACCAATTAGAGCAGGCTGACCACCACACTCTACATTTTCGGGTGAAGCCAGACTTTCGCTTGGTGTGGCAATATTCTGGTCCCCAGTTCCCCTAACACCATCTACCTGACCCCCAGAACAAGGATAGGAATGCGACTGTATTCCTGGTTCAATTGGTCCCTTACTTATTCGACCTACAGCACTTGGGCGGGAAACCGTGACTTCCACAACCAATCCATCACCTTCCTCAAATTCAATCTCCTCCTCCCCTCCTTCAATACTCTCTGCTCCTCCGTCCACCACCAGGGCCATGCTGATAAGTGAGGTAGGGACCGGTTTTAACTCAGATCTATGAAGGCACTTAGAAGGACCTGTACCATCTCAACGTCGCACTTCATAAACATTTCCAAAGCCATCCTTGCATTCTACCACTTCAAACAGGTTAGGAGACCATGCATCTTGGATCTTATTGCGTCCCAAAGGGTGACTCCTACAATAAACCAACGTGCCTGGAGCAAGTATGGATGCACCAATCGGTGGCACTATTCCCTGGTATGGGGCCTTCTCCTCCAGACATCTCCGTGCACTATCATAAACTAAAGACAAATGCTCTTTATGTTGGAGAATCCAGTCGCTCACACAGCCTCCTACCAACTCTTCCTCCGCTCCACCCAAGAGGAAATCAATCGGTAACTGAGGCTTCTGGCCAAACATGAGTTCATAAGGGGAGTGTTGTGTGGACTGATGAACAGTGGTGTTATACGCAAACAACAGTTGTGGCAGGAAGTGTGGCCACTTTCCTTTCTTATCTGGAGGCAAAGTCCTCAACAAATCGTGCAACGTTCGATTAAAACGTTCGCACTGCCCATTCCCCTGAGGGTGATATGGGGTAGTACGACTCTTTTGGATCCCATAAATTTCACAAAGATGTTTAAACAACTCGCTCTCGAAGCTACGGCCTTGATCAGAGTGTATACGCTTAGGTTCCCCTCCTCCAGAATCTCAAGAAAGTTCCAATCACCGGATCAGAGGCCTGCAGTGCAAATAGATCACATTTCTCTCGCACCGGTACAGCATTTATAGCTGAGGCTTTAGCATCATAGGAATTTAACTTTAAAACCGACTGGTGCGCAATAACCTCCACTGGAACTACGGTCCCTGCATTGCTCCTCATTTGACTACTCATAGTAGGGGAGGGAAGACGTGACAATGCGTCTGCATTACGATTAGCCGCCCCTGGTCGATACCGAAGTTCAAAATCAAAAACAGCCAGCTGAGAAGCCCAACGCTGTTATACAGCTGCCAATTTTGCAGTTTGCAAATAACTCAAAGGGTTATTATCGGTATATACAATAAACTTGTTGCCCATCAGATATTCCCTGAACTTCTCCGTTATTGACCATTTTAAAGCCAAAACCTCCAATTTCATCGAGCTATAATTTGACATATTTGTTTCCAGGGGCTGCAAACCTCTACTTGCAAACGCGATAGGCCTAGTCTTTCCCCCCTGGTCTTGAGACAAAACTGCTCCGAGACCACGGTGACTCGCATCAATTTCCAAAATAAAAGGTTTAGAAAAGTCGGCATACCCCAACACCGGAGTATGCACCAACTTCTCTTTAAGGGTCACAAAAGCTCTCTCACAATTATCAGTCCAATGTTGTTCAAAGGAGCCTGTAGTTCTACAAACCGCCCTCTTACCGCCTTGCAGTACTCCCACCAACTTATGCAAGGGTGCAGCAACCGAAGCAAACCCTTCAACAAATCGGCGATAATATGAAGCAAAGCCTAAAAAGGAACGCAATTCAGTCACACTACTAGGCCTTCACCATTGGGCAACAACACCAACCTTTTCGGGGTCAGTAGCCACTCCCTCTGCCGAAATAATGTGCCCCAAATATTTCACCTCAGTCTGGAACAGATGGCATTTTTGTAGCTTCAACTTCAAAAGATATTGCTGGAGACGTCCCAGCACCATTTCTATGGAAATAGAACCTTTGCTGGACGAGACTCCAGTGCGACAGCGTTATCGTAGGTTACCTCCTTCTCAATACGATCAGGTAAAGAGGCATATCCAAGAGCTGGTGGATCAAGGGGTAGTAAAACAAAGTTGCAGTCCAGTCCAAACTAAATGTGAAAAATCCACAGGAGGGAGTTCTTCAACTGCCACAGCTTGAACTACAGCTACCTGTTCTTCAGTGGATCTCTGTGAACTTAGCTCTACTTGTGTTGTTGACTGCAATGAAACTAGATGAAAGTCTCTAAGGACTACTTTAGGCCGAATCCACCGATCCTGAGTCCCTACATTTATGACAGGAACCTCCAGCCTCCCCTGATTTACTGGCAGAAAGGCAGAAGATATGATCAAATCAGAGGGTAAGTGACAATTCTCCAAAGGCAAAGGCTCCAACAAACCTGAGGAAAATATAGATCCCAACCCAGTGTGACAAATAGCAGGAACAAACTTTAAAGTACCAGCTGGAACTAGAACAGCAGGTCCAGGACGAACCCGAACTCGGCCAACCAACCCTGTCTCCAGGACCCGGTCAAGCTGTCTGCATTCCGCCAGTGCCTTCTTCCATTCTTTTCCTGAAGCTTGTACCCCTAGCTGTTGAAACAAAGAATCTCCATGCTGTATAAATAACTCCTGATAACACTGATTGATCACGTTCATACCTAACAAGCCGGCAATCTGGCCATGCTGCCCCTGATCCCGCACTCCCTCTGGATTCTTCACTACCAGAATTCCCATACCAAGAAGTAATCTGCCCAAAACTTGGACATCCACCTCCAAGTAGCCCAAATATAGGATGGCGAGACCATTAGCGGCCTTTAGCCAGTTGCACGACTGCAACTCTGTTCCCAAAGCCGGCTGGAGCTGTTCAGAAAAAAACTGTTCGGTAATCGTGGTCACCATAGAACCGGTGTCTAGCAAGCAAGTCACAGGTAACCCCCCAATCATCATTTCTACTTTAGGACAGTTCCCTATAAGCTTATTACCATCATGTCTTTTAAAGCCCGAAAACTCCCCTTCCGTTGCCTGGGCACCAGCACCGGAGGGTTCTAGTTTTCCGAATGGTCAAGAATGGCTCTAGAGGTTACATTGGGCTGATTTGAACTTCGTGGACCATCCCCTCCAGCAACATTCTGAGATGACGTCAGATCTACCTTGCAAAACCTAGCAATGTGACCTGCTTTATTGCAACGAATACATATAGGTTTACCATCTGGCTGGTAGGGAAAATTAGTACCACGTGGACGCACATCATACCTCTTAGGAAACACTGGTGGTTCAAGATGTCTCAAGATAGTCTAATTGAGCTTGTTGCTTATGCAAGCACTCTTTTAGTAGTAGTAGTAACCCTTTATTGTCACATAGTCACAAGTAACCAGTGAAATTGGCCATCATCCTGCCAAATTTTAATTCCGTCAACTCATCTACTGACTGTACTGTAGCTACATTTGTTTGGATCTCCCCAGCCCTGCCCTGAGCACTATATGAATAAGCACAAGGCCTTTGACAAGCCATGCGTTCTCCTTCTTCTACCCACTGGATAGCTTCAGTACGAATATCCAAAAAGGAGGCAGAAGGATCCATACGTACCCTTCGCTTTAACTCTCGTCTCAACATGCTATCCCTAACATGCTCAATAAACTGGTCCCTAAGAACAGAATCAGGATTGGCAAAACATTGTGGATCTCTTCGCTTAACTGCCTCAATAAGGGACATAAGGGCATGAGAATATTCCCTCAGTGTTTCTCCCTCCATCTGTTTTCGTTGAAAGAACTGAGTCTGCAGCCCTATGTAAGATTTAGAACAACCATAGGTCTCCCGAAGGATGGAAAAAATCTTTTCTGGAGTATTTCTTTCTGCAGGGGTCCTGAACTTCATCTCAGCCTTTGCCTCGCCTTCCAGTAAATCAAACACAAAAAAAGCTTGTTCATTATCTGACATATGACGTAAAGTCAAAGAGCTATGCACCTCCTCTATCCAGTCCTCGACTCCTAAAGAATCCTGGGAAGCCTTTCCCGAGAAACGAGGACACTTTCTTTCCCTCGGTACATAAACATATCGCTCGGTTACCACTGGAAGAGATGGTATAGACACAGGAGTTGGTGGAAAATTATTCAAAGGGATAGGCACTGAAGAAGGGCCCTCTAACAAATCATTGGCAGGTGCAGCTACTACTCTCTGAGTGGTTTCTTCTCTAAGCCTGGCATTTTCTGACTGCAATTGTTGTACCAATTCAGTTAATGCCTGCACTTGCACTGCCATTTCCTCTGCCATACTATAATAAAGCAAAAAGAAAGATAAATGATAATTTACATAGATCTCTACTCAAAAGATGGACAATCTGTTGTTCCCAGCCGATGCTCAGAGCCCTTTGACGATGATCCAAATCTTCAACCACTGTTTTTCCCAGTACACAACACCATATAACAGGAAAAAAAAAAAAAAAAGAGAGAGAAAAAAAAAAAGAAAACCTGTGCACCACACACCCACGGCCTTAGTACTAGAATCCTGCACACGACTACGCCAATTGTAACAGGGTGAACATCCACCATCTATAATCAATGGGGAAGTAGACCCGCTCAAGTTGTTCAATTAAATGAAAGTATAGGCACTGGTGGGGTACACGGTCTCTTTATTTCTTTAAAAGAAATCCACAATATAAACACTAATTCAACCAATACCAAACAAAATAACCATACACAAACACTAACAAAATAAAGGGGCCGCAATAAGGGGGCTAGATTGATTTATCTAAACAAAGTCTTGGACTGGAAGTAACAGTCTCCGCTATTTTAGTGCAACCCAGGAAAATTGTAACACACGTGCCAAATGTAATATAACCATCAAATCAATCAAAAGATAGTGCTATCACTGCATCACACCACCTCCTAATAAGAGAGATATGGTCACATCCAGTACAAAGCCCCCTAAACAGCCAAACAAAAATAAAACAAAAATACACTATACAATACAACGTACAGAACTCGCCTACAGGAAAAGAAAACAAATAACCAATAACATTCACATAACAAAACCAACCAAAAAGAATCCAAACAAACACAGTTGAAAATAAACCATAAATACTAGGAAAAACAGTGGTCTAGTGCACCATCAGCTGCCAGATAAATCCGGGAATTGTCAGCAACATGAACAGGGGAAGCTGAACGATATGATACGTACAGCTCCAAGTGAATGACCGCGATGCCAGGTTTGTTACCGGGGATTATTGGCAACATTAACAGGTAAGCGGTATCCTCAGTGTGCAGCAACTCTTCACGCTCGCATCAATGCCAAGCCAAACAAACATGTGTGTGTCTCTCACACCATTGTGCCACGCCCCCCTTTAACTCGCTCAGGCGGAAATGACACTGGACGCATTCTGCCGTGACGTCAGTCACCAATAGTAAAAAAATATAAACACTGACAACCCACTACATTTGTCATAGCAGTTAATTCAGATTCGCTTTACTTCACAGAGCTCCAAGTGACCTCTAACACTGAGTTACTGTGTATTTACATATATTCATTAACTACATATACACAACCGTTTTGTGCAGCAGGATGTAAATACACACTGTTAGTTATTACTAAAGAAATTTTTTTTTAACATGTTATATGTGCAACACAGACACTGATCCACAGATTTATACAGATATTTGTGGATAAGAACTGAGGAAGTCCTGGCATCCTCCACCGTATTCTCCCCCCGTCGACGTTCTCAGGAAAGCATGCGTGAAAACTCTGATGTAAACACAGAGAAGGTGCGCAACAGTAAAATCTGTTAGGAATATTTTTGTAAACATGAAACTGAGTGCTTAACATAGTCAGTGTTTTCTACAGATTTGAGGAGATGTTAGATTTTGAATGGAGGAAGTGTCCTGATTATGTGTGGCTGAAATGTCTAAACATTGGATTCACTCAGGAAGGGTGCAGGTCTGATTAAACTAGACAGAAATGCCCACATCAGCAAACCGGCACCGATTTTGGTGTGGTGAATCTGATGGAATGCACATTTCTAATTTTTCAAATTAGGAAGTACTTTAATACTTCCTTTGTGAGCACATAAAATCAGATGTGAATTTCATACATATATGCACATCATCATCATCATCCATGCATACTGAATAAAAATGCATGCGCACACATGCACAAACCCACAAGCATTCATGCCACAAACATGCATTATCATAGTTCTGAAAATAAAATAAAATAATAATATCTTGAGTGTTTCTTCTATATAGCAGTGAGGTTGCATGGAGAGCAAATAGAGACTTCTGCTTAGTCTAACCTAGTATATCACGTGTCTCGGTTTTAGAAGGGATCTTAAAAATTTCTCTAACTGTAAAAAAAAAAAAAAGTATGCAATCAAAAGTCAAAGATTTCAATATTAACTCAAACATTTAGCCCCAAATTCTTCCAAGACCAAATTACTCCAGATCAGTCATGACAACATTGAATAAATGTAAGGTTTTATTATGGATATGACAAGTTGATTGCTTTTTTTTCTCTGCAGACAAGATCTGCTTAAAGGGATAGTTCTCTTATCATTAACTCACCTTCATGCCATCATTCTTCTGCAAAACTCAAACAAAGGTTTTGAAAAGAATATCTCAGCTCTGTAGTTCCCTACAATGCAAGTGTATGGTGATCAGACCTTTGAAGCTCAAAAAATCACATAAAGGAAACATAAAGGTTATTCATACGAATACAGTGTTTAAATCAATATCTTCAGAAGCAATATAATAGGTGTCGTGTGAAAAATAACAATATTTAAGTCCTTCTTCCAGTGTAAAAGTGAACGTGGAGATTCAGAGTAAAAAAGGGTCTTACATTTTTATCTGCTTCTTACTCACACCTATTATAGCACACCTATTATATAAATATGATTTAACCACTGGAGTCTTTTGGATTACTTCTAGGTTTTCTTTATGTGATGTTTGGAGCTAAAAAGGTCTGATCACCATTCACTTGCATTTTATGGACCTACAGAGCGGAGATATTCTTCTCAAAATCTTTATTCTTGTTCTGCTGAAGAAAGAAACTCATATGCATCCAGGATGGCATGAGGGTGAGTAAATTATGAGGAAATTTTGTTTTTGGTTTAACTATCCCTTTAAGATGTTGTTGCTGCAGAGCAAATACTGCTAGCACATATACAGACATGCTGTGTTGAGCATGTTGGACATGCTGCTGCACAATTAGACATACTTACAATCCCTTTGAAACAGATCTAGACCAGTGGTGCTGTGGAGGAGGAGGGTTTCAGAGAGAGAACTATTGTATTGTGCTGCAGTAAAACCAGCTAATCTGCAAACAACTAAGGCAATGTAAATGTTAGACAAAGAGTTAGTAGGCAATTTGATTGGCTTACAGATTACTTGTCAATGGACCTATTAACTACACTATGCAAGATGATTGGCTAACAGATTACATGTCCAAAGACCTATCAACTTGTCATGTAGAGTTTCATAACTAAACTTAGATAAACTTAGATTTAACAAATGTAAATAATTTGCTAATCAATCATGCTAAAGCTCTATAATCTTACTCTGTCCACAATTGTCTTCCAACAATTTTTCAATTTTTTCTCCTGCAGAATTGTAGGAGAATTACCTGAAACAAAGTTGATACTTAAATGAGATGTGACAGAGAGTGAACAGTTTGTTCTACAGTGTTCTGCCCTGGACCTTGGAGTTTTCCCCTTTGGGGTAGTTTCTGTATGTTTTGTTTATTTTCTAATTAAAATAAAGCCCATCCTTCAGAGTCCTCGCCTTCCCCTGCCATTCAGAGCTCTCGGCCATGGTGGCCATTCACCTGCAAGCAGCTCTGGTCACAGAAGGTCGGTATGCCAGTGAATCTTACATCTCATACCTGGCTACCGCCCTCCTCTGTGTTTGGGCTGCTTACGTCTTTGTGCTCAACTCTGTGGCCCCACCAACCCTGACTTCTTTCCTGTGGCCGCCGCTGCCCAGTCTGTCCTGTTACCTGCGGTCGTCAATGAGACTGTCCAGTTCCATTCCGCCTCCCTGCCTGACCTCAAGCCTCCTCCCTGCCCACCAGATCCTGCCCCCTTCCTCAAGCTTCCTCCCTTGCCGCAGGATCCCACCCTCTACCTGGATCCTCTTCCCAGGATGCGAGACCCTGCCCCTGACATTGTCCCTCCTCCCAGGCCTTCCCCCTGGTTTACCCCACCCTCCCTCACTTAGTTGGTACTTCCTGTGCCTCCAGCCCTGCCCTGGACTCTTCTGTCTATCTATTTTAAAGGGCAGTGGAATTTTATCAGTCCTGGTTCAAATGCCAGGAAGACTTTTTTGAGTTATGTAATGTGGCACAATGGCATTCCACACACACTCTGGACAATAAATGACCACTAAGCCTCCAGGAAACAATGCAGGATGTGTGCATGTGTATGTTTGTGTTCTTCCTAAGCATTCTTTACCTGATAGCACAAAACTGCAGCAGCAAAGAAAAACTAGGTTAAAATCCCTCTTCAGGCTGTTTGTAAAATCTACAAATGCGACAGTTTTCAAGAAACTGCTAGAGAGAAGTGTGCCTTGCTGGGCTTGAGTGTGAAATGGAAACAGGTCTTGATTAATGTTCATTAATGTTTTCTCTCTCTGTCTTAACGATACTCATTATTGAACAGTTTAGCCTATCAGACAAATCCACCTTAGGAATGGCAGAATTGGAGGTGGCTTGGACCAATCAGCTATCAGAGTGAAGTCTACTTTTTAGAATCCAGGCCGGGTCCTCTGGGATCTCTCTGCTCATATTCAATTCACTTGAACACAAGCCGTCCTTTCTACTCTGTCTCAAATTTATTGTTTTCATCTCTCTCCTTCTCTCCATCACTTACTCTCTATCATTCTCTTTTCCCTTCTATCTATGTTAAATATTCTCTTTGTTTGGTCTTTTCTGGTCTATGAGTGACACTTTGTCTGTCATCAGGGGTGCTGTAAGTATTTTTGGCAACTTTGCACTCTGGGCCCCCATCTTATCGCAATCCATACAGTTATTTTTTTAATTAAAAGTTTTCATTTATAATAAATGTGAACATAATCACAATTGCACATTCAATAAAAGACACTAAAAACTAATTTGAGTTTGAAAAATAAATAAAAATACAAATTTTGCATTTAATAGACATAACTATGAACGACATAACTAGTGAGTTGGGACTGTGTTTCTAATCAATATTTTATTTTACATTTTTGCATGAAGTGATTTTTTTGATCTGGCACTTCAGGTATCCCTTAATTAAAGTGTCTTCTATCATGTGAAATTTAGGTAAATATTTTTTTTAATTATAAGAGAATTTTCATGACAACCCCTAGAATGTAGGTGCCATATGTATTTTCTTATGGTTTTCAATGTATTTAACACTAGTAATTATTATTATTTTTAAACATTGATTGATTGTGCAATAATATAGATATATACTGACATATGGCAATATATGGAATATAAGGTTGCAATTTTACAAGTTTATAACAATTGCTTTGTTTTGTTTAGTTTTTTGTAAAAATACATTTGATCCGAGTTGTTGAGACATTTCTTATTTTATGACCAAACATGGAAATTACCCACATTTCTATTATATAGGGTTTTTTTTTAGACTATCACCCAAAAGCATATACTTTGTTTTCAATGAATCTGAAAGTCTTCAGAATTTCATAAAAAAAAAAAAAATAAATAAAAATAAATATATATATATATATATATATATATATATATATATATATATACTATTTAAAAATGCAAACTACAAATAAGATTATCATTAGAGTTGATTTCCCTTAAAAAAAATAAGTAATTTTGTAAAGAATAAGCATCTAGATTTCACCTTGGTCTTTTTTGATCCACGTATTAAAGAGGGGTGAAGTTACAACTGCATTCTAGGGTATAAGTCGTCCCTTGGAATATCTGAAGTCAAACAAATCTATAATCTCTCCCCTACAAGAGCATTAAACAGATAGAACAGATTTCTTACAGGTGAAAAACTGATAGCTTGGCCCCTAATTCAATGAGGTCCAGGCTTTAAACCCCTTGATTTTACTTTTGTAAGGATTACCAGGTTTGACCATGGATGGCTCATCATTGTTGAATTGGTCAATGTAACTATGGTTTCAACAAAACAATCGAAACTTTTGTTTAAAACAAAAGCAACAGCAACAGCAAAAAAACCAAAAAAAAAACAAACAAAGAGTAGCCTAAATACTTAAAACCTATAATTAAAACTGCTTTTGTTATAATAAAACTAAGTAGACATCTCCCTCCCCTTTTATTTCTTTTCCCCCCCAGCGCTGTTTAGAATGCCGGGTCTGTCTGGCTTTATGAGATGTTTGACATTCTCCACAGTGCTTCAAAGTAGAGAATAGTATAATTACGCATGATCCAGTCAAGCCTGGTTTGTAACGCATCCAGCTCAAAAATGTGAGTAAGCTTAAAATGGGAAGCACATTTAGCAAAGAAAAGCAATTTTTGGATAAACCAGTGAATGTCATTACTGGGATTCCACACACTAGATCATCTTTTATTATCATGCAAGACTAAGAGCAGTCTTCATTTTAGCTAAGCAGTGTGAAGTGGCCATTTATAACAAAATGATGCAGGAAAAGTCTTGGGGGTTCTGCTGGGCCCCTTGTATGTCCGGGTCCATTAGAATTGCCCCCCAAACAACCCCCATTATGACACCCTTGTCTGTCATTAATTGTATTGTCAGTGGAGGGATTTCTCCAAATTTGGAATGTGAAGTTATGCTCGAGTCCAGGTGCAATACTTCTACAAAAAAAACATGGCAACCTTGGAAAATTTCCTCAAACAAACTGACAAACCAGCATGTGTAATGGTAATTGTATTGTTTTATTCAACTTATGTTCCATCATTTATGTTACACTGAAAAGTGGGGGAAAAAACTTACGTTATACAGTTTACCCGGCCCTTACTTCCTTCTTCACAAAGAGAGCTAGTGATTTACCACCGTGGTGCCGAAACCCGGGATTAGGAGGAAGGCTGTCATGGCTCAGTGTATATTGGTTATCTTTGTCATGTGTTCTCCCATGTCCAGTTGATTATAGTATCCTTTTTAAAAAGTTGATTAAGTTAAATTTTGCACCAAATGCAATAAAATGGACAAAATCTTACTTGATGGAAGAACACAGAGAGTAAAGATAAATAGGGAATTGTCTCCGGCCCTTCATTGAGGTGTTAATGTACCCCAGGGATCCATTTTGGGACCATTCTTATTTAGACTAAATATCAATGATTTACTCACTGTTTGTAGTGATTGTGAGTTGCAGATGTATGCAGATGATACTGTAGTGTATGGCAAAGACTAAACAACAACTCACATGTGAACTCACTGCAGGGATGGCATGTATTGCACAATGGCTAAGTGATTCGTGTCTCCACCTTAATATACAGAAAACATTATGTATGTTTTTCACCAAGAGACAAACTTGTGATTCTGAACCAAATGTTTATGTCATGGGAGAAAAATTGAAAATAGTCTCTCATTTCAAGTATCTTGGTATAACTATGGATTCTAACCATATTCAAAATTCATGTTAAGAAAGTTTCATTTATCAAATATTCGATACATTAGAAGTTGTTTGACCATAAAAGCAGCAAGATTATATTTTAATGCAATGATCATTCCATATTTGACATATTGTTTAACTAGCTGGGCTCAAGCCTCTCGTGAAACTCTTAAATCTGTACAATTATTATACCTTGTGTTCCACAGATACAACATGATGGTGAATAAATGATGACAGAATTTTCATTTTTGGATAAACTATCCCTTTAAATGAGTTGAGGACAAGAAAAAGAACAAGACATTGTTTGAAGAAATCACAGCTATAAAAAAAATGTTCAATGCAGTTATTTGTATGACTAAAAGACATTAAAGCTAATCTGTGACAGGAGTTTAAAATAGTCTGCCAAAATAATGTGATTCTTCACACCATATCTCTCTTGTGCTTAAAATCATTCATAGTTGCTTTTTTTCCTTCCTTTTTCTTTCCCTCTTATCTCACCCCTCTTATGGCTTGGCCTTTTCAGAAATTCCAAGCAGTTTAGAGACTTAAAGAAAACAGAAGACACACATGGCATGCAGTGGCGTGTGTGAGTGAGAGAGAGACAGAAAGAGAAAGAGAGGGTCTGGAGCAGCATATGTTTACAGCTTAACTTCATGTCATATTTGACACGGTCACTTTCACAGTCTTAAGCACACACACACACACACACACACACACACACACACAGAGACAGTGTCTCCCATGTGTTTGTTGTGTCAGCCAGGCCATAATCGATCCGTCCCTCAATCATTCCCTTTACGTGAAGAGAATGTGAAAGGTGTACAACCCTCACTATTCTCTCTAAGATAAAACTACTGCTGTTTGCACATACTGTTATTTCAGTAAGTCTGGCATGCTACTTTCAGTTCAAAATGGTTATAATGAGTCTAAATGTAATTTTATTAGGGTTGTAGTGAATCAGTAATCTGATAACCATTTAGAGAAGTAGTTAGTAATTTGTAGTGGATTACATTTGCGTAACTTATCCAACACTGTCTATTGCAAAGACATTCCAACATTTTTAAGTGCGGCTTAACCTCCTGAGACTGCCTGAGACTACTGTGTGCTTTTTCCATTTCCTTTTTTGATTTGTACTAGTAGAACCTAATAAGCAAAAAATAAATAATAACAAAATATTAATAATAGTCATACAAATTCATAATAAACTATTTGGTTATTCATGTTTTTTAGATGTTATAGAAATTAAAGCTGCTTTTCTGTTAAAGCTTAATTAATAATTCTGCTTAAAAGAAATGGCCAGCATGTTAATATAAAATGTTGCATTTAAAAATTCAGAATTTATGTTCTGATTACGATTGTCCCATGTCTGTCAAATATGTTGAGTGGTCCAAACCTCAATTGCAGCCTGAAACTGAACTTTTGGTCAGATTTTAGTAGTGAATTCACTTATCTGCATAGAAAGCTATGCACCCTTGCTCCCTATTTAGTTTATGACTTAACCTCCAGTGTGCTGTCTGTCTGCACTGGTCTCAGATGCAATTTATTTTCATCGTAACTTCATATGCGGGCGGCTGTGGCTCAGGCGGTAGAGTGGGTCGGCTGCTAATCGCAGGGTTGGCGGTTCGATTCCCAGCCCACACGACTCCACATGCCGAAGTGTCCTTGGGCAAGACACTGAACCCCAAGTTGCTCCTGATGGCAGGCTAGCGCCTTGCATGGTGTGTGAATGAATGGGTGATTGGGACACAGTGTAAAGCGCTTTGGTAACCTCTAAGGTTAAAAAAGCACTATATAAGTGCAGACCATTTACCATATAAAGCAACATTTTTCAGCTTTTGCATGAATACATTTATTCCCAATGTGAAAATGCACAGTAAATATATAGAAATTAATTTAATAATGTTAATGAATAGAGCAGTAATGTACAATGGTAATAAAATATAACAAAATGTATATTAAAATGAAGTGAAATGACCCATAGATGTGTTAAAGTTGAAAATGATTCAAAATAACTAACATGTTTTTGTTTTTTTTACTTTTCAGGGAATGTGGTCCTATTTCCACATATGTGGACTTCATCTTTATCAACGCACTGACGTGAGAACCGCACTTACAGCGGTTTCTTACCAGAGGCTTTTTTTATTGGTGCTGCAGCCGTAGTAATGCTTCACGGAAGTTGCCAGAAGTTTGACTCTTAAATGACAGTCTATATCTTGTGAACAGTTTTCAGTCAGTTTTAATTCATTTAAATTATGAGTTTTGTATAGCGAAGCCAAAAGACAATGTCCACACATTTGGACGCGGGGTCGCATAAGGTTGAAGAAATAATTAAAAAAATTCCACCCAAAATGAAAATCAATCCTGTCATCATTTCATTTTGGGGGGGACTATCTTTTAAGTATACAAATACTTTATAGAGTTGTAACACTTTACAATAAGGTTCCATTTGTTAACATTAGTTAACAATAACTAACAATGTACAACACATATTTAGCATTTATTAATCTTAGTTAATGTTCATTTCAATATATACTAATACATTGTATTTGCTAACATTAGTTAATGCACTATGAACTAACATGAACTAACCATGCACAATTGTATTTTTATTAACTAGCATTAACGAAGATCATAAAAATGATACCTAATGCATTATCTAATGTAAACTAAAGGAACTTTATGTAAAGTGTTACCTATAGGGTCACTGTAAACTCCTCCATCAGAGGGAACCCAGAGCCTTGTGTCCCTTCATTGTAGACAGCATGCCAAAGCTATTTACTGTTATTTTTCATCCTCAAAGATCAAATGAAGATCAACCAAAGAAGTATGTGTATACATGTGTGTGAGCTGGTTAGAGAGAACACATACACAGATGCCCCTGCCGAAGCATCATGATCTGTCTCTTCTCACACCCACTCTCGCTTTTGTCGCTCCCATTTCGTTCTCCTGCTAAAGTCTGAGAAACACTAAATGTAACTGAATCTTAATGACTCATCACGTCTGAAAATCTGACATGCTGACACATACTGCCTGGCTTTTCAACTAAAGATGTCATCTACATAAATGTTGTGCTTTATCTCACTAGCTGTTCTAAACCATATTTGGAATTGTCTCAATCGAGAAGTGCCCTGCCTTACATATTGTGGTGTGAGGATTACATTTCTGATTTGCCTTCCTGCCAGTGGCCTTGACTGTCACCTATTACAATCATTTTTATCCTGCACGCACACACACACACACACACACACACACACACGCGCTACCAAGATGAGCTAATGCATCACTCATCTCTGCTCCTCCCACTCCACCTGTCAACTTGCCATCCTTGCCATCTCTCTCTCTCTCTCTCTCTCTCTCTCTCTCTCTCTCTCTCTCTCTCTCTCTCTCTCTCTGTAAGTCACTCTCGCTCAAGTTAGAGTGTTGGATTTGCATGAGCAGCACTGTTGATGCTTAACTTATAATGGGAAAACAGTTTTTTAATAATTATAGTGTCAATCCATCTCAGGATTCAGTTTTCATGTCTGTCTGTTTTACTTCGACGTGATTTGTTGTTCTGCACAGTTTTCATAAAGTGTGATTTCACACTCTCACGTGTAAGTTATTCTGTCTGCTTGTCTGAAACATCTTCAGCACATGCTGGGAAGGAAGCTATTCTGGGAGAGGCAAAGAGAGTGAGACTGTGTCCCCAAATATATCTAGGCTTCCCTGTAGTATAGAGAGATGAGGAGAGAATCACGTTTATTTTATTTTACCGTCTCTTTTAAGTGTGTGTATGCATGTATGTAAGGGAGGGAGAGAGTTTCTATCGAAAGAAGCAGAAGATTTGGAATAGGAGAGGAGAGGTTGTTTAGGTATCATGTGCCTGCAGATTTTTTGGACAGAGGTACTCAAGGCCGAAACACTCCAACAATGATCTAATCTTTTCCACAAAACACGACTCAAATTACACTTCACACACACACAGATATGCAAGGATGATATTGAGAAGAGGCGAAATTTCAAGAACAGTGCATGTGTTTCCGTTGTTTTCATTTCAATTACAGTAATCCAGATACAGATACTTGCCCACACAAATCACAAATTAGATCTTCTACCTGTTTCTCACATTTTACTCTTGAGAAATAGACCTTTGGAATCCTGTATGTCTAATTTCAGAAAAAAAATCTTTTGGTCTGAGATTTGCCAAGATACTTAAGTCTGCAATCGTCAGAGATTTTATATGAACTAAAACATTTCTCGTCAAATAGAAGAATTCATGGGAATCTTAGAAGAAACAGCAGATACAAAATTGATACTTAAATTAACATAACCCAAAACATACAGTACGTCTCCTGAGCTATGAAACAGAATCCTCTGAGCAATTCCATTTTCCTCAGGGTTAATTTGGAATCCACTGCCAGATCCAGTTTCCAACTCGACAATTCGCTACATTTGCATTTTTTCTTCTGTTGTGTTGCTCCACATAGCTTTGATCTAAAGATATGTTTCCTCTGACTTTCAACTGATAGCAAAAACAACTTCAGAGACATACAGCACGATGGTGAGAGAGAAAGACAACAAATTGTGACTGAGAACTCATTCAAACAGAGAAAGATTCAATGTGGCCTACTTGTCATTCTCATCTAGCATAGGTTGAAAGAAAGAAATGAACTCAATTCATTGGGCAGTTTGCACAGACTGCTGTCTGATAAACTATTCTATAAATAATAGATGCCCTCAGCTACACTGTGTTTGGATTACTTAAAAAAGAAACAAAGTCATTTTAAAATAATTTAATTGCATTTTATTTGAGATTAATTCTAATTTGGCTCCCAGTCTCAACCCTCTCAGCTGATGTTCTTTCCATTTGTCAGACATATCTACCTAATATACTTGTTCCTGATTGCCTTGCAGAAGAAGTCAGGAACAGGAGGGCAAGTTAGTAATCATATTCCTCTCTTGTGTGCTGACAGGCTATACATTTATTGCTGTTTTGAGATGCACCGTTCAGGGAAAATTGTGACAGACATTGACTATTTTCAGGGCTCTTAAATCCAACAACATCCTTTACAAACATCAAATAAAATGTCTTGTGTGAATAGCATTGATTCATAATATTCTGGCTTGATCCAGAGGATTTAAAATAGATAAGCACTGAAATCTACTTGCAACACACTTTCAAATATGCATTTGAATGGGAGGAGTCAATATCGAATGTGTGATTTATTTATACATCTTTATTATTCCAAATCCAAAAATACCGAACTGGTCCCTTAAACTTAAACCCCTTAAACAGGAACAACTGCAACAAACGCTTCCGATAATTTGAGATCAGTCTTTCACAACGCTTTGGTGGAATTTTGGCCCACTCTTCTTTACATTTACATTTATTCATTTGGCAGACGCTTTTATCCAAAGCGACTTACAGTGCACTTATTACAGGGACAATCCCCCCGGAGCAACCTGGAGTTAAGTGCCTTGCTCAAGGACACAATGGTGGTGGCTGTGGGGATCGAACCAGTGACCTTCTGATTAACAGTTATGTGCTTTAGCCCACTAAACCACCACCACTCCTTCTTTGGAGAACTGCTTTAATTCAGCCACATTGGAGGGTTTTTTGAGCATGAACTGCCTGTTTAAGGTCCTGCCACAGCATCTCAATCTGGTTCAAGTCAGGACTTTGACTAGGCCACTCTAAAATTTTAATTTAGCTTCTTTTGAGCCATTCAGAGGTGGACTTTATCCTATGCTTTGGATCATTGTCTTGCTACATAGTCAAGTTGCACTTGAGCTTCAACTCACAGACTGTTGACCGGACGTACTCCTTTAGGATCTTCTGGTAGCAGAATTCATGTTTCCCTCAATTATTGTAAGTCGCCTTGGCCCTGAAGCAGCAAAGCATCCCCACACCATCACACTACCACCACAATGCTTGACCGTAGGTATGATGTTCTTTTTTGAGAAATTCTGTGTTTGATTTACACCAGATGTTCCACAAAGTTTCTACTGTCTTCATCAGTAGACGAAGATGTGGAACTATAGAGATCAAGATAGAATTCTTTAAAAGCATTATTAATATCAATGGCTGTGTGAAATATTTAATCGCCGGCAGATTTCACTGAGGGAATGATAGAAAAAGACTCTCTCTGCTTTATATATCTAGCCAAAAGCTTCCCTGCTTTGTTCCTGTAATGATGCAGGAGCTGAGGCAGACTCCATGTGCAGATGTTTATTAAAAATCTACAGCAAACAGGTTGGAATCGTTAGGCAGATATCGTAATCGTTTAAGCAGGCAGTGGTTCAATACAAAGGAGCGGTCAAATCCGTGGCAACAAAGCAAAGGGGTAAATCCAAAAGAGTCAAGAGTGGTAAAGGCAGGCAAAAGGTCATTCACAAAATAGCAAGACTATAGCAATGGAAAAACGCTCGGTAAGGCAGGTTAACTGGCAATACTTCGCATCGGCCTGTTGAGCAGGCCATGCTTAAATATCCACCAAACAGGAAATGAACAATGAAGCAGAGGGAGCAGCACACAGTCAGTACTCGGGAGAGGGCTCCCTCTGCTGGCGTGACGTTACAGAATCCCCCCCCCCCTAGGAGCGACTCCTGGCGCTCGACGAGGACGTCCCCGTGGCCGAGGTGCTGGACGATCGGGTCTGGCTCGATGGAAGTCCCTGATAAGGGTCGGGTCCAAGATATCATGGGCGGCTACCCAAGACCTCTCCTCTGGGCCGTACCCCTCCCAGTCCACCAAATACTGGAGCTGACCACCTCTCCTTCTCGAGTCCAATAACTCCCTAACTGCGTAAGCAGGGGACCCATCAATGTCCAGCGGAGGAGGTGGTTCCTGACTCTCAGTGTTGGGGTCAGCCCCCGGGTGGACCGGTTTGAGGAGGGAAACATGGAAAGAAGGAGAGACACGATAATTAACAGGCAGCTCCAACCGATACGTGACTTCATTTATTTGTCTTAAAATTTTGAACGGGCCTACGTACCTTGGGCTTAACTTTTTACTTGGTAGCCGCAACTTGAGATCCCGTGTGGAGAGCCAGACCCTTTGTCCAACTTGGTAGGGAGGGTGTGGGCGACGTCGTCTATTGGCTTGGATTTCCTGACTCCTGATAGCTCTTTGCAAGTGCACATGAGCGGAATCCCACACCCTCTCACTACGACGAATCCAATCATCGATTGCAGGTACTGTAGAGGGCTCGCCTGACCACGGGAACATAGGGGGTTGGTAACCAAGCACGCATTGGAAAGGGGTGACACCAGTGGAGGAGTGTTTCAGGGAATTCTGGGCATATTCCGCCCATGGTAGAAACTCTGCCCAGCGATGCTGTTCACGACTGCAATACGAACGAAGATACCGACCGATTTCCTGATTCAGCCTCTCCACTTGACCGTTTGACTGAGGGTGATAACCAGAGGTCAGGCTGACGTTGATGTCAAGTTGCTTGCAGAAGGCTTTCCAAACTTGAGAAGTGAATTGAGTCCCTCTGTCGGAAACAATATCCTCAGGAATGCCAAAAACTCTGAAGACGTGATGAAAGAGTGCAAGAGCTGTTTCCATGGCTGTGGGGAGTCCCTTCAAGGGTACTAAACGGCAGGACTTAGAAAATCGGTCGATGATAACTAGAATGGTCGTGAAACCGGTGGACGGAGGCAAATCTGTGATGAAATCTATGGACAGATGAGACCAAGGCCGTTGAGGAATGGGCAGAGGCTGTAGCAGACCAGAGGGTAAATGTTTCGGGGTTTTAGACTGGGCACAGATAGAGCAGGACTTGACAAAATCAGTTACATCTTTAATCATTGAAGGCCACCAGAATGAGCTTTGTGTGAGGTTGAGTGTTCGTGAAATGCCTGGATGACCTGAGCTGAGTGAAGTATGAACCCATTGGATGACTCTAGCACGAAGGTTCACCGGAACATATTGTTTATTGCCTGGACAGTTGGGTGGCGTGGGTTCTCTCTGTTGACCTCGTTGAATCTCTTCCATTAGATCCCATGTGACTGGTGCAACAATTATTGAAGGTGGCAGGATGGGTTCAGGCTTGAAGTCAGTCTGCTGGTGGCAATGCAGTCTAGATAAGGCATCTGCCTTACTATTTTTACTTCCAGGTCTATATGTGACCGTAGACTGGAATCTGGTGAAGAACAGGGACCAACGTGCTTGCCGAGGATTAAGCCTCTTTGCACTCTTGACGTACTCTAAGTTCTTATGGTCTGTGATGATCATGAAAGGGTGGGTGGAACCCTCTAACCAGTGTCTCCATTCCTCAATTGCAGCCTTCATGGATAAAAGTTCCTTATTGCCAACATCATAGTTGCGTTCCGCGTCCGTTAGTTTCCTAGAAAAATAGGCACAGGGATATAGCTTGCCTGGTTGTCCATGACGTTGGGAAAGTACAGCTCCAATTCCGTTGTCAGAGGCATCTACCTCTACGACAAATGGCAAACTGGGATCTGGATGCTTGAGAATGGGTGCAGTGGTGAAACTGGATTTTAACTTAGTGAAGGCTTGAGTGGCATTTTCGTTCCATTTTAGCTTTGATGGTTTACCCTTCAGCAGAGATGTTAAGGGGGCCGCAATAGAGCTGTAGTTGCGGATGAAACGACGGTAGAAATTAGCAAATCCAAGAAAGCGCTGAAGTTCCTTGACAGTGGTGGGTTGGGGCCATTCAGTGACTGCTGTTACTTTTGAGTTATCCATCTCAACACCCTGATGGCTGATGTTGTAACCCAGAAATGATGTTTGGCTGACATGGAATTCGCACTTCTCTGCCTTTACATAGAGTTGGTTATCAAGAAGTCTAGAAAGCACAGACTTGACATGATCTTGATGTTCAGATTCAGACTTGGAATATATAAGGATGTCATCGATGTAAGCTATCACGTACTTGTTAAGGATGTCCCGGAAGATTTCGTTGATGAATGATTGAAAGACTGCTGGTGCGTTGGCAAGTCCGTATGGCATGACCTGGTACTCATAGTGCCCCCTAGAGGTCAGAAAAGCTGTTTTCCATTCGTCCCCTTCTTTGATCCTGATAAGGTTATAAGCGCTCCTGAGGTCTAATTTGGTGTAAATGGTTGCTTCACGGAGTTGTTCAAGAGCTGAGGGTACTAAAGGTAAGGGATAACTAAATTTGACAGTAACATTGTTCAAACCCCTGTAGTCTATACATGGCCGGAGTCCTCCATCTTTCTTTTCTACAAAGAAAAACCCAGCTGCTGCTGGAGAAGTGGAAGGACGGATGAAGCCTGAACTGAGCGCCTCCTCAATATATTCCTCCATGGCCTGCGTTTCTGGATGTGAAAGGGGATATATTTTGCTTTTGGGGGGCATAGCATTTGGCAGGAGATCAATAGCACAGTCCCAGGGACGGTGTGGTGGGAGAAGTGTAGCCTTAGTCTTACTGAAGATCTCTTGGTAATCATGGTAACAGGAGGGAATAATGACTGGCTTTGTATCTGGACTTTCAATGCTCGTGGTTAAACATGACTTGGTTACAGAGGCATTGATGCACTGTGAGTTGCAAAAGGATGACCATTGGGTGATCTCACCGAGCTGCCAAGAGATGACTGGATCGTGAATTAATAACCATGGATGACCTAGGATTATTTCGTGGCGGGGAGAATCAATCACATAGAAAGAAATGACTTCAGAATGAAAAAGTCCAATTTGAAGTTTTACAGGTAGGGTTTGTTGTGTGATGCCTTCTCCAATGGGTTTATTGTCAATGGCGTTGATTTTGAGAGGTGGGTCACATGGTTGTATGGGGATGTTGAATTTGGAAACAATGTTTTGATGAATCAAGTTGAGTGCTGATCCGGAGTCGACCAGCGCTGTGAGGTCAGTGGAGTGATTATTAGCAGAAATCTTGACTTTGATCGTGAAAAACTTGGTAGAGAGAGGAGGGAGATGGTCAACACTCACCCGAGTAGTAGATTTGGAGATTTTCTGGGTCTTAAGAGGACAAAAAGCATTGACATGACCTGAATTTCCACAGTAGAAACATAGGTTGTTAGTTAGGCGACGAAGTTTCTCCTCCTTGGTGAGTTTAGTGACTCCTAACTGCATGGGCTCTGGGTCAGGTTGAGTAGTGGGCAGGAACGAATGGGATGTCATAGCTGGTGGAATAACTGTAGCATTTCTCATTGACGGTGTCCTGGACTTAGCGGGGCAGTTACGCATGAGGTTATCAATCTTAATTGCTAGAGTCACGAACTCAGAGAAGGAACAATTTTCACCTTTGCACGCAAGTTCTGCCTGTAATTCTACATTCAAACTTCTTTGGAACATGGCTTTAAGTGCAACGTCATTCCAACCACTTTGTGCTGCGATCGTCCTGAATTCTATAGCGTATTCAGCGGCGGATCGTCGACCTTGATTCAGTTGCACAAGTTGGGAAGAGATATCCATACCCCCTGCTGGGTATTCAAAGACTTCTCTAATCTGTTGGATGAAATATGCAGACGAAGTTTGAATTGAATGGTCAGTCTCCCAAACGGCTGCAGCCCAATCAATAGCTCTACCAGTCAGAAGAGTTAGTAGAAAAGCGCATCTTTTCTCATCAGACTCGAAATCATCCTTTTGATGTTTGAAAAAGATTTCTACTTGTCGTAGAAATCCTTTACAATGCTCTGCTGAGCCGTCAAACTTATCAGGAAAAGCAAAGCTTACCTTCTTAGGCATGGGTGGCGGTAATGAATGGAGATATTGAGTGAGATAGGAGTTAGAAGCCTGTAGTTTACTCAGCTGTTCCTGATATTCTTTGATGAGGTCATTTTGGTAAGCAAATGCTTTCTGCAGATTGGAAACCTCTGCTGGAGTCATCGGTGGCGAAGTATTCTGTAATGATGCAGGCGCTGAGGCAGACTCCATGTGCAGATGTTTATTAAAAATCTGCAGCAAACAGGTTGGAATCGTTAGGCAGATATCGTAATCGTTTAAGCAGGCAGTGGTTCAATACAAAGGAGCGGTCAAATCCGTGGCAACAAAGCAAAGGGGTAAATCCAAAAGAGTCAAGAGTGGTAAAGGCAGGCAAAAGGTCATTCACAAAATAGCAAGACTATGGCAATGGAAAAACGCTCGGTAAGGCAGGTTAACTGGCAATACTTCGCATCGGCCTGTTGAGCAGGCCATGCTTAAATATCCACCAAACAGGAAATGAACAATGAAGCAGAGGGAGCAGCACACAGTCAGTACTCGGGAGAGGGCTCCCTCTGCTGGCGTGACGTTACAGTTCCCCAACTCAAAATATGACTGTCTTGCCCTGAATAGCCAAAACTCCACCTTCCATGACAAAATAGTACTATATCTGTATTTCAATCGGCTCAATTCTCTGAGGCCATAAGATGACATTCAGTGCTTCAGCTCTGCCTCTGCACTTTTAATATTCCCTTCTGTGGGAATAGCTTGATCGAATTCCAACTTATGGCCTGTTATGTTGAACAGACTCGGGAAGAGCCTGTCTAGGAATTTCGCCATATCTCGGCCTTCTTCGTCCTCAGGAATTCCAACAATCCGGACGTTGTTTTGCCAGTTACAATTCTCAAAGTCTTCCAACCTTTCCCAGATGTGCTCCAAGTCTGTCTTGGTTGCTAGCAGATTAGCAGCTAATTCCCTCTCCGATGACTCCAGACAATAGATCCGTTTCTCAACATCCGCCATTCTTGTAAAAAATCTTAGTGAATTTTGTCTCCATGGCTTGTGATCGATTGACGTATTACAGCAAGATCCACCAAGTCAGCAACAAACTTCATCAGCTTTGCTGACATGTTCAACAGTTGACGAATCTCTTTCACCTCACTGGCCAAAATGAATCTCTGGCTTTCAGCCTGTTGCTCAGGGGCTTCAGCTAGAGCACGTAAATGTCTTTTAATGTCTCCAGAATTTTGAATTCTTTGGCATATTGTCTTCCTAGTACAGTTAAGAATCAGAGTGTATCGAATCTCACCGGTTTATGACATAAAAAGTATTAAAACTAGCAAATTGCACAGAGCTCACCGTTCACGGGTCTAACACTAGCATGGCGCCACTCAACTCCCCCTTGCTCGGGTTCTTGCTCTTTAAAAGTCATTATGGTTTTGATTGGGCAGAGCAGACAGCAAGATCAGTGATATGCATAAAATGAATACATCTTTTGTCTTGGATGAAAAGCTTTTTTTCTCTCACTATCTCAGGTTGGCTCCCAAATAAAAGGGTACAGTGAATTAGACAGCTCTCACAGTCAACATGGAGAATGGATTTTCTCTTTATCAGTAATCTGCTATCTTCCTGTCATTTCAGAAAAATGTTTCCCTTTTCATTTTTTTTTTCTTCATTTTTTTATGTGATGCATTTAGATAAATGTCTTTGATGTATGTTGAGCTATGCGTCACGCAGAGCTTGTCATCCACACTAATCAGGAATATGACCACAGATATTTTGCTAAATTAATTGGTCAGCTGTGTTTACATAAACGAGACACTACACGCAGTGCAATTGAAACTGTCAATTCACAAAAAAGCTCAATTAATTATGGAATGACAATTTATCTAACAAAATATTTTTTTTTTCTTGTATGTCTTGATTCTGTTAAAACCCTCATGCCATCCCAGATGTGTATGGCTTTCTTTCTTCTGCAGAACATGAAGGAAGATTTCGATAGGAAGAGTAATAAAGCTTGCAATCATAATCGACAAGGAGACTGCCTCTGTCAAGATTTATAGTGAAAAAGTACTGTAGGTTGTATTTTGGTCTGTTTTAAACTGAAATCAATTGGATCTCGTCAGAATACATGGATCAAACTACTGGATAAATGTATGGATTCCTTTTATGTTTTAGATTGGAATGAATTAAAGACACAAGAGTGTTTTTGTTACAACAATCCTACCAGCTGTAAGCATTAGTTTTGCTGCCATGCAATCAAAATAACATTCCCATTCAAACTAAAGTGGCCAAACAGACACATATGAGACACTTCACTGGCTCTGCCCTTCACAGTGATTAGTGCAGCCTTCCAGTGCTGTAATACTAAATACAGCAATTTTGGAAAGCCACACATCTAATCAAATCAGTGGACTGGAACTAACTGTTGTATGCAAATTATTTTAGGACATATTAATCAAATCACAAATTATTTATTTATTTACTTTGTGTTATAAATGACCATAAATGTCCATCCTGACTTTATTCTGTAAAAGCCCAATAACCAACAACAAAAACCCAGCCATTGACAACTCTTTACATGTTATTGACTTCTTGCTGTACTCAAGACTGACTCACAAGAACAATGGGCTGATAGATCACCTCATCATTATATCTTTAACTGTGAAACTCTGTAGAATGTTGATTCTCCCCATCTCTCGCTCTCTTTCTCTATGCAGATGTGTGACATCTGCCGCTCGGAGGTAATGAACCTATTGACTCATTCACCTTTAAAATCACAACTCATTCATAAATGATCCCTGACTAAGACAATTTAACAAATCAGAGCTAGAGAGAGAAAGTGTGTGTGTGTGTGTGTGTGTGTGTCAGAGAAGACTTGCAGCATTGCAGCTGTTTGTCTAACAGCAGTGGTCAGGCTTAACACACCCATCCATCCCAGCCTTCATTCATTCATCTGCCATCCCTCCATTCACACAATCAAAGCTCCAGGGATAGATTGGAGAGAGAGAGACCGTGTGAGAGAGAGAGCATCCACTGCTGCAGAAATGGATAGGGGGAAGGGGCGGAGGAGGAGGAGAGAGATAGAAAAGAGAGAGAATGTGTGCATTAGAGCTGCCAAATAAGAAAAAGGGAGTGCGAAAGCCGTACAGAGGGGGAGAGAGGACAGAGCAGAGGAGAGGAAGGTGCTGCTCTCTGATTGCAGCATTCTCTCACATTGACAAGGTGTGTGCTCTATTCCATCTCAATATCTCTCTCTTTCTCTCTCTATCACACACACACACACACAAACACACACACACACACATAGCCTTGGTGCTGCAGAGACACAGAGGCATGCAGTGAGGTCCAGCAGCATCATACAGACGGAACCCACAATATCAGCGTAGCAGCTATATCATCAGTCAGCAGTGACGATCATAACAACCTGGACCAGGGAGGACAGCATCACAGGTATGACAACAGGCACAGACATCCACCTCTCATGTATACACAAACACAAGTGTTTGTTCAGTAACGGGTATCACTCTTAAAGCTGGACTTTCTTGTACTTGCATCAGAAAGAACCATAAATTCTGTTTTCACCTCTCTGTCCCTCTGTCAGGCATCACACTGGGGACCGCAGAGTGTGCGGGCCGGCCAGAGGCCATACGGCTGGTCCATAATGCAGAGAAGCAATCTTTCTCCTTTAAGAAGTGCTCTGCCTTCCAGTTTGTCAAGAGAAAGGTGAGTGTAAGTGTATGTGTGCATCAGTTGCAGAACTTATATATGGATAATAAGTTGGAATGTAATGTGTGTAGTTTCGATGTTACAATACTTTCTCCTACGCTAGCTTAATATGCAGGAACAACTATAAGTAAGCCATGCAGAGGTTGATTCCCCTGAAATGTGGTACACAGTGGCTCTGTGGCATTTTCAAAACATTCTGTCCAACCCAAGATAACAATATTGGCGTAACCGGTAGTGTGAGTTTGGCGTAAGACTACCTGATTGTTTGACCTATGAAAGATGGCGGGAGTGTTTAGGAACAGGTCATTATTTTGGGAAATTTGGTTTGGTTAAGCAAGTGGCACAGAAACTGCACAGTTCACCTTTAAAACAGTTGTTCAGTTGGAGATGTGGCTTGGCGGGTGGCACTCGGTCAATCTGAGTGAATCTGGCAAGATTCAACCCGGTCTCACGACAATTCATAATAATTCATTTGAGATGCTGAAATCGTAAGTAATTGTATGAGTTGGCTCGTTCAATAACATGCAACGCATAGAGTCTTTCCCTTTACCCAACCCCAAACCTAACCATGATTTTAATAGGAAAATAACCTTTTGTGCCACAGAAGTAAGAAAATATCAGGGTTTGGAACGAGACTGGTGAAGCGTATTACAGGATATTGATCATTTGGAATCTGTTAACAAATTTGTTCACTGATGTTTCCTTTCTTACAATGAAGTGTTGGAGGGTAGAGAAAAGTTGACACCTGTATTGCATCAATTTTAAATTCTACTTGTTGATTGGTTGGTCTCTATGGAAATAAAACTCATATAATATCTTCTGATTTGTATTCATGAAACTATGTTGGCTGGATCCCATCCCGTCTTCTTCTTTTTGTTCTTTATCATTTCCTATCATTTCTCCATTGTCCTTTTAATACAAAGCCCAGAAATAATATGAAAAATGAAAACTGATATTTGGTTTTAATTTTGTGACTGTAACATGGCAGTTGTTTCAGTATAATTTCAATATATTTGTTTTGGTTATTTGCGACAGTGTGTAATTTGGCATTGAGTCCAGAATCCCACTTATACAAGCACACAAACACACACACAAACTTGCTTAGCAGATGGGGGTGTCAGGGAGTGACTCAGTGAGAAGGTTTGGTTGGATTATTATGTATTTATGTGTGACTATGCCCTGAGAGAGAGAGCTAGAGAGAGAGAGAGAGAGAGAGAGAGAGAGAGAGAGTGAAGAAAATTTGAAAGAATATTCTGGAGTGCCAGGGTTGAGTTTAGTCGTGGATCGCCTTGTAGTTTTCTCTTGCTGTGTGTGCAGCATTAACATAACACAACTGCAGTCAGTGTATTTTTAGTCTTGTGGATTTGATATCTCGCATTCTGGCTTTGCAATGAGCAGCACAATGTTGTTTTTCCTCAGGAGCCTTGGTTTTGTGGAATTGTTGCTGAGTCATCTGTGTTTGGAGTGGCGTATGTCTATGTTTGAGTGTTGGTTGAGTTGCCATCGACTCTGTCTTTGATTCCAGTAAATTATGATTAATTTTTAACTGCCTGACAATATAGTCCATAACAATAACATGCATACACTCACATGGCTGGTGCAGACAGAAATGAAGATAAAAAACTGCATGTGTCAGAAGAGAAGAGATTGTTGGCCATGCAATGTGATTGTTTATGTATGTAGGACATGGATAAGTATTTTACACATTACAGGAATGTTTTTGGGTAATTTTTCTCCTTCTTTCTAAAAATAAAAAATAAAAAAAAATAAAAAACTTTTTTATTTTTTTACCCCGGATGACCCCTTTCAGATTCATTGTTTTGCTTTTAATGAATGACAGGAGGATTTGCCCTGGCATGCTGGTTTTATTTAATCTGCCTGTACTGGAGCAAATGCACAGATAAATAATTCACAGTACTGTCTAGGTCAGTGGTTCCCACCCCTGTTCCTAGAGGCCACTGGAGGCATTCTTGAAAAACATAGTTGACTTTATGGTATTTGGCAAATGGTTTTTCACAAGAGCCTTTTGAGGAAATGCATGGCAAAATACTCAAACCCATAGGAAAGACAGTCACAAAAGAATCTCTTAAATATTTCAATTGTTTCATCTAGACAGTAATTAGATTAAATGTAGAGCAAATATTGGCTTTTCTATAAAGGAATGCTCCAGGTTCAATACAAGTTAAGTTTAAGTAAACTTATCCCTCTTTTATTTAAAAAAGCAAAAACCACAGTAACAGTAGGGCACTTAACATGAGTTAAATGGGGCTTTAGTGTGATAAAATCGCTTACTGAGATCAAGGGTTTACCGCCATTGTGTTGTCATAACAACAAAGTTATAATATTGGATACAACTATACACATTATGTTAGTAAGTGATTTAATTACACCAAAATCATGTTATCATATAAAACATTTACATCTTGTGGATATACTTTTGAAACACAATGTATTTTAATGTTTTTGGACTGGCCCACTCACTTCCATTGTAAGTGCCTCACTGTACCCACTATTTATTTTTATAAACTGGGGACGAGTCAAGATTCTTATTATTATTTATGTAATTTTTTTTTAATCGCCTTTTCTCCCAATTTGGAATTCCCACTACTTAGTAGGTCCTTGTGGTGGTGTGGTTACATTCCAGGTGGTGGAGGACAAGTCTCAGTTGCCTCCGATTCTGACACAGTCAATCCGCACATCTTATCATGTGGCTCATTGTGCATTACACAGCGGAATAGGCTCATGCTATTCTCCGTGATCCATGCACAACTTACCACGCGACCCATTGAGAGCGAGAACCACTAATCGCGATCATGAGGAGGTTACCCTATGTGACTCAATCCTCCCTAGCAACTGGGCCAATTTGTTTGCTTAGGAGACCTGACTGGAGTCACTCAGCATGCCCTGGATCTGAACTTGCGACTCCAGGGGTGGTAGTCAGCGTCAATACTCGCTAAGCTACCCAGGACCCTGAGTCAAGATCATTTTTTCTAATTAGTATTATGCCACAAATGTGGTCATTTGAGCTTAACTTGTACTTATACATTTAGTCTTTATTTGATTACTCTATGTTAACAATGCCTCATTGTTCTAGTTTTATTTCTATAAAAGAGTAAGCTCTGAGCAATAAAACTTTTCTCTGGTATTCAATGTCCACATCGCTTATCTATTATTGCTAATACATCATGACATGTTACAATGGATTCATCGAATCTATATTTATTTTATTATTTATAATGTATTGACACAAAAAACTGTTATGTGTATGTGCCATCAGGTTCGCAGATGGATGCGGAATCCAAAGGTGAACGTGGAGAAGGTCCAGACTAAAGGTTACCTGTCGCCATGTCCAAAATGTCAAGAAGGACAGAATCTGTGGTACACACACATCCCTGCACAGTACGGCTACTGTCATTACAGTCCTGGAGGATACTATCTCCCTCACCCCCCAAGCCCTCTCTGTCAGCCCTGTGCCCCATGCACGCCCTGCCAGTCAGACAAGAACAAGACATGCAAGGTCAGGAAACTATTTGTCCTTTGGTTTCTATGTGTTTCAAGTATAATAGCGTTGCTGAAAGGTATAGTATGTAAATGGCAACTAGTCATATTTGTTTGATTCATGTTTAAAAGTGTGTGTGTGTGTGTGTGTGTGGTGCACCCCATCCCCCCAGTTATAGCCTAATGATTTTATGTCCCCGTTTCAATTCCTACTATACTATATTTTATATGTTTTGCTTGTTTAATCTGATCCCATATGGCGCAAAGCTTTTAATCCTAGCGTGCCGTAGAGACTCATAAGAGGCTGAGCATGTTGTCTTTTCATTTAGCAATGCTAAACAGCATCTCACGACTGGCCTAGGTTAGCTGCATTGAGCTCTCTTTTTCTCTCTCTCACTATCTTTCTCTGACTCTTACCCACAATTATTCCTCACATTGTCTGATTGGCTCTCAGGGAAAGTGAGTATTAGAGAGATGACACAGAGCTCAGAGGGAGTCTGTGTCACAATCATTCCTCAGAGGAAGAGGAAAAAATCTCTGCTATGCAGCCTAAATATTGTCAAGGTTAAGTCCCATGAAATATACAATAAGTGTGAACACATTTTAATCATAGGATATTCATGACTTGTACATTCTTATAATTCTTATTGAGAAATGCATATTTTATGTTTTATGGTTTAATTTGCAGTAACTCTAACTTGATTTGTTAAATCAAACTCTTCAACTCTGGAGCATTTTTGGGCTGCCGCCTGCAATTTTTCACATAAATTTAAAAGCTCACCATTCACATAGACTGATGACTAATTGTCAAAAAAAAATGTTTTCTTGTTTTCTCCTAAATTTGTAAGCATGTAATTATGGTTTGTTTTTTTCTCTATCTCCCTCCAAAAAGTCTTAGTTCATTCCACTATATGACAGTAAGTACAAAAATCACCTTCCATCACAATATGCAGATCTGAAATTTAGACGGCACTCTAATGCATTTTATCCCTCACTGATGTGCTCATCCATATATAATCCATTTAATTTTCAGATCATGCACCACCCCCATTGTTTCATTGAGTATCTTGGCCTCAGAGTGGACTATAAGCTTATTCTAGGTGTTATTAGAGAGCTGAGTTCCTCCCTTTTACAATTATATATTTTTACCATCAATTGTCTTGAGTTGTTTAGCCTGCTTTTCCTGCTGGACTGCATATTTTGTTCTGGACATCTAAGATATAACATTGGATTATTTACACAAGCAAGCTCACTGACAAGTAAAAATGGCTCATTTTGTACAAAACAGCTTACAGGTAGAGCAGGTATCAAGTTTTTAGCTATTTGTGGCTTACAGCAGCAGTGATTGCTGCATAAATGAGACATATGTATAACAGTACTGTCACATTCCTGGATATGAGAGTTTTCATTTGATATGTGACTTGTCTATTTAAGTGCTATTTGAAAGACTTTTATATTCATATTAATATTTCTATCACATTACCACTAGGTGGCTCTTATTTGCGATGTGGATGTTTTCAGGCTTTTTTATGCTATTTTATGTATCATAAATGCAGAAGTGATTGTTGTCTATGAAAAATTCAGATTATAATCTTACAAACGATAGCACATATGCCTGACTTATTTATCCGGGGACTTTTTTCCATGGTATATCACCGCATTTTGGACCCGAGTTGAAAAGAATGTAATACACAGTAAATGTTTTTCATCTTGTATCGTTGCACACTAAACGAAAATGCAAATGAATATGTCAGTTAAGTAACAATTGCTAAACTTTTGTCTGGTGTTGGTTGCATATGGCTGATATGATAACCCATTGCCTACTTATTCTTTGCTTTGCCAAAAACAGTTCTCAAATAACCACAATACAGAGGCTGTATTATTCCTGAATTTTATGCAGGAGCTACAGTTCACTGGGTGGCTTACAAGCCAAGGTTAGGTTTGGTTACAAATCCTGACAAGGATAATGAAAGAGCAGAGAAGAACATATTATGGGAGCAAGAAAAAGCAAGAGCGATGACACATTTTCAGTCCAGTTGCTTTCCTGTGTGATGTTATGTAACGTATATCAGTGTAAGAATGATGAGAATCACAGGAGCAGCGACTATAAATGACTGAATTCATTCAGCATCCTAAGCCATATCTGATTCAGCTCACTCTCACCGCCTGCCTTCATTATTACTGTCGGATTGAATCTTCCTCTGAGCAATCATCCTAAATTACTTTTAATACTTTCTGCTAGAGTTACAGCTATAACAGAAACTAGAGATAACAGAATTTTCATTTTTGGGTGAACTATTCCTTTAACATCCTTCCAAAATGTTTCCCCAGTAACACAGGTATCTGTATTTCATTGAATTCCTTTGGTTTTATTGACTCAAAAGAAGCAATATGAGTAAAATATGAGTTTTACAGTAAAAATTGCCGGGAAGGATTTTTATTTCACACCTTGTGAAAATATGGAGAGCAGTGAGGCTCCTTGCTCTGCGTAAGGGTTAGTGTGCTCGTTTCTGTTTGTGTGTGTTCGTGGAGTTAATGTGATAGAAAGATGCAAGGGGTGGGGGGTTGTGCCGATGACTCATCGCTCAGAGGTCTGCAGTCTCACACAAACACACACATGCAGTGCAAGTTTTTTTAGTGCCAGATTTCACCGGGTTGAACTGAACATAAATTTGATTGACCGCAATGCTCTCAGCATCAGGTTGAACAGTGCTGTGGCCTGTAATGATATCTTCTGTGATTTGTGTAAAGTCCCAGCAGAATAACTATTGTATATAAATGACGACAATATAACATCTGATTGGTTATGATGAGAGTCCACTGATTGAACTTGGTCATATGCAAAATCTAATTTTCTTTTCAGATAAGAGCCTGATGTACTATGAAAGACCTACTGCATCTTTCTCAGAACTCCATTTATTGAAACTAAGCCATAAAAAATACTTCTGTTCTGTAACTTTCTGATGGCATCCTAACCTATAGTGTCATATAAAGCAAATATGAGATTAAACATGCAATTGTGCAATTATCACATCAATTTATGGTACTTCTATGACAGTTCGACCCACAAGTCAACTTGTGTGCACTTCAGGACTCGTACCGCAATTTTGATCACACTCGAACAGGCTTCTGAATGTAGTTACTTATGCAATGCAAATGTTAAAATGTACAACCTTACAAGTCATGTGCTATTGTAAAACTGTTTAGATTTCAAAAGATAGGATTGTGTAACAGTGTGAAAAGTTAGTGTTTATGGACAAATAATCTGCCATTTTACTTGTGATTGGTGTGAGAGGGAATATGGTAAATGGTCTGCACTTATATAGCACATTTTTAACCTTAGCGGTATTCAAAGCACTTTACACTGTGTCCCAATCACCCATTCAAACACACATTCACACACCAATGACAGCAGAGCTGCCATGCATGGCGCTAGCCTGCCATTGGAGCAACTTGGGGTTCAATGTCTTGCCCAAGGACACTTGAGCACGTGGAGTCGTGTGGGACGGGAATCCAACCACCAACCCTGCGATTAGTGGACAACCCGCTCTACCACAGCCGCCCCTAATAAAGTTGTTGTTTTAGCACCTCTAGTGTTAATTTCACCTCGAAACTTCTGCAGTACATACAATGAGCCATGTAAAAATCATTTTGCAAAAAAAGTAGGTATATTAACATATTTCTATGAGATCAGGTGGCATTTCAGCAAACTGTGACAGTATTGCAGTACAATCTGTTACAATGTAATGCAGGCTTTGTAAAGAGGCTGTTATTGAAGGATCGGGCAGGCAGTTAAAAACTATATTGAACCCTACAGAACTCTCTGTAACTTATTGCACTTGTTGTTTACATAGTAGTTATAATGGCTCAGCAGAGATGTGCTCAGATTTGCTGATGTGCTCAAATTCTTCCAAGTCCAAATAATATGAGCTATGCAATCCACATTAATGTTATAGATCTCACTTTATGTTAACTATTGTCTCATTTGTTTCTATTTGCATTCCCCCCCAAGTAATTTCAGGGTAAATATCTGAGACAAAGTTGATACTCAAATAAACAAAATGTAGAACTCTTTTAAGTCTTCTGAGCCATGAAAGGACAACTTTTGAGCAGCAAAATGCTCCTGTGGACAACAGTGCAAGCACACCCACAAAAACACTTTGCATTTATTAGCACTCATTTCAAGTTCAAAACAACAAGACAGCATATTCATTGTATAATTCAGTAGGATTATACAATCATGGCTTCTGGACCATCATATCAGACCATCATCAGGCTACCCGTGGGCCAATTAGTAATGTAATTGTCTATATCTGTTTGTTCATGCTTCAGCCTCTGGCACTGAAGCCCTTTGTCCCCTATGAATCTCTGGTTAGGTTTAATGAGGCTAATGGTTACTAGGTTCTGTGGAAAACACATACACCTACCATCTAGCCACACAGAAGTGCTGTCACTAGAGCCCTTAAAGTGACAATAGCACTGCACTGGTACAAGTGATTCTTTATCTCTGTATTGGGCCCTGAGACTTTTGGTGGCCGACAACTGTGTTGTTCTCTGGTACTGTGCCAGTCGAGTGTGGATCTGAGCCAAATTCCCTCTTACCTTCAAAGCGTGGGCCAGCAGTGTCAGCTGGGTAGAAGTTATTTGAAGAAAGTTTTTGACCTTCACCTACTTTATATATTTACTGCTATCGTGGTGGAGGAGGAACAGTTTATATTTAGAGAGAGGTTTCTACTGGTGTATAAAAGCCCTGAATCATTGTGTAATAATTTCCGAATAACTCAAAAATCCTGCTACAAAGCCAACACAGGGATAACAGGATTTAGTGTGTGTGTGTGTGTGTGTGTGTGTGTGTGTGTGTGTGTGTGTGTGTCCAGATTGTGCTTAGATAAGGATGTCCTCAAAAGTAAAAGTGATTCATAAGTAAGTAAATATGCTTTTTTCACACTAAGATCATGTTTACACACATTTTGTTTATGTCTGGTGGCTATACATTTGAAACAATTAGTATTTTAACAATAAAAAATTGGCCCCATTCACTTCCATTGTAAGTGCCTCACTGGCATCGGCCATTCAGCCAAGATTTTAGTGATAGCTACATTCAAACTGTAATGTCATGCTCCCTTCTGAGTGCCAGTTGGGCAAAGGGATGATCACTTTTGATAGGAATTTGCCCATCATAATACATTTATTTTAAGAAATAATATATTTTCTGCAACTTAAATGTGTTTTATGTCCATTACATATATGACAAAAATATATTCTTTTGAGCAATTCTAATATTATTAAAGTATGTTGCGCCTTTTAGTCATTCTCATTTGCTATGCACGGGGTTAGCCCTTCATCCTCAATGTTAATCAATGGAGATCTGGAGAATGTCATGCGCATGTGCAACGAGCATTCAACGAGGGGCTCATTTACATTTGCCCATGAGCCATTCAAAAGCTTTGATTATCATATTTATGTCAGCTGCAAACCTGCTTAGTGTACTTCATTGTACTTCATTTCATTGAATTGTATTCCATTGTGATGAGGTGTTGTATTGTTGATGCATTGGTTTGTATTAAATATCAATGACTGCTAAATATTGGAAGCGTGTCATTTTGATTAGTTTTTTTATGCTGTTCATTCGAGTTAGTGAGATTATATGCACACCCTTTGATGATTTGCCTATTTGTGGTTTTCTTTCATGGTCACTTGAGCTTTTTGACGTGGATGTGCACATCTCAGTGGTGCTTTGTGCTGAGATTAAATTATTAGGGATGTTTGTGTGGCATCATGTTCAGAGGTTGCCCAAAACAATTTCTTTATTCGTCACTCTCTGTAAAGTTTCATGGTCTATGATTTTCATCAGTCATACTTGTTTTACTAGTGCATTGAGGGGCGTAGCATCTATTATAATGGCACATACATACAGTAGATAGGCTTTTATGATTTTTGACACCCCTTGTGAGTTCTAGTGTGAAACTTCTACCTGTCAATCAACCGCTGCGCTAAAACTAGGTTTTTAAACTTAAGGCCAGTTAAGCGCATACACACATGCACAAGAACTTCATAGTTTGTGATGTGAACTTAAAGTGTAAGATGTGAAGCACATCTGTGAAGCTCAATTAACAGTTACTTCGCTAAAATAACAAACAATACTGCTCTAAACGTGATGTTTGCTGCTTTTTTTTGTGTTTTCCTTTTGTTATTTGGCAGTTTGCGCTTTATTATCATGCATTAACACACTGAAGTAATGATTGATGTATTCAGTCATGAAATCAGATACCTTCTACTCAAACTCTAAACACAAAAGAGATGCACAATGCCTGGTGTACATGATGATGGTGCCAGTTAATACGCATATTAATACCAAGGAATAAACAGGGCACATGCACAGCGGGAATGTGAGGGACAAAGAGTGAAGTCAAACCTGATGCACAAGGTTAATGTTTTTCTTGTTTCTTTGTTATCTGTGAAATTGACAGACAGAATTTGTAATTATTTGTCAATGTTTCAAAGATCGGTCAAAGATCGGTCACATAGATTAAGTGATTGTTTGTGCCCCGGACTAAATAATGACCCTGAGACGCCACTGCTTTCTATTGACCTTAATTTGTATTGAACCCGGAATACTCCTTTAAATTGACTGAACTGAGATTTTCTATTAAAATATAATTGTTTATATTTCATAATTTCAGTGCTTGATGTATGCGATTTACATTAGGATTTATAGCAGGGATGGGGAACCTTTTTTCCCTTTACTTTTTGAGTATTTACAAAATTATTCGCAGGCCATACAATTGCTTTCAATTTCTGATTGTGGGTTGAAATTAATGTACGCATACCATTACGTGCTCACACGCCAAAAACACTCAAAGGTCTGTCTATTATACAATATTTTGTGTTGTTATCATTTAAATGATTTTTAAACATTATTTGAAATGAATTTTTTCAGGTTAATTGAATCAAGGCCATTTTTTGCTTTTCAAATTATTTATCAAATGGCTTCACGGGCCAGGTGAAATGTACTCGCAGGCCTTATACAGCCCTGTGGTCTGACGTTCCCCACCCCTGATTAATAGTGTAACCATTTTAATTAACTTTACATGAAAATATAAGAAGTCTATGGTATGTCTTCATATGGATGGCTAGTTCAACAAAAACTGAGAAAGACCGGACTGTGGAGACGAGACTCATAGACACAGATTCACACAATTAAGTGCTCAAAATATGTAGCTTTTAAGAAGACTAATAAAGCTTAATTGACGCATAACATGTCAATGAACTTTTTCTTTTACATTAATCAGCATGAGTATTACTTAATGTTTATTACTTTTTAGATTCAAATGTATATAAATGCATAAGGAAAAGTGGATGTTTCATGTGACTTGTCACCAGGTCATAAATTAACAGGGGCTTGGGGCAGAAATGTCACAGAAATTGACAAAAAGGCTCCCAAAATTCAAAATGTGGGGGGCAATAAATAAATAAATAACCCCGTAATAAATTATTTTTGTTTTTGTTTGTATCATCTAATACAAAATATGAGTTTATGATTATTTAATTTATAGGTGATAACCTAATGTAATTTAATAAATTGATTTAAAGTATAAAAGGATGACAAACAATCTTATTATGGGTTAGAAAAAAAAATATACCCCTGAAAATGAATTCCAGTGGGCAAATATTACCTCTTAATGAAAAGTTCATTTCTGACACTACTGGTCGCCATTTAAAGTTTTTAACCATTTTAATGACCTTTTTTCCACTAATTTTAAATGGTCCTGTTGTGTGTCAAATTATTTTACAATACAAATAGTAAAAAGTACAAATATCCTATGTATCCTCTTCATCTAAATATTTATAAAAAACTGCATGCATAATAATAATTATAAAATAATAAGCAAAGTGCTGTTTAAATTAGCTTTAGTTGGAGCACCACTGGACATGCAGCTTCCCAAATTACTGCGAGTCATCTTGTGATCCAAAAGTGTCATAAAAGCACCACAAAATTATGTTGTTGCTTTAGCAATTGCGTTTGCTTTGTATTGACTGTTAAATCTCTGCCTAGAAAATACAGTCTGGAAGATTTCAATACAATGGCTGTGTCAATTCAAGTCATGTGGTTTTTATTGTCGTTCAACCATACACAGTTAGTACAGTACACAGTGAAACGAGACAACGTTCCTCCAGGACCATGGTGCTACATAAAACAACATAGGACAAACACAGAACCACATGAGACTATACAGACTAAATAAAATACCTATATAAAGTGCACGTGCAAACGTGTGAAAAAACGTACGGGACAGTACAATAAATTACTAAAAGGAACAGGACAATAGGCACAGTGAGAGTACACATTTGTAATCTGAGTAGTGCAAAAAGATGACAGTTCCTAAAAATGCCAAATGAAAACATAACATACAATGAGATAGTGTTCTATGGGCATAGCAGTTATTGAGGTAGCAGCCAGGTATAAAGTGACAATAATAAAAGTGCAATTCAGGACACATGTGTGTGTGTGTCAGTCCAGTCTCTGAGTACTGAGGAGTCTGATGGCTTGGGGGAAGAAGCTGTTACACAGTCTGGCCGTGAAGGCCCGTATGCTTTGGTAGCTCTTGCCAGACGGCAGGAGGGTGAAGAGTTTGTGTGAGGGGTGTGTGGGGTCATCCACAATGCTGGTGGCTTTGCGGATGCAGTGTTTTATGTAAATGTCTTTGATGGAGGGAAGAGAGACTCTGATGATCTTCTCAGCTGTCCTCACTATCCTCTGCAGGGCTTTGCGGTCTGAAACGGTGCAAGTCCCAAACCAGGCAGTGATGCAGCTGCTCAGGATGCTCTCAATAGTCCCTCTATAGAATGTAGTGCGGATGGGGGGTGGGAGATGTGCTTTCCTCAGCCTTCGCAGAAAGTAGAGATGCTGCTGGGCTTTCTTGGTAATAAAGCTGGTGTTGAGGGACCAGGTGAGGTTCTCCACCAGGTGAACACCAAGGAATTTGGTGCTCTTGACGATCTCCACAGAGGAGCCGTCGATGTTCAGCGGAGAGTGGTGCTGTAGTGCTGCAAAGCCTGGCAAGAGAAATACTATCTTACACAATCTTAGAAGGACAAAAGAAAAGGGAGGAAGACAGAGCAGAGTTACTGATTTACTGTTTTTTTTTTTTATCTTAACATTTTCCTGTAAGTGCACTTACATAATCGGCAGCATTTGATGTTGAAATATTTGGGACAGGCTGAGTGAGTGTGCACAAGACTAGGTCCTGAGAAGGGGTAGTTACAGTTCCAAGATTACCTTTCCCTTGAATCTGTGTTACATCCTTAGAATCAGGGGATAAAGAGCAAAGTGTGTGTGTGTGTGTGTGTGTGTCTCTGATTGTTGTGGATTATAGAATAATCTTGAGTAAATGCAGTGACGTCTTTTCACTGACCCTTGAGCTTTTATCAGCTGAATTCCATGAACACGCATACAGCTGTACTCACTTCATTTTAATCTGTGTCTTTGATTCAAATTCAGATCTTCTTCTTGCTCTGAACTTTAATCTTTGATCCCTGATACCATCTATTTGTTTCTTAAAGCACTTTATAGTACTGCAGAAACGTAAATCTGAGCAGTACAGTACAGTGGAAAGCACTTGACCTAGCAATGATGATGTAATGTTTGACTCGTGGTGGTATAATTAGTATGGATTTGAAGAAACCCCAACACCCAAGTATTAAACTTGTGCACATTTGTGCTATGGACAATGTCCAAGTAATCTGATTTATAATTTTCATCTGGCAGTGAATTATTAAAGGGTGAAAAAACCCAAAGTCTTGCACTAAAGGAGAGACCCAAGACCTATCTAGGGAGCAGAATATCATAGAGACTTGGAGGTGGGCTCTTTTCACTTGGGCCATTAAGAGACAACCTGGCAACCACCCAGAACATCCAAGCAACCCCAGTAACACGCTAAAACCAGTCATACACCTTAAGGCTCGGGTATACTTTTTTTTTCCTGCGTTCCGGATCGTATTGCGTGGGTCGACAGTGTTGCATTTCAGAGTATACTCTTTTGACCGCGAGCAAACATGAACATGTTAGACATATGCCCACTACAACTGCTTTGTGATACTCCTTTAGTACAGTCAACGGTAGGCGCATGGTCCGACGATGTGCACAGACGAGGACTGTCAGCGTGTCGAGAAAATCTGGGAGCAATCAGCAATGTGGACAACTGAAGTATACTTTGGCCTTTAGCTTTCACACAGCAATGCCTTTGCACGAACATGCACCACTCACATTTTCCTTATCAAAATTCCTTATCTTGTAAAATGGGTTCTTACTTTGTTGCCTCACAAATGTTTACTTATGCACTGGTGTAGCGTTGTGGTTCAAGATCTTTGTGGGAAACCAAATGGTTGTAGGTTCAAATCTCGCAAACAAAGCCATGAACTTTTGTCATTAAGGCCTTGGGTGAGATCCTTAACCTCAGATTGTTCCATTGCGATTGTGCACTGTGTTACATTTTTGAATAACAGCATCTTCTAAATGACTGCCTACTTATTTATTACTCAAGTTTTAGGCCATTTTGGTAGAGTGGCTAACTTCTTTTGTGTTTTTCCAACAGGCGAGAAAATGGAAAATGCTCAGTCGTTATCACGGTGATAATAATGTGAAGGAGGCAGAGACAGAGGCACATGTGATCTGCCCCTGGACAATGTCACCACTGCTGGGAAGTCCTGTACTGCTGGAATGTTGCATCTGCAATGGACCCTTCATCACGTATGGGAATGAGGAGGCTTGGCAACCCCGTCAACGCACACAGGTCAACACAAAAACACACTCACATATGCACACAAACGGATAACTTTCCAAATACAAAACATTTGCATCGGCCCCAAAAAGTATTATGACACTTAAGCGTGTCACCAAGTGACACTTATTTTAAAGAAAGTAGGCACAAGCACACTTTTAGAGCTAATAATTTTATAAAAAGAAGTTTGTTACGTTTTTAATTGTAAAGATGTACTGTTGAAAATTAAGATACAAGGTATCTGAGAGGAAATTACTTCATACATCCACGTGAATTGACAAGTTTTTTAAAAGTAATTGCAAAAATAGCTGAGAAAAGTTATAATTCTGTGAAAAGCTCAAGCATCATTTGTTTGCATTTGATGCCACTTGGTTTGATATTCTGTACCTAATGCAATGACATTCATTCATTTTAGTACGTCTTAAGTGTCCAAATACTTTTTGGTCCGCTGTAGTTTATCAGGTTCACACATTGGTCAGACAAATAAAATGAAAGTAGTGAGGTCTTAAATCTAAGACTCCATAGTACATTTCCAACACACATCCCAATACACAATAGTTACACACATATCCCTACATTACACAAACAAGTGAACATCTACACTCTCTTGTACCAACAGATCAGATCCACACACTTAATATACCATACTGAGTGAAGTTCTGACTCAGATCCCGGCACAACAACAGCTCGCCAGTGGCACATGTCACGTAGCCAGCAGACAATTTGAGGAGGTCATGATTACTTCTAATGCCAATGTTCTCAGACAAGCAAAGCCATTTGATACACACTCCCCAGTGTCACACGTGAACAAAAGGAAATTTAAATTCTCTGCTCGGAAATAAAAAGACTGTAATTCTTAAAATTTTGTATACAAGATTTTTATATATATATATAAATATACACATACACATATATATATACACACACAAAGATGAAAAAAATGGTTTTGTTGCATTTAAAATCCACATGGCTCTGCACACACTCTAAATCACCACATTCAAATTGTACTGTAGATTTCTACAATGCACAAGTTTTACATGTGAACAACTTAAAAAATAAACGTGTCCTTTTTACTTTTCTTGGCTTTACTGTAGCCATGCAAAGTTCAAACAGTTCTATCTTAGCTGTTTAAAGAAGATAAAAGAGCTGTGAGACACACAGGGTCTGGTTTCACTTAGTGTAGGTGCATGTGCAATAATAATGTTAATGGTATCCCTCACATATTTGAGCATTCTGTTAACCCAGTCTGTAAAGAAGTGGATTTGTGTAATTACTTTCTCTCTTTCCTCACCTCCTTTTTTCTTTCTCTCTCGCTCATCTCACATGGAAAGCTTGCTGCTCTGGGTACAAAACTGTATGCCAGATGTCACATGCTTTCATGTTTGCTAGCCATAGATTAAGACAGATGTGACAGTCCATTTGAAATGTACTATTCTGTTGCAATGTGTGTGAGCGCGTGCACATGTGATGCAATAAATTCGATTTTAAATGTGTTCAAAATTCTTCTGACCTACTAATTTCTTTAGACAGTCAATCTGAAGTGCATTATTAAAGAAAAATCCTTATATTGTTATAGCCATATTACCAAGTGATGAATTTGTGCCAAAATACCAAGTCTGACTCAACGTGCAGCCTTTGATGTTAACAACAACAGGCTTATTAACTTTAAAAAGGGATGTGACGCTTTCTATGTCTATGTATTTTGATATCCTAACTATGTACAATTATATGTGATTAATTGCACATTATTATTTGCAATTAGGAGTGCATGTTCTTTGTGTTGTGACCTACCAGTGGAGTACCCACCACTTCTAATTTATTTTCTATTTGCTTTTGAAAATGTCTCCCTTAACTCTATGTTTCCTCATCTCTTTCCCTAAGTTGTTTATTTTTTTGGTAAATTTTTATTTTTATTTTATCTAGCTTATGGGGGGTTTTGAGTCACAAATCCTACGAAATGTGAATTACTATGCATCTACACTTAAAAACACATGTTAGACCAAAAATATTCCACCAAATGTATGTACAATTACCTATTAAACAATGCTGCTGATTTGCGAGTTCCCAGCATGCATTGCAACATGAATGTGTTATAGGCTTATTTTTTATTTTATTTAATTTTTTGCTGTTTGCTGACATTGTTAATGCTGTAATTGTTGTTTTTTTGTTGTTGCCACCATTAGTCAGTTTTTGAGTGGTCAAGTCGAGTCAACCTTTTTTTATAGAGCACATTTAAAAACAACAGAAGTTGACCCGAAGCGCTTTACAGATCAAACAAACAAAATGACAGAGTGAAATAAAAATTGATTGATTTCAATTTAAACTATTTCAATTTAACACATAATAAAATAAATCAAATAATTTAAATACAACATCATGTATTTATCCATTTCAAAATATTCAATGATCTATTCAAAAGCTTCAGAATAGAAATATGATTTAAAGAAGAATTAAAAATGGCTAATGATAAAGCTAACCTCTAGACTATTCCATAGATTAGGACCTATCACAGAAAAGGCACGGTCTCCCTAAGATCTATAGCGGCAACTTCTCAATAGAAGTTGGATCAGAAGACCTGAGCGCTCTAGTGGGGGAGTAAGGGTGTAGAAGGTCAATGATATATTGGGGTGCGAGACCAGATAGTGCCTTGTTGATAAAAATCTGAATTTTAAAATCGTCCCTGAATTTCACAGGAAGCCAGTGTATAGCTGCTAAAACCAGGGAAATATGATCCCTCTTTCTTGACCCTGTTAATAGCCTAGATGCTGCGTTGATCAAGTCTCCAAGTCTTTTCCAAGTCTTTATAGGAAAGAAAATGTTTTTTATTTGCGATAGATCTCAGGTGGAAGAGTCTAAAATCACTCCAAGACTCCTCACATGATCTTGTACATTAGACGACAGAGGACATAACTGGGCAACCAGGCCAGGTAAGGAGGGCATGGAGGAACATAAAATCAGAACTTCGCTTTTGCTTTCATTTAATTGTAAAAAAAACGTTTGCCAGCCAATGTTTAATATCTTTGAAGCAATTTAGGGTGTTCTCAGATGACCAATTCTTGTCCGCACTCACTGGGAAATAAAATTGGGAATCGTCCGCATAACGGTGATACGATGCTGTCCTTCTGAAAAATAGAGCTCAGAGGAAACATATACAGTGAAAATAAAAAGGGTCCTAAAATCAGAGGGACACCACACTGTAATTGAGCCGGCGTGGAAGAAAAATTCCCTAAATTTACAGAGAACATCCTTTCTTTTAGATAGTAGGAAAACCACTGGAGGGCCATAGCCTGGATGCCAACAATACATTCTAGACTATTGAGGAGAATATTATGGTTGATTGTGTCAAACGCGGCACTGAGATCAAGTAAAACTAAGACAACAGGTGAACCTGAATTAATGGAGAGAAAAATATCATTAGTGTCCTTCACCAATGCAGATTCAGTGCTGTGCAAGCGTCTGAAACCAGACTGAAATGTATCTAAAAAGTTAAATGTATTTAGTGGTGATGTTAGGAGCTCTAAATGAGTTAGTTCAGAACTAAATGAGGTTTGTTGATTCTCACCATTTTTTAAGGTTTGTGTGCTAAGGGTTGAGGTCTCTTGTGTGTCCATGTCAAACAATTATATGTTCTGCCTTGCCTTGTAAGACATACCTCTCTTCAAAGGCAACGATTCTGTTAACATCATTGAACGTCACTGTAAAAAGTAAATCATATGGTAAGACTACAAATTGATAGTTGGTTGAACAAGAAATTAGTAGTTCTCCCATGAAGAATTTTTACATTTAGAGAAATTCACATTGACTAAACAAAGGAACGCTTCTGAGGACAATTAAAGACAGTTGTTGAAAAAATTCAAAAATCGTACTTCATCATGTTGCATGGATTTTTTTTTAAGTTCGCTCAATTCTTAACAGTGTAATATTAAAACAATATTTATTGTGTTACACTGGTAAATCATACATCTGTTGTTGTTTATGCATTTTCAAATTTTCCTATGTCATGCTATTTTACATATCAATCAATCAATCAATCAATCAATCACATTAATTTAGCACATTTAAAAAACAACACGTGTTAACCAAATCACTTATATATATATATATATATATATATATATATATATATATATATATATATATATAGATATATATATATAGTTGTGCCTACGCAGTTCACAGTGATATTCAATTTTCAATCATTTTTGTTTACTTTTGTAGGATAAGCAATTTTGGTACATTGTTGAGTCATGACTTGATGTCTAATGTACAAACAAGACCCTGAAGCAAAACCAGTTGAGATCCGCTGTTCTAAAGGACCACAGCCCATTGTGTCCTTAAACTAAGTTAAAAGATACATGCAATACTAAATCAACAAAAGAGTGTTGACCTACATTACTCTTGTCCCCCACAGGCAATGGACCTCTACTACCATGGAGATCCTGAGTCTGATTATTCCTGTCCGTCGGACACCAGTAAGTCATTCTGTGTTTTTCTCAGCAGACTTCATTTCATTCATTCATTGCCTTATTTCAGTACTCTCTTTCTCTTGATATCTCATTCACTCACTCTTTCTCTATTTTTAAAGATATGTATCTTATATCCCCACTGCACCTCTCTTCCTGTTTGGGTTGTTTTCATCTCTATCCCTTTCTCGATTTCTCTCTCCCTTTCTGCGGGTAAAAGCATAGCCTATAATCTCCTTGAGCCATGTTGGTTCAGAGTAGAAAGTTTAATAACTATGTTTGGGCCAGTGCTCAAAACAGCACTTCTGTTAACACACTTCTAAACCATACAATTACAAACACCCAATGATACAAGATTCCACACCGATGAGATTTATTAAGCGATTGTGAACATATGTTGTTTTGGTTGACCTGATCCTTACCCAAAATTAGAATGATGATTTAATGTATAAAAGATTGATGCTGGTGCTGTGGATGAGTTAAGTAATCTCATAAATTTGAAATGTGGTAATATAGTTCTTTGGCACGTTGCACAATATGTTTGAACTGCATACAGCTATAGCACATCTTTAATATATGGGTGTGTATTTGTTTGTGTTCATATAACATAACTCATACCCTCATCATCCACTCGATCTGTGTAAATGTACTCATATATGTTATTTTTGACTGAATAGAATCTCTCTTCTGATGTGTTTCTAACTGTAAAGTTCTAGAGTTTGTCTTGAGGGAGACATTGCAGAAGTATCTGAGTATACTTGGGTAGACATGCATGTGTGTATCTGAAGGAAATTGCATAATGCTGTTGAAATCAGCGTTTGATCCAAGACTACATTGGTATACATAATATTTGGGACCTGGATTAAGTGTTTAGCTGCATTTAAATTGGATTTTACGTAAACCCCATCCTCAAGCATAAATAAACAAAGCGTTTGGACACTTAAGACCGAGCCTCCTTTATTCTCTGAGTGCTCTCTGAGTATCTATCTTCTATCCTTTTCCAGACCCTTGTTCATCCACACACACACACACACACAACTTCTCACTTAAATAAAGAATGAGAGATAGAAAGAGACAGGAATCTGAATGAGATGAGCACAAGGGGAGACAGAATCAGAATTGGGAGTAATGAACTGAGAATTTATAACATTTTATAGATGTTTTGAAAGTTGACAAGATTCAAAATATTCCATAAATCTGTTGCATAGAATGATGGGGAATAACTGTAGCATCAACTACAGAGAATATCATGTAAAGAACACAGAAATCTCACTAGAGTAAATTTAGCAAGTAAATTACTTTTCGCTTGCATCCATATCAAGATCAAGTATATTAAAGATTACACCGACTGAGATTTACTATGGTGTGAGTGTTTTCATGCTTTGTCTTCTGATAAACAATAAGCATTTTTTGCTGAAAGATTATATGATTAAATCTCTTAATCTGGACAGAAAGGATACAAAACCAAATCTGCATTTCGACATATTTCACTTTAAAGGAATAGTTCACCAAAAATGAAAATTCTTGCTTCATTTACTCTCCCTCATGCCATCCCGGATGTGTGTGACAATCTTTCTTCTGCAGAACACAAATTAAGATTTTTAGGAAAATATCTCAGCTCTGTAGGTCTTTTCAATGTAAATGAATGGTGGCCAGAAATTTAAGGCTCCAAATATCACAAAAACAGCATAAAAGTAATCCGTACGACTCCAGTGGTTTCATCCATGTCTTCAGAAGAGATATGATAGCTGTAAAATCGCTTACTTCATGCACATCGCCACCTAGTGGGCAGGGAGGAGAATTTTATATACTACATATAAAAAATACTATAGTAAAAAGGACTTATTTATATTTATCTGTTTCTCACCCACACCTATCATATCACTTCTGAAGACATGGGTTTAACCCCTGGAGATTTATGGATTACTTTTATGCTGCCTTTATGTGCTTTTAGGAGCTTTAAAGTTTTGATCACCATTCACTAGCATTGTATGGATTTACAGAGCTGAGATATTCTTCTAAATAACTTAGTTTGTGTTCTTTAGAAGAAAGAAAGTCATAAATATCTGGGTTGACATGACGGTGAGAGAATGATGCCAGGATTTTCATTTTTGGGTGAACCATCCCTTTAATAGAACAAGCAGTGATTTTACTTTTGTGTATTAAAACCCAGCGAGCTGCCTATCTAGACAGAATTATAAGCATCATAACCCATATCAAAAAATCCTAAAAGAATGCTTGTCTAATTTCCAGAATTTGGAACAAATTCTAACGGGATTAAACAAGTGTCCCCTAAGAATCAATTAAGATCCTATTGGATAACTACTCAATACAATTCCATTAGCAATCCACTCGTGTTAGCATTAGGGAAATGCATGGTATTAAGCATTTTCGTGAATTTAACACAAAACGTTTGATGCCAAATAATTGAATGGCTGCTGTTTATCCAATTGGAATTTATTTGATGCTTTGGTGATTCTAAATCCCATAAGTATTGTTTGTATTGTTCTGTTAGCATTCCTTTAGAACTTTTGTCGATGTAGAACTTTTTTTGGCCTCGTGCGCGTGCATATGATGGCCAAGTATGTTGTCTAGGTAGGTGACACAACAGGTTTTGAGATACAGCCTTACTGAGTTCGCTTACCTCTGGCCGCCGGGTCTGTAGATGAAAGCAGTCACTGAAGAAGAAGCCACACCATTGTTAGTGGGCTGAAACAAACTCCGCCCCTCAGATATCCGGTGTCGATCAGCCGGGATAGAATGCGCCGTATTTGAGAAAAATCTTGCACTTCTAAACATCCTGACCCACCGCGTTTTCGGCATTTTACCCTGTTCATTGACTCGCCCATATGAAAGAGAAATCTTCACCGCTGACATGTAAGTGATCTTATTGAATCTATCGCGGGAAGTTTGTATTGATAAACTGTTTTGGTTTGAATGATGGCGCACTAGAGGGGGTCTTCTTAACCGGGTGTACTACTGATACATTGTCAACTTGTGCCAGGTGGAATGTGGGTGAGTAACCGTAGGGGATGTGACCCTGTTTTAACGCTACACTCACATCAATTCAGACTAATAGAACTTGGCTTTACCTTTGCCAAGCCTCACTTATTAATAAAGTATAGCCAGGATTTACAGCATAGTGAGAATTTTGGCACCAGAAAATTATGTTTTGGGGATGTTTCTTCATTAGATGTTCCTCGTTTCTACTTTATTGTTTGTTTTGTTGTAAAACTTTAAAAGCAGTGCTGGGGTCAGTGCCATATGACTACTGAGTAAGTTCAGTTTTAGTTCAACCAACAAATGTTGCATAATGAGATATGATTACTAGAATTACAGCCTGTACTTTAAGTCCCTAAGTCAAAATAGCTTTGACCCCAACCCATTAACAAGTCTAAACCTTTCTCTATTTAACTTTTATTATAACCTAATGAGTTGTATGAATGACAAAGTTAATCAATAGTTGGCTGGGGCATTGCATAACTGTGGCAAACTAGGGCATTGAAGGATCTTATGTAAACTTCCTAACACAGGCATGGGTCTTTTCCTCCTAACTTTTAAGGACAGTGAGAAAAGGAATGCATAAGAATGCTTGAATTTTCTAAGAAGTGGCAATCATAGAGCTGAAAGTCACCGGGTCTCCTGCAGCCAGTACTTTTCCAGTGAGGGCTGAAATTTGGCCCGAGTCCCTTTGCTTTTGTCCCATTCATGCGTCACTTAGCCCAACGGTTGAAGTGGGGTTTTAGGGACAAGAATTGAGAGAAAGGGATTGAAAGAGTGAACTGCAATAAGGTCCAGCACAGAATCTATAAATGTTGTGCACTTGTGGATGGCAGAGGTTGTTTTTGGAGGCACTGAGACACGGACACTTGCACAGGTAGCATATGATCAGGTATGGTCAAATGGTTCTGTTTGAATTTACCTATAGGCTACAGTTGTGATACCGAACAGTTCTGGGAAGTAACTTACTTATTAGTGATGCTATTAACTTAATGACTCTTTTAGTAGTGTGAAAGTAGCTAAGCTTTTTTCACAATAGTGTAGTTTTATCCACATTTACCAAATCACTGAAAATTCACATCACGTGAATCAGCTATTGTGGACAGTTAATGTATATGAATTAATTATTCACTTATATTCAGTTAGATTTAGCGTTGCCAACTCCAATTCATTTTAGTGAGTTGGTTCGTTCAGACGCTTCCTAATGAACTAGTTCACATAAATGATTCACTGATAAATGATTCACTTGAGCACCTGTGCAGCGTTAAAAGGGCTACAAACTATTTAGTTAATATAGAGCTGTTTAGGTTGTAGTCCAAAAACCTGGAAGAGAATTAACATTTGTGAGCCATGGGTCCCCTCTGGATTTTCCTATTGGTTTTTATAATGGTAGTTTTGGATTTGTGAGTAAAATAATGTCTGTGGTAAACATTTCTTAAAGATACATGCACGTTTTGTTCTACAACATAAATTACACATAGTCATACCCCAAACATGAATTGTGAAGCTGTTGTGCGTTTAAAAAAAAATGATATGTTGCTATAAAAGAATTACTACTGTTTTCTTTTTCATCAAGCACGGTCATTCATATGCTTGTGGTATTTGTAGTCCTTATCTAGCAGTTTTTTTAAATTTAAAAACAAAACAGTGCCATCCAAATTTACATTTGAGGTATGACTGTCTAGTTTATGTGCAAAACAAAGTATCTTCAAGTAAGGTTTACCACAGACCATATTTTACTCAAATTGAAAAACCCCATAGGAAATTTCTGAGGGGATCTATGGCGATTAGCCTTCTGGGTTCGCCTACAAATTGATGTCATGGCTGAACATGGCTATTGTTGCTGTTTATCACTATATTTCGACTCTAATTAAATAATATCATATAATTTATTAAATAGCTTTAAATAGTTCAGTGTAGTTAGCAATAGCAATTGTTTGGTAGTAAATCGGTGTAGTTGACTAAAAAGAATAGCTTGACTAGTTTAACTGCACTTGTGATGAGTAGACTTGTGACGTTTTTATCAGAATGTGTGACAAGACTGGGACCGTTATGTTTTTGTATTGCATTAATCCAAGTTTTAGGGTTGTTTTTGAAAGAAAAATGTACTGACTCCTTCCCTTAATTGCATTGCTGCTGAACACTTTGACGTTCCTCTCAACAGAACATGTAGTTATGGTCAGCTTGTTAGATCCGGGGCGATCTTGTTTTCAGCGGTATGTGTGACATCACAGAAGATTCGCTGGACCCCCATAGACGTCACTGCTCTAAACTCGAATACACCCACTCGCTGCTGTACATACGCAAAGCCACGCCTCCTCAAGCCAGAGACCTGCGTCAGTCCACGGCGCCTCAAGCGAGGAACATAGTTCAGGCCCCGCCTCTTAGCGGAACATGATCTCTTGCCTCCTCCCCGGACTTTTAAATAGTTGTAACTGTAGTGTAGGAGTTCAGTAGCGCTTTGTGTCGTTTTGGTTACTGACCCTCAGTGGAAAAAATAAAGCGATGACAATCCAAACGGTGACGAGTGTGGCAGCTCCGGAGTTGACGTACTCTAAAACAAGAGGACTTGTCGCTAATTTCAGTGGTAGGCTTTGTTTTTAAGTTGAATGGAGCCACTCGAGCCTCTGCCAGCAAAGAGAGGAAGGAATATTAAGTGATCTCACTTCTAAATGGGGGTTTTCTGTTGCTTTCTTTTGCATGTGCAGCGTTTATGAAACAGAGGAAGATGGGGCTGAATGACTTTATCCAGAAGCTTTCCACAAACAATTATGCATGCAAACAGTAAGTTTTTTTTGTAATTATTATTATTTATAGCTTTATTTAATTGTTAAAAAAATACTTGTTCCAATTGTGTTATTGCTAAAACCTTATATATATTTTTTTATTTATATTAGCTCAGAAATATTTTAATATAAAAAAAAAATTGTTCATCGTGCATATTCATACAAATTCTTGTTTGTTTGCTTTTGATCTTGTCTTTGCTTTAAACTGATCATCTATCTCTCTTTTTTTTTTTCTTGCTGTAGTCCTGAGGTTCAGTCCATCTTGAACTTGGCACCTCCACAAGATGCTGAGCTGATGAACAGCAACCCTTCCCCACCGGTAAATCTGTTTGTATTTATGTTGGTTGAGCACCAAAATCATGCCTGTATATGTTTGTACGTAAATATGTCTACTAAATATTTGTCCATATTTGAACCGTATTTGTCTGATTGTCTTTCTCTTTCCTCTCCAGCCTAGCCCTTCTCAGCAGATCAACCTTGGTCCCTCTTCCAACCCCACTGCCAAACCTTCAGACTTCGACTTTCTCAAAGTCATTGGAAAAGGCAGCTTTGGCAAAGTTCTGCTGGCCCGACACCGTAATGATGAGCAGTCCTATGCAGTCAAGGTGCTGCAGAAGAAAGCCATCTTGAAGAAGAAAGAGGTATGGAATCGCACAAAGCCTCTTGGTCCATTGCCGGACACTAAGAGCTTTGGAAAATACGTCCATGTAATGACTGTATCGTAATATTAGAAGTTTGCATTCATACTTGAAGTGTGTTGTCATTTAGTTAGATCTCTGTGTTATCAAAAACCTTATCCTCTGACCCCTGCTTTTGTGATGTTCAGGAGAAACACATCATGTCAGAGCGAAACGTGTTGCTGAAGAATATCAAGCATCCATTCCTGGTGGGCCTGCATTATTCCTTTCAGACTGCTGATAAACTCTACTTTGTACTGGACTACATTAATGGCGGCGAGGTATGTATTTTAAATTGCTATGTTTGCAAATGTTACCTACCATGTTTTTGGATATGTACCATGGTATTTCCATAGTTTTTCTTTTGGTCACGTACCATGTTTTTTCACATGGTACCATGGTAATATAATTTTTGCACATGGAACTGTAATATCATGGTTTATGGGCATCTACCATGGTTATGCCATGTTTTTGGACACATACCATGGTAATATTATGGGTTTTGAACATGTACCATGGTAATACCATGTTTTTCTTTTGGTTAGGACAAATGCACATTTTTTGTTTGTATGCACCAAAGCAAAAAGGAAAGTCTCAACTTTCGAATGATATAATCATGTTTCTACTCCAAAGCATTGCCAGTATATACATTTTAAAATGTTAGCTGATAAATTCCTTTTAAATTTAAAAAACCCAAAAATGTGCCTTTGTAGTCAGGTGAAACCAATTGTTTGAGCCGGTCACAAAATTGCTTCTATGGGAGAATTACACTTTTCAAACATTCCAAAGAGAAACATTTCAACAAAGAATTTCAAATACATGCATCGGGGAAGAGAAAGAGATTTCAGGAAAGAGGAATAGACAAGAGAGTGAAAATAGAATAGTAAAAGATGTAGATGGAGACAGTGAGGTAGATCCAGACTGAAAAAGGATATCCTGTCATGAGAGGCAAAGAGGAGAGGCTGATCACTGAAAAGGAAACTCTCCTCAGGAAATGACTGGGAGGGGAGAGTGTACGAGGGGGAACCAAATTTAGCAGCTGTGGCGGTTTAGACTCAGTCTATCTATACAGACGTCTCAGAGGGGCTGTGGACAGGAGCTCTTTAAACAGAGTATATTCTCATTTCCTGCCATTGTTCAAGATTGAAGAATCTAGAAAGACTTGATTAATTACACCAGGGGTCTGGATTCACGATCTGGAACTCATGGCCTAATTTGTCTCCTTTTATCTTTGTCGTTCTCTAGCTGTTCTATCACTTACAAAGGGAGCGATGTTTTCTGGAGCCACGTGCACGGTTTTATGCTGCTGAGATTGCAAGCGCCTTGGGGTACCTACACTCTTTGAACATTGTGTACAGAGATCTGAAGCCTGAGAACATTCTTCTGGACTCACAAGGACACATCATCCTGACCGACTTCGGCCTCTGCAAAGAGAACATAGAACCCAATGGAACGACATCTACATTCTGTGGAACGCCAGAGGTAAATTATATTCAATGGCAACATCTGACTATATCTACAGATTCGGAGATGGTGGTCTCTCTCAATGCAGTTGTATTTACCATAAGTAAGATAACTGTTCTCGATTTTTCTCCTTTTGTCTTGCAGTATTTAGCACCAGAGGTCTTGCATAAACAGCCATATGACAGAACGGTGGACTGGTGGTGTTTGGGTGCAGTGCTGTATGAAATGTTATATGGCCTGGTGAGTTATTTCAGAATTCTTTGCAGAAATAAATCGATTTTGCCACTTTAATTGAATGTGTTTACTTTACTTAGCTATATTGAATTGGAATTGACTACTGTGCCTCACTTTATGACTCTTCACATAGAGCGTTCTTTGTGTTACTTAATGGTTACATGAGCTTGATGGAGAACTGTTTTTTTATGGTTGCTTCACAGCCTCCATTCTACAGTCGTAACACAGCAGAAATGTACGATAACATCCTGAACAAGCCACTGCAACTCAAACCCAACATCTCCAATGCTGCCAGACACCTGCTGGAGGGTCTGCTGCAAAAGGACCGCACTAAGAGACTGGGCTTCACTGATGACTTTGTAAGTTTGTACGAGTGTGTTTAAATTTTAGTGATATTACTTTGCCTAATATATAAAAATATATTTTGCTCTTATATCTAATAAATAATCTGTTTCACTTTTTCTCTAGAATGAGATCAAAAACCACATGTTCTTCTCTCCCATAAACTGGGATGATCTGAATGCCAAGAAGTTAACTCCCCCCTTCAACCCTAATGTGGTACGTTCCATTGCTCTTTTGTTGATCTTAGGTTATTACCACATTATTCTGGATGTTAGAGATAAAAAGAACTTAATCATGCTTGCACAATATATGACAAGAACATGCTTTCTTGAACCTAAGGACAGCGATCCAAAATAATATTATATTATATACACATGTACAATGAAGTCATTTTGACAAGAATGCATTTTTTGTTTCAGACGGGACCTAATGACTTGCGGCACTTTGACCCGGAGTTCACCGACGAGCCAGTGCCAAGTTCAATTGGCTGTTCCCCAGATAGTGCTCTTGTCACAGCCAGCATTACTGATGCAGCCGAGGCTTTCCTAGGCTTCTCTTATGCCCCTGCCATGGATTCCTATCTGTAGCCCATCCGACTCAGAATCGGCATTTCATAGACTCTTACCTGTAGTAGCTCATTACCATGGAAACACAGTTCCATGGAATCACACCTGTAGTGCATCACTATGAGAAAGATAACACAGTCTCATTTCCCTGCCTCCAGATGGGGGTATTTGCACATGGCGTAACGGCAGCTTAGAAGGCCTTTGTTACAAGAGGCTGGAGTTTTACACATAACACGAGACTTCTCATCTTCAACGTCCACATCCAGCTGCACGGATTCTCCTTCACTTTCACCCCAGGTTGTGTCCGATCGATAGCTGGTGAAACAGAGAGAGAAGATTAATGCTGATGGATGTTTATTATGATATATTTTCCTTTTAGTTTATTTTCCCCACCCAAGCTTATTTACTTTTATTGGATTGTTGATGCCAGAATGAGACATTGTTCTGGATGGTGTGTATGTGGGACTGGGAGTGTGTATGTGCCTTCATCTTAACACCCCCTTAACCTTTTTTTTATATGTTTGTTTAACCTAAATTATGTGATCTGGCATGTCAGTCAGTGTCAGATATAAATATAGTCATCATGACGTTAAAACCACTGAAATAGATCTGATGATTTGTGATCAGTTACGCTTCTGGGATCAAGTTGCACATTTAATTTGTTATCTTCCTAATTTAAAGAGCACTTCCCCTTTTTTTTGTTTGTTTTTTGTTCTTTTGACTTGAATGCGAGATGCTAGAGGGATCTGCTGCTACTATGTGTAGATAGGCACCTGGACCAACGAGTCAGAAGCCTCTCTCACCATAGTCTTACAGTCTCCTAGGATGTAATCGTACTGCTCAGACATGGACCGTTTTGTCTGAACGTCACATTCCACTAAATAGAATATTTAAGTTTGTTTGTATATATTAAATATATGTATTAGTTTTAATGTATGTGGAACAAAAACTTAAATGGATGCTTGTATGCAACTATAAATGTACTGTAAAATTGTAAAATGTTTGAACTATGTGACCTTGTTTGGTTCGCAATAAAACATTATTGTTATTTTTCCCCAAACAACCTTTGCATCTTTGTGATTTCTTTTGGAAGATTTTCTTAAGCTCAACTGGTAATTTCTAGGGAACACACAAACTGAATAGATGTACAGCTTTAATGCACTGGCAAGTTGTTTTGGATAACAGTGTCTGCCAAATGGATTAATGTCCAAGTGAAAGAAATTCTTTAGATGGTGTAATTTAACTGGTGTGTTGAGGGGTATGTTGCCATGACAATGACATTGGTTACCTCAGCTGGTCAAAAGGTCAGACTATGAGCTGTTTGTCCTCATATTGTGCGTCAGTTGTCTTGCATAACTTATTGCTGACACCACCCCTTCACATTGACCCAATCCTTTACATACATAATTGTAACTGCTATGGCAGCTGTCAATGGTTGCCTATATTAACTCAGGTTCAACCACCTCCTGGAAGTAGCCTACTTTTCTGAGAGTAGACATAATGGTGTATGGAAGTTCATCAGAATCACTGTACCCGAGGCCTTAAACTAGGTCACACATCAGCAGAATTACTGGTAAAATGTTAAATGTTAAACCTGAGCATTCCTTAAGATATATTTCAGAGAGACATTAGGAAAAGGAAAGCTGTGGAGGTACTTTGACTCTCGACTGGCCAGCATGCAAACTAGACTGACTGAAACTCCAAGGTTACTAAACAACACTAAAAGGCTGCTAAAATGTGGTGTGGTATCATAAAATGTCAAAACATAAATAAAAAGTTCCTGGATGCCTTATATGGGACGATATTAAGGTAAATTGCAATAAAATGTGCGTAAACCTGATAGATAGATAGATAGATAGACAGATAGATAGCAGTGTTGGGCAAGCTACTCAAAAAATTTCTCAACAGAAAAATTAGCTAAGCTAAGCTAAAAGCTACACTTCAGAGAAAGTAGCAAGTTACACTAAAAGCTACACGCCAAAAGTACCTTGCTACATTTCAGCTACTTGCACGCAGTTGCACGGCGAATACTGTCCTAGACAAAGCATCTAAAAGACTCACATGATGTCTTGGTACAGTATATTACAGTTTAGTGCAATACAGTGTACAAGTATACAGTAGGTGCAATATGTATGTGCACGTAAAAAAAAAACAACAACATGTAAATTCTTATTAGGTTGGCTTGAGAAAGCCAACTTACTGAAATCCTATTTAAACTTATTATTATTAGGTTGGCTTGAGAAAGCCAACTTACTGAAATCCTATTTAAACTTATTAGGTTGGCTTGAGAAAGCCAACTTACTGAAATCCTATTTAAACTTATTATTAGTGGTGCTTGCAAAGCAACACTATTGTAATCTCACATACTTATTTTTCTTCTTCTTCTTCTTCTTCCGTACAAAACTTCGGCACCTAACTCGTCCCGCACCTTTTGGCGTAGACCCATGAATGAGGTGTCAAATCGTGCGGCTCATTGAGGAGAGGTGTGCTATGACTTTTATAAACGATCGGGGGTACGGTGTTTGCCCCAGGGGCAAAAAACTGGGCAAAAAATCCCATTGACTTAACATTGAGCCGAACTTTGACGAGTCATAGCTCAGAGCGAGGATTTCGCAGAGACGTGTGATTTATGAGATTTGAAGAGGCTGACAGGCTCTGTGAGAACATACCTCACAATGGGGTAAAAGTTTTACCCCTGAGGGGCAGGAGCTGCCCAAATTTGCCCCAATGTAAGTCAATGGAATTTTTTGCAAAATTTTTTGATCACAGACCCACGAATGAGGCGTCAAATCGTGCGGATTATTTGGGAATGGTGTGCTATGACTTTTATAAGCGATCGGGGGAATGGTATTTGCCCCAGGGGCAAAAAATTGGGCAAAAAATCCCATTGACTTAACATTGAGCCGAACTTTGACGAGTCATAGCTCAGAGCGAGGATATCACACAGACGTGTGATTTACCACATTTGAAGAGGCTGACAGGCTCTGTGAGAACATACCTCACAATGGGGTAAAAGTTGCACCCCTTGGGGGCAGGAGCTGCCCAAATTTGCCCCAATGTTAAGTCTATGGTAAATTGTGTATTGAACATAACTCTGGATCACAGTGTCTTAGAGACAAGGGGGCGGGCTCATTTTACTCAGACGACCAATCAGTCTCTCAGGATCATTGTGAAGCTATCAAGCCACGCCCTAGCAACCATTTACAGCACCTTAGCAACAAGTCCCATAGAATTCCATTGAAAGAGATCAAAGGGATTTCTCCGGACTGAATTATCATAGAAACACGAGGGTGGTCTCGTTTGACTTGGAGCAGTAAAAGAGCCAATCATGAATCCCCTCAACACTTCCTAGCCCCTCCCTAGCAACCATTTTCCAGCACCTTAGCAACCTAAATCCAAAGAGAGATATCTTCCATTCTGAATGTCACAGAGGCATGGGAGTTGGTTTATATCATTCATACCAACAAGCAGCCTTTGGAGATTCATCATTGGCAGCTGCCAAGCCACTCCCTAGCAACAATTTAGAGCACCCTAGCAACCACATTTATTGATTTCAATTACAGTAAGATATCTTCAGATCAGAATGTCCTAGAGACATGATAGTTGCTTTGTTTTAATTGGGTGAGTAATCAGTCTTCAGCTTTCATCATGTGAACTACTTAGCCACGCCCTAGCAACCATTTAAAGCACCCTAGCAACAAAACACCATTGACATCCATTCAAAATCACTAAGATGTGTATCTTAGGATCAGAATGTCGTAGAGACTTCCGGGTTGACTTGTTTCACTCAGGATGGAAAGTAGACTCGATAAATATCACCCTGGTAACTGCCTATCAACCAAATGGGGTTACCCTAGTAACCAAGAAACAAATCACATATCTCTGCACATGAAAATCACAGAGACTTCCGGGTTGACTTATTTCACTCAGGATGGAAAGTACACTTGATAAATATCACACTGGTAACTGCCTAGCAACCAAATGGGGTTACCCTAGCAACCAAGAAACAAATCACATATCTCTGCACAAGAAAATCACTGAGACTTCCGGGTTGACTTATTTCACTCAGAATGGCAAGGAGCATTGTTGGCGGTCACCTTGGTAACTGCCTAGCAACCAGATGGGGTTAGCCTAGCAACCAAGAAACAAATCACAAATCTCTGCACAAGAAAATCACAGAGACTTCCGGGTTGACTTATTTCACTCAGGATGGCAAGGAGCATTGTTGGCTGTCACCTTGGTAACTGCCTAGCAACCAGATGCGGTTACCCTAGCAACCAAGAAACAAATCACATTTCTCTGTACTAGAAAATCACAGAGACTTCCGGGTTGACTTATTTCACTCAGGATGGCAAGGAGCATTGTTGGCTGTCACCTTGGTAACTGCCTATCAACCAGATGGGGTTACCCTAGCAACCAAGAAACAAATCACATATCTCTGCACAAAAAAATCACAGAGACTTCCGTGTTGACTTATTTCACTCAGGATGGCAAGGAGCATTGTTTGCTGTCACCCTGGTAACTGCCTAGCAACCAGATGGGGTTACCCTAGCAACCAAGAAACAAATCACATATCTCTGCACAAGAAAATCACAGAGACTTCCGGGTTGACTTATTTCACTCAGGATGGCAAGGAGCATTTTTGCCTGTCACCTTGGTAACTGCCTAGCAACCAGATGGGGTTACCCTAGCAACCAAGAAACAAATCACATATCTCTGCACAAGAAAATCACAGAGACTTCCGGGTTGACTTATTTCACTCAGGATGGAAAGTAGACTTGATAAATATCACCCTGGTAAATGCCTAGCAACCAAATGGGGTTACCCTAGCAACCAAGAAACAAATCGCATATCTCTGCACAAGAAAATCACAGGGACTTCCGGGTTGACTTATTTTACTCAGGATGGCAAGGAGCATTGTTGCCTGTCACCTTGGTAACTGCCTAGCAACCAGATGGGGTTTCCCTAGCAACCAAGAAACAAATCACATATCTCTGCACAAGAAAATCACAGAGACTTCCGGGTTGACTTATTTCACTCAGGATGGCAAGGAGCATTGTTGGCTGTCACCTTGGTAACTGCCTAGCAACCAGATGGGGTTACCCTAGCAACCAAGAAACAAATCACATATCTCTGCACAAGAAAATCACAGAGACTTCCGGGTTGACTTATTTCACTCAGGATGGAATGTAGACTTGATAAATATCACCCTGGTAACTGCCTAGCAACCAGATGGGGTTATCCTAGCAACCAAGTAACAAATCACATATCTATGTACTAGAAAATCACAGAGACTTCCGGGTTGACTTATTTCACTCAGGATGGCAAGGAGCATTGTTGGCTGTCACCTTGGTAACTGCCTAGCAACCAGATGGGGTTACCCTAGCAACCAAGAAACAAATCACATATCTCTGCACAAGAAAATCACAGAGACTTCCGGGTTGACTTATTTCACTCAGGATGGCAAGGTGCATTGTTGCCTGTCACCTTGGTAACTGCCTAGCAACCAGATGGGGTTACCCTAGCAACCATGGAACAACACCAATATCTCTGCACCAGAACATACTACTGTCATGGGGGTAGCGTCTTTCAACTTTGGGCAGTAGGTGGGATATTGTGGTAAGAAATTTTGCCACGGCAAGCACCACTCACATTTTCTTCAGGAAATGTACATTCTAGTTATTATTATTATTATTCTGAGACTAAATTTCTAAATGTAACTCCTCCTAGAGCTTTTAAGCTACATGCACCAAACTCGGCACAGACCTTCAGACTAATCCCGAATAGTGTGCTATATCTTTTCTAACTGATCGGACTTACGGTTTTCCTAAAAATGACGATCAAAACTCGGAAAAACTCCCATTGATTAACATTGCGGAATGTTCATAAATTTAAATCCCAACTGACGTTTTCACACACACAGACGAAAAAGGGCCTGTCAGCCCTGCGTCTCTCCCTCTCTCTCTCCCTCAGAGGATTTCTTTTATCAAGCAGCCAATAAGTAATGACCTAAAATCTTCATAGCCACAGTATAGTAGCTTCCAGGTTGACTTGATTCACTCAGTATGGAAAGGAGGCTTGATAAGTATCACCCTGGTAACTGCATAGCAACCAGACAGGGTTACCCTAGCAACCAAATAACAAATCACATATTTCTGCACCAGAAAATCATACAGACATCCTGTTTCACTTATTTCACTCAGGATGGAAAGTAGCCTTGATATGTATCACTCTGGTAACTGCCTAGCAACCAGATGGGGTTACCCTAGCAACCAAGTAACAAATCACATATCTCTGCACCAGAAAATCATACAGACTTCCTGTTTCACTTATTTCACTCAGGATGGAAAGTAGCCTTGATATGTATCACTCTGGTAACTGCCTAGCAACCAGATGGGGTTACCCTAGCAACCAAGTAACAAATCACATATCTCTGCACCAGAAAATCGTAGTGACTTCCTGTTTCACTTATTTCACTCAAGATGGAAAGTAGCCTTGATATGTATCACTCTGGTAACTGCCTAGCAACCAGATGGGGTTACCCTAGCAACCAAGTAACAAATCACATATCTCTGCACCAGAAAATCATACAGACTTCCTGTTTCACTTATTTCACTCAGGATGGAAAGTAGCCTTGATATGTATCACTCTGGTAACTGCCTAGCAACCAGATGGGGTTACCCTAGCAACCAAGTAACAAATCACATATCTCTGCACCAGAAAATCGTAGTGACTTCCTGTTTCACTTATTTCACTCAAGATGGAAAGTAGCCTTGATATGTATCACTCTGGTAACTGCCTAGCAACCAGATGTGATTACCCTAGCAACCAAGTAACAAATCACATATCTCTGCAACAGAAAATCAGAGAGACTTCCGGGTTGACTTATTTCACTCAGGATGGAAAGTAGCCTTGATATGTATCACTCTGGTAACTGCCTAGCAACCAGATGTGATTACCCTAGCAACCAAGTAACAAATCACATATCTCTGCAACAGAAAATCAGAGAGACTTCCGGGTTGACTTATTTCACTCAGGATGGAAAGTAGCCTTGATATGTATCACTCTGGTAACTGCCTAGCAACCAGATGTGATTACCCTAGCAACCAAGTAACAAATCACATATCTCTGCAACAGAAAATCATAGAGACTTCCGGGTTGACTTTATTCACTCAGGATGGAAAGTAGCCTTGATATGTATCACTCTGGTAACTGCCTAGCAACCAGACGGGGTTACCCTAGCAACCAAGTAACAAATCACATATCTCTGCACCAGTATATCGTAGAGACTACCTGTTTCGCTTATTTCACTCAGGATGGAAAGTAGCCTTGATATGTATCACTCTGGTAACTGCATAGCAACCAGACAGGGTTACCTTAGCAACCAAGTATCAAATCACATATCTTTGAACCAGAACATCGTAGAGACTTAGGGGTTGACATATTTCACACAGGATTGCAAGGAGCCTTATGAGTATCACCTTAGTAACTGCCTAGCAACCAGATGGGGTTACCCTAGCAACCAAGTAACAAGTCACATATCTCTGCACCAGAAAATCATAGAGACTTCCTGTTTCACTTATTTCACTCAGGATGGAAAGTAGCCTTGATATGTATCCCTCTGGTAACTGCCTAGCAACCAGATGCGGTTACCCTAGCAACCAAGTAACAAATCACATATCTTTGAACCAGAACATCGTAGAGACTTAGGGGTTGACATATTTCACACAGGATTGCAAGGAGCCTTATGAGTATCACCTTAGTAACTGCCTAGCAACCAGATGGGGTTACCCTAGCAACCAACTAACAAATCACATATCTCTGCACCAGAAAATCATAGAGACTTCCGGGTTGACATAATTCACTCAGGATGGAAAGGAGGCTTGATAAGTATCACTCTGGTAACTGCCTAGCAACGACAAGGGCTTACCCTAGCAACCAAGTAACAAATCACATAACTCTGCACCAGAAAATCGTAGAGACTTCCTGTTTCACTTATTTTACTCAAGATAGAAAGTAGCCTTGATATATATCACTCTGGTAACTGCCTATCAACCAGATATGGTTACCCTAGCAACCAAGTAACAAATCACATATCTATGCAACAGAAAATCATAGAGACTTCCGGGTTGACTTTATTCACTCAGAATGAAAAGGAGGCTTGATAAGGATCACCCTGGAAACTGCCTAGCAACCAGATTGGGTTACCCTAGCAACCAAGTAAAAAATTATATATCTATCTGTCTATCTGTCTATCTATCTATCTATCTATCTATCTATCTATCTTTCTGATGGTCAATATCTATCTAGCTATCTATCTATCTATCTGAGGGTCAATATCTATCTATCTATCTATCTATCTAACTATCTGTGGGTCAATAACTATCTATCTATCTATCTGTGGTTCATACTCTATCTATCTATATCTCAGGGTCAATGACTATCTATCTATCTATATATCTGAAGGTCAATATCTATCTATCTATCTAAGGGTCAATGACTATCAATCTGTCTTTCTATCTTTCTATCTATCTATCTATCTATCTATCTATCTATCTGAGGGTCAATATCTATCTATCTATCTGAGGATCAATATCTATCTATCTATCTATCTATCTATCTATCTATCTATCTATCTATCTATCTATCTATCTAATGGTCAATATCTATCTATCTATCTATCTATCTATCTATCTATCTGATGGTCAATAACTATCTATCTATCTATCTATCTATCTATGGGTCATACTCTATCTATCTATCTATCTATCTATCTGAGGGTCAATATCTATCTATCTATCTATCTATCTATCTATCTGAGGGTCAATATCTATCTATCTATCTATCTATCTATCTATCTATCTATCTATCTATCTATCTATCTATCTATCTATCTATTCTATTTGATAGACTGAATGGTTTTATAATCTCTAAACTTTGAACTTTGAAAACTATTACTTATAATTACATCAAACTAGAAACCGTAAATCTTGAAACTTTTACAACTACTTCAAACTTTATGCTAGGCTTTCTCAAGCCAACCTAAAGTTTGTACTCAAACTTTTTAATCTAGTTAGGTTGGCTTGAGAAAGCCAACTTACTGAAATCCTATTTAAACTTATTATTATTATTATTATTATTCTGAGACTAAATTTCTAAATCTAACTCCTCCTAGAGCTTTTAAGCTACATGCACCAAACTCTGCACAGACCTTCAGACTAATCCCGAATAGTGTGCTATATCTTTTCTAAGCGATCGGGGGTACGGTGTTTGCCCCAGGGGCAAAAAATTGGGCAAAAAATCCCATTGACTTAACATTGAGCCGAACTTTGACGAGTCATAGCTCAGAGCGAGGATTTCACAGAGACGTGTGATTTACGAGATTTGAAGAGGCTGACAGGCTCTGTGAGAACATACCTCACAATGGGGTAAAAGTTTTACCCCTGGGGGGCAGGAGCTGCCCAAAATTGCCCCAATGTAAGTCAATGGAATTTTTTGAAAATTTTTTTGGTCGCAGACCCAAAAATGAGGCGTCAAATCGTGCGGATTATTTGGGAATGGTGTTCTGTGACTTTTACAAGCGATCGGGGGTACGGTATTTGCCCCAGGGGCAAAAAATTGGGCAAAAAATCCCATTGACTTAACATTGCGCCGAACTTTGACGAGTCATAGCTCAGAGCGAGGATTTCACAGAGACGTGTGATTTACCACATTTGAAGAGGCTGACAGGCTCTGTGAGAACATACCTCACAATGGGGTAAAAGTTGCACCCCTTGGGGGCAGGAGCTGCCCAAATTTGCCCCAATGTTAAGTCTATGGTAGATATTGTATTGAACATAACTCTGGATAACAGTGTCTTAGAGACAAGGGGGCGGGCTCATTTTACTCAGACGACCAATCAGTCTCTCAGGATCATTGTGAAGCTATCAAGCCATGCCCTAGCAACCATTTACAGCACCTTAGCAACAAGTCCCATAGAATTCCATTGAAAGAGATCAAAGGGATTTCTCCGGACTGAATTATCATAGAAACACGAGGGTGGTCTCGTTTGACTTGGGACAGTAAAACAGCCAATCATGAATCCCCTCAACACTTCCTAGCCCCTCCCTAGCAACCATTTTCGAGCACCTTAGCAACCAAAATCCAAAGAGAAATATCTTCCATTCTGAATGTCACAGAGGCATGGGAGTTGGTTTATATCATTCATACTGACAAGCAGCCTTCGGAGATTCATCATTGGCAGCTGCCAAGCCACTCCCTAGCAACAATTTAGAGCACCCTAGCAACCACATTTATTGATTTCAATTACAGTAAGATATCTTCAGATCAGAATGTCCTAGAGACATGATAGTTGCTTTGTTTTAATTGGGTGAGTAATCAGTCTTCAGCTTTCATCATGTGAACTACTTAGCCACGCCCTAGCAACCATTTAAAGCACCCTAGCAACAAAGAACCATTGACAACCATTCAAAATCACTAAGATGTGTATCTTAGGATCAGAATGACGTAGAGACTTCCGGGTTGACTTATTTCACTCAGGATGGCATGGAGCATTGTTCCCTGTCACCTTGATAACTGCCTAGCAACCAGATGGGGTTACCCTAGCAACCAAGAAACAAATCAAAAATCTCTGCACAAGAAAATCACAGAGACTTCCGGGTTGACTTATTTCACTCAGGATGGCAAGGAGCATTGTTGGCTGTCACCTTGGTAACTGCCTAGCAACCAGATGGGGTTACCCTAGCAACCAAAAACAAATCACATATCTCTGCACAAGAAAATCACAGAGACTTCCGGTTTGACTTATTTCACTCAGGATTGCAAGGAGCATTGTTGGCTGTCACCTTGGTAACTGCCTAGCGACCAGATGGGGTTACCCTAGCAACCAAGAAACAAATCACATATCTCTGTACTAGAAAATCACAGAGACTTCCGGGTTGACTTATTTCACTTAGGATGGCAAGGAGCACTGTTGGCTGTCACCTTGGTAACTGCCTAGCAACCAGATGGGGTTACCCTAGCAACCAAGTAACAAATCACATATCTTTGCACCAGAAAATCGTAGAGACTTCCTGTTTCACTTATTTCACTCAGGATGGAAAGGAGGCTTGATATGTATCACTCTGGTAACTGCCTAGCAACCAGATGTGGTTACCCTAGCAACCAAGTAACAAATCACATATCTTTGAACCAGAACATCGTAGAGACTTAGGGGTTGACATATTTCACACAGGATGGAAAGTAGCCTTGATATGCATCACCCTGGTAACTGCATAGCAACCAGACAGGGTTACCCTAGCAACCAAATAACAAATCACATATCTCTGCACCAGAAATTCATACAGACTTCCGGGTTGACTTAATTCACTCAGGATGGAAAGGAGGCTTGACAAGTTATCACCCTGGTAACTGCATAGCAACCAGACAGGGTTACCCTAGCAACCAAATAACAAATCACATATCTCTGCACCAGAAATTCATACAGACTTCCGGGTTGACTTTATTCACTCAGGATGGAAAGGAGGCTTGATATGTATCACCCTGGTTACTGCATAGCAATCAGATATGGTTACCCTAGCAACCAAGTAACAAATCACATATCTTTGAACCAGAACATCGTAGAGACTTAGGGGTTGACATATTTCACTCAGGATTGCAAGGAGCCTTATGAGTATCACTTTGGTAACTGCCTAGCAACCAGATAGGGTTACCCTAGCAACCAAGTTAAAAATCACATATCTCTGCACCAGAAAATCGTAGAGACTTCCTGTTTCACTTATTTCACTCAGGATGGAAAGTAGCCTTGATATGCATCACTCTGGTAACTGCCTAGCAACCAGATTGGGTTACCCTAGCAACCAAGTAACAAATCATATATTTCTGCTCCAGAAAACCGTAGAGACATCTGGGTTGACTTAATTCACTCAGGATGGAAAGGAGGCTTGATAAGGATCAGCCTGGTAACTGCATAGCAACCAGACAGGGTTACCCTAGCAACCAAATAACAAATCACATATCTCTGCACCATTAAATCATACAGACTTGAGGTTGACTTTATTCACTCAAGATGGAAAGGAGGCTTGATAAGTATCACCCTGGTAACTGCATAGCAACCAGACAGGGTTACCCTAGCAACCAAGTAACAATTCACATATCTTTGAACCAGAACATCGTAGAGACTTAGGGGTTGACATATTTCACTCAGGATTGCAAGGAGCCTTATGAGTAACACTTTGTTAACTGCCTAGCAACCAGATGGGGATAGCCTAGCAACCAAGTAACAAATCACATATCTATTTAACAGAAAATCGTAGAGACTTCCAGGTTGACTTATTTCACTCATGATGGAAAGTAGCCTTGATATGTATTACTCTGGTAACTGCCTAGCAACCAGATAGGGTTACCCTAGCAACCAAGTAACAAATTACATATCTCTGCACCAGAACAACATAAAGACTTCTGGTTTTGTTCATGGTACTCAGGGTTGCAAGGATCTATCTATCTATCTGTATGTCTGTCTGTCTATTTATCAATCTATCTATATCTATCTTTCGAACTATCTATCTATCTGAGGGTTAATATCTATCTATCTATCTATCTCTCTATCTATGGGTCAATATCTATCTATCTATCTATCTATCTATCTATCTATCTGAGGGTCTCTATCTATCTATCTGAGGGTCAATATCTATCTATCTATCTATCAATCTATCTATCTGAGGGTCAATATCTATCTATCTATGTATCTATCTGAGGGTCAATAACTATCTATCTATCTATCTATCTATCTATCTATCTATCTATCTATCTATCTATCTGAGTTTCAATATCTATCTATCTTTCTAAGGATCAATATCTATCTATCTATCTATCTATCTATCTATCTCTCTGAGGGTCAATATCTATCTATCTATCTATCTATCTATCTATCTATCTATCTATCTATCTATCTATCTATCTATCTATCTGATGGTCAATATCTATCTATCTATCTATCTATCTATCTATCTATCTATCTATCTATCTATCTATCTGAGGGTCAATAACTATCTATCTATCTATCTATCTATCTATCTATCTATCTGAGGGTCAATATCTATCTATCTATCTATCTGAGGGTCAATAACTATCTATCTATCTATCTATCTATCTATCTATCTATCTATCTGAGGGTCAATAACTATCTATCTATCTATCTATCTATCTATCTGAGGGTCAATATCTATCTATCTATCTATCTATCTATCTATCTATCTGAGGGTCAATATCTATCTATCTATCTATCTATCTGATGGTCAATATCTATCTATCTATCTATCTATCTATCTATCTATCTATCTATCTATCTATCTATCTGAGGGTCAATAACTATCTATCTATCTATCTATCTATCTATCTATCTGAGGGTCAATATCTATCTATCTATCTATCTATCTATCTATCTATCTATCTATCTATCTATCTATCTATCTATCTATCTGAGGGTCAATAACTATCTATCTATCTATCTATCAATCTATCTATCTATCTATCTATCTATCTATCTGAGGGTCAATAACTATCTATCTATCTATCTATCTATCTATCTATCTATCTATCTATCTATCTGTCTATCTATCTGAGGGTCAATATCTATCTATCTATCTATCTATCTATCTATCTATCTATCTATCTATCTATCTATCTATTTGATAGACTGAATAGTTTTATAATCTCTAAACTTTGAACATTGAAAACTACTAATAATTACATCAAACTAAAAACCTTAAATCTTCAAACTTTTAAAGCTACTTCAAACTTTAAGCTAGGCTTTCTCAAGCCAACCTAAAGTTTGTACTCAAACTTTTTAATCTAGTTATTATTATTATTATTCTGAGACTAAATTTCTAAATGTAACTCCTCCTAGAGCTTTTAAGCTACATGCACCAAACTCGGCACAGACCTTCAGACTAATCCCGAATAGTGTGCTATATCTTTTCTAACTGATCGGACTTACGGTTTTCCTAAAAATGACGATCAAAACTCGGAAAAACTCCCATTGATTAACATTGCGGAATGTTCAGAAATTTAAATCCCAACTGACGTTTTCACACACACAGACGAAAAAGGGCCTGTCAGCCCTGCGTCTCTCCTTCTCTCTCTCCCTCAGAGGATTTCTTTTATCAAGCAGCCAATAAGTAATGACCTAAAATCTTCATAGCCACAGTATAGTAGCTTCCAGGTTGACTTGATTCACTCAGTATGGAAAGGAGGCTTGATAAGTATCACCCTGGTAACTGCATAGCAACCAGACAGGGTTACCCTAGCAACCAAATAACAAATCACATATTTCTGCACCAGAAAATCATACAGACATCCTGTTTCACTTATTTCACTCAGGATGGAAAGTAGCCTTGATATGTATCACTCTGGTAACTGCCTAGCAACCAGATGGGGTTACCCTAGCAACCAAGTAACAAATCACATATCTCTGCACCAGAAAATCATACAGACTTCCTGTTTCACTTATTTCACTCAAGATGGAAAGTAGCCTTGATATGTATCACTCTGGTAACTGCCTAGCAACCAGATGTGATTACCCTAGCAACCAAGTAACAAATCACATATCTCTGCAACAGAAAATCAGAGAGACTTCCGGGTTGACTTATTTCACTCAGGATGGAAAGTAGCCTTGATATGTATCACTCTGGTAACTGCCTAGTAACCAGATGTGGTTACCCTAGCAACCAAGTAACAAATCACATATCTTTGAACCAGAACATGGTACAGACTTAGGGGTTGACATATTTCACACAGGATTGCAAGGGGCCTTATGAGTATCACTTTGGTAACTGCCTAGCAACCAGATGTGGTTACCCTAGCAACCAAGTAACAAATCACATATCTTTGCACCAGAAAATCGTAGAGACTTCCTGTTTCACTTATTTCACTCAGGATGGAAAGGAGGCTTGATATGTATCACTCTGGTAACTGCCTAGCAACCAGATGTGGTTACCCTAGCAACCAAGTAACAAATCACATATCTTTGAACCAGAACATTGTAGAGACTTAGGGGTTGACATATTTCACACAGGATTGCAAGGGGCCTTATGAGTATCACCTTGGTAACTGCCTAGCAACCAGATGGGGTTACCCTAGCAACCAAGTAACAAATCACATATCTCTGCACCAGAAAATCGTAGTGACTTCCTGTTTCACTTATTTCACTCAGGATGGAAAGTAGCCTTGATATGTATCACTCTGGTAACTGCCTAGCAACCAGATGTGATTACCCTAGCAACCAAGTAACAAATCACATATCTCTGCAACAGAAAATCAGAGAGACTTCCGGGTTGACTTATTTCACTCAGGATGGAAAGTAGCCTTAATATGTATCACTCTGGTAACTGCCTAGCAACCAGATGTGATTACCCTAGCAACCAAGTAACAAATCACATATCTCTGCAATAGAAAATCATAGAGACTTCCGGGTTGACTTTATTCACTCAGGATGGAAAGTAGCCTTGATATGTATCACTCTGGTAACTGCCTAGCAACCAGACGGGGTTACCCTAGCAACCAAGTAACAAATCACATATCTCTGCACCAGAAAATCGTAGAGACTACCTGTTTCACTTATTTCACTCAGGATGGAAAGTAGCCTTGATATGTATCACTCTGGTAACTGCATAGCAACCAGACAGGGTTACCTTAGCAACCAAGTAACAAATCACATATCTTTGAACCAGAACATCGTAGAGACTTAGGGGTTGACATATTTCACACAGGATTGCAAGGAGCCTTATGAGTATCACTTTGGTAACTGCCTAGCAACCAGATGTGTTTACCCTAGCAACCAAGTAACAAATCACATATCTCTGCACCAGAAAATCATAGAGACTTCCTGTTTCACTTATTTCACTCAGGATAGCAAGGTGTCTTGAAAAGTATCACTCTGGTAACTGCCTAGCAACGACAAGGGCTTACCCTAGCAACCAACTAACAAATCACATATCTCTGCACCAGAAAATCGTAGAGACTTCCTGTTTCACTTATTTCACTCAGGATGGAAAGGAGGCTTGATATGTATCACCCTGGTAACTGCATAGCAACCAGACAGGGATACCCTAGCAACCAAGTAACAAATCACATATCTATGCAACAGAAAATCATAGAGACTTCTGGGTTGACTTAATTCACTCAGAATGAAAAGGAGGCTTGATAAGGATCACCCTGGAAACTGCCTAGCAACCAGATTGGGTTACCCTAGCAACCAAGTAAAAAATGATGTATCTATCTGTCTATCGATCTATCTATCTATCTATCTTTCTGAGGGTCAATATCTATCTATCTATCTAACTATCTATCTATCTATCTATCTATCTCAGGGTCAATGACTATCTATCTATCTATATAGATCTGACGGTCAATATCTATCTAAGGGTCAATGACTATCTATCTATCTATCTGAGGCTCAATATCTATCTATCTATCTGAGGGTCAATATCTATCTATCTATCTGAGGATCAATATCTATCTATCTATCTGAGGATCAATATCTATCTATCTATCTATCTATCTGATGGTCAATAACTATCTATCTATCTATCGATCTATCTATCTGATGGTCAATATCTATCTATCTATCCATCTATCCATCTATCTATCTGTGGGTCATACTCTATCTATCTATCTATCTATCTATCTATCTATCTGAGGGTCAATATCTATCTATCTATCTATCTATCTGTGGGTCATACTCTATCTATCTATCTATCTATCTATCTATCTATCTATCTATCTAATCTATTTGATAGACTGAATGGTTTTATAATCTCTAAACTTTGAACTTTGAAAACTACTACTTATAATTACATCAAACTAGAAACCGTAAATCTTCAAACTTTTACAACTACTTCAAACTTTATGCTAGGCTTTCTCAAGCCAACCTAAAGTTTGTACTCAAACTTTTTAATCTAGTTATTATTATTATTATTATTCTGAGACTAAATTTCTAAATCTAACTCCTCCTAGAGCTTTTAAGCTACATGCACCAAACTCTGCACAGACCTTCAGACTAATCCCGAATAGTGTGCTATATCTTTTCTAAGCGATCGGGGGTACGGTGTTTGCCCCAGGGGCAAAAAATTGGGCAAAAAATCCCATTGACTTAACATTGAGCCGAACTTTGACGAGTCATAGCTCAGAGCGAGGATTTCACAGAGACGTGTGATTTACGAGATTTGAAGAGGCTGACAGGCTCTGTGAGAACATACCTCACAATGGGGTAAAAGTTTTACCCCTGGGGGGCAGGAGCTGCCCAAAATTGCCCCAATGTAAGTCAATGGAATTTTTTGAAAATTTTTTTGGTCGCAGACCCACAAATGAGGCGTCAAATCGTGCGGATTATTTGGGAATGGTGTTCTGTGACTTTTACAAGCGATCGGGGGTACGGTATTTGCCCCAGGGGCAAAAAATTGGGCAAAAAATCCCATTGACTTAACATTGCGCCGAACTTTGACGAGTCATAGCTCAGAGCGAGGATTTCACAGAGACGTGTGATTTACCACATTTGAAGAGGCTGACAGGCGCTGTGAGAACATACCTCACAATGGGGTAAAAGTTGCACCCCTTGGGGGCAGGAGCTGCCCAAATTTGCCCCAATGTTAAGTCTATGGTAGATATTGTATTGAACATAACTCTGGATAACAGTGTCTTAGAGACAAGGGGGCGGGCTCATTTTACTCAGACGACCAATCAGTCTCTCAGGATCATTGTGAAGCTATCAAGCCATGCCCTAGCAACCATTTACAGCACCTTAGCAACAAGTCCCATAGAATTCCATTGAAAGAGATCAAAGGGATTTCTCCGGACTGAATTATCATAGAAACACGAGGGTGGTCTCGTTTGACTTGGGACAGTAAAACAGCCAATCATGAATCCCCTCAACACTTCCTAGCCCCTCCCTAGCAACCATTTTCGAGCACCTTAGCAACCAAAATCCAAAGAGAAATATCTTCCATTCTGAATGTCACAGAGGCATGGGAGTTGGTTTATATCATTCATACTGACAAGCAGCCTTCGGAGATTCATCATTGGCAGCTGCCAAGCCACTCCCTAGCAACAATTTAGAGCACCCTAGCAACCACATTTATTGATTTCAATTACAGTAAGATATCTTCAGATCAGAATGTCCTAGAGACATGATAGTTGCTTTGTTTTAATTGGGTGAGTAATCAGTCTTCAGCTTTCATCATGTGAACTACTTAGCCACGCCCTAGCAACCATTTAAAGCACCCTAGCAACAAAGAACCATTGACAACCATTCAAAATCACTAAGATGTGTATCTTAGGATCAGAATGACGTAGAGACTTCCGGGTTGACTTATTTCACTCAGGATGGCATGGAGCATTGTTCCCTGTCACCTTGATAACTGCCTAGCAACCAGATGGGGTTACCCTAGCAACCAAGAAACAAATCAAAAATCTCTGCACAAGAAAATCACAGAGACTTCCGGGTTGACTTATTTCACTCAGGATGGCAAGGAGCATTGTTGGCTGTCACCTTGGTAACTGCCTAGCAACCAGATGGGGTTACCCTAGCAACCAAAAACAAATCACATATCTCTGCACAAGAAAATCACAGAGACTTCCGGTTTGACTTATTTCACTCAGGATTGCAAGGAGCATTGTTGGCTGTCACCTTGGTAACTGCCTAGCGACCAGATGGGGTTACCCTAGCAACCAAGAAACAAATCACATATCTCTGTACTAGAAAATCACAGAGACTTCCGGGTTGACTTATTTCACTTAGGATGGCAAGGAGCACTGTTGGCTGTCACCTTGGTAACTGCCTAGCAACCAGATGGGGTTACCCTAGCAACCAAGTAACAAATCACATATCTTTGCACCAGAAAATCGTAGAGACTTCCTGTTTCACTTATTTCACTCAGGATGGAAAGGAGGCTTGATATGTATCACTCTGGTAACTGCCTAGCAACCAGATGTGGTTACCCTAGCAACCAAGTAACAAATCACATATCTTTGAACCAGAACATCGTAGAGACTTAGGGGTTGACATATTTCACACAGGATGGAAAGTAGCCTTGATATGCATCACCCTGGTAACTGCATAGCAACCAGACAGGGTTACCCTAGCAACCAAATAACAAATCACATATCTCTGCACCAGAAATTCATACAGACTTCCGGGTTGACTTAATTCACTCAGGATGGAAAGGAGGCTTGACAAGTTATCACCCTGGTAACTGCATAGCAACCAGACAGGGTTACCCTAGCAACCAAATAACAAATCACATATCTCTGCACCAGAAATTCATACAGACTTCCGGGTTGACTTTATTCACTCAGGATGGAAAGGAGGCTTGATATGTATCACCCTGGTTACTGCATAGCAATCAGATATGGTTACCCTAGCAACCAAGTAACAAATCACATATCTTTGAACCAGAACATCGTAGAGACTTAGGGGTTGACATATTTCACTCAGGATTGCAAGGAGCCTTATGAGTATCACTTTGGTAACTGCCTAGCAACCAGATAGGGTTACCCTAGCAACCAAGTTAAAAATCACATATCTCTGCACCAGAAAATCGTAGAGACTTCCTGTTTCACTTATTTCACTCAGGATGGAAAGTAGCCTTGATATGCATCACTCTGGTAACTGCCTAGCAACCAGATTGGGTTACCCTAGCAACCAAGTAACAAATCATATATTTCTGCTCCAGAAAACCGTAGAGACATCTGGGTTGACTTAATTCACTCAGGATGGAAAGGAGGCTTGATAAGGATCAGCCTGGTAACTGCATAGCAACCAGACAGGGTTACCCTAGCAACCAAATAACAAATCACATATCTCTGCACCATTAAATCATACAGACTTGCGGGTTGACTTTATTCACTCAAGATGGAAAGGAGGCTTGATAAGTATCACCCTGGTAACTGCATAGCAACCAGACAGGGTTACCCTAGCAACCAAGTAACAATTCACATATCTTTGAACCAGAACATCGTAGAGACTTAGGGGTTGACATATTTCACTCAGGATTGCAAGGAGCCTTATGAGTAACACTTTGTTAACTGCCTAGCAACCAGATGGGGATAGCCTAGCAACCAAGTAACAAATCACATATCTATTTAACAGAAAATCGTAGAGACTTCCAGGTTGACTTATTTCACTCATGATGGAAAGTAGCCTTGATATGTATTACTCTGGTAACTGCCTAGCAACCAGATAGGGTTACCCTAGCAACCAAGTAACAAATTACATATCTCTGCACCAGAACAACATAAAGACTTCTGGTTTTGTTCATGGTACTCAGGGTTGCAAGGATCTATCTATCTATCTGTATGTCTGTCTGTCTATTTATCAATCTATCTATATCTATCTTTCGAACTATCTATCTATCTGAGGGTTAATATCTATCTATCTATCTATCTCTCTATCTATGGGTCAATATCTATCTATCTATCTATCTATCTATCTATCTATCTGAGGGTCTCTATCTATCTATCTGAGGGTCAATATCTATCTATCTATCTATCAATCTATCTATCTGAGGGTCAATATCTATCTATCTATGTATCTATCTGAGGGTCAATAACTATCTATCTATCTATCTATCTATCTATCTATCTATCTGAGTTTCAATATCTATCTATCTTTCTAAGGATCAATATCTATCTATCTATCTATCTATCTATCTGAGGGTCAATAACTATCTATCTATCTATCTATCTATCTATCTATCTATCTATCTATCTATCTATCTCTCTGAGGGTCAATATCTATCTATCTATCTATCTATCTATCTATCTATCTATCTATCTATCTATCTATCTATCTGATGGTCAATATCTATCTATCTATCTATCTATCTATCTATCTATCTATCTATCTATCTATCTATCTATCTATCTATCTATCTATCTATCTATCTGAGGGTCAATAACTATCTATCTATCTATCTATCTATCTATCTATCTATCTATCTGAGGGTCAATATCTATCTATCTATCTATCTGAGGGTCAATAACTATCTATCTATCTATCTATCTATCTATCTATCTATCTATCTGAGGGTCAATAACTATCTATCTATCTATCTATCAATCTATCTATCTATCTATCTGAGGGTCAATAACTATCTATCTATCTATCTATCTATCTATCTATCTATCTGAGGGTCAATATCTATCTATCTATCTATCTATCTGATGGTCAATATCTATCTATCTATCTATCTATCTATCTATCTATCTATCTATCTATCTATCTATCTGAGGGTCAATAACTATCTATCTATCTATCTATCTATCTATCTATCTGAGGGTCAATATCTATCTATCTATCTATCTATCTATCTATCTATCTATCTATCTGAGGGTCAATAACTATCTATCTATCTATCTATCAATCTATCTATCTATCTATCTATCTATCTATCTGAGGGTCAATAACTATCTATCTATCTATCTATCTATCTATCTATCTATCTATCTATCTATCTATCTATCTATCTATCTGTCTATCTATCTGAGGGTCAATATCTATCTATCTATCTATCTATCTATCTATCTATCTATCTATCTATCTATCTATTTGATAGACTGAATAGTTTTATAATCTCTAAACTTTGAACATTGAAAACTACTAATAATTACATCAAACTAAAAACCTTAAATCTTCAAACTTTTAAAGCTACTTCAAACTTTAAGCTAGGCTTTCTCAAGCCAACCTAAAGTTTGTACTCAAACTTTTTAATCTAGTTAGGTTGGCTTGAGAAAGCCAACTTACTGAAATCCTATTTAAACTTATTATTAGGTTGGCTTGAGAAAGCCAACTTACTGAAATCCTATTTAAACTTATTATTATTATTATTATTATTCTGAGACTAAATTTCTAAATCTAACTCCTCCTAGAGCTTTTAAGCTACATGCACCAAACTCTGCACAGACCTTCAGACTAATCCCGAATAGTGTGCTATATCTTTTCTAAGCGATCGGGGGTACGGTGTTTGCCCCAGGGGCAAAAAATTGGGCAAAAAATCCCATTGACTTAACATTGAGCCGAACTTTGACGAGTCATAGCTCAGAGCGAGGATTTCACAGAGACGTGTGATTTACGAGATTTGAAGAGGCTGACAGGCTCTGTGAGAACATACCTCACAATGGGGTAAAAGTTTTACCCCTGGGGGGCAGGAGCTGCCCAAAATTGCCCCAATGTAAGTCAATGGAATTTTTTGAAAATTTTTTTGGTCGCAGACCCACAAATGAGGCGTCAAATCGTGCGGATTATTTGGGAATGGTGTTCTGTGACTTTTACAAGCGATCGGGGGTACGGTATTTGCCCCAGGGGCAAAAAATTGGGCAAAAAATCCCATTGACTTAACATTGCGCCGAACTTTGACGAGTCATAGCTCAGAGCGAGGATTTCACAGAGACGTGTGATTTACCACATTTGAAGAGGCTGACAGGCGCTGTGAGAACATACCTCACAATGGGGTAAAAGTTGCACCCCTTGGGGGCAGGAGCTGCCCAAATTTGCCCCAATGTTAAGTCTATGGTAGATATTGTATTGAACATAACTCTGGATAACAGTGTCTTAGAGACAAGGGGGCGGGCTCATTTTACTCAGACGACCAATCAGTCTCTCAGGATCATTGTGAAGCTATCAAGCCATGCCCTAGCAACCATTTACAGCACCTTAGCAACAAGTCCCATAGAATTCCATTGAAAGAGATCAAAGGGATTTCTCCGGACTGAATTATCATAGAAACACGAGGGTGGTCTCGTTTGACTTGGGACAGTAAAACAGCCAATCATGAATCCCCTCAACACTTCCTAGCCCCTCCCTAGCAACCATTTTCGAGCACCTTAGCAACCAAAATCCAAAGAGAAATATCTTCCATTCTGAATGTCACAGAGGCATGGGAGTTGGTTTATATCATTCATACTGACAAGCAGCCTTCGGAGATTCATCATTGGCAGCTGCCAAGCCACTCCCTAGCAACAATTTAGAGCACCCTAGCAACCACATTTATTGATTTCAATTACAGTAAGATATCTTCAGATCAGAATGTCCTAGAGACATGATAGTTGCTTTGTTTTAATTGGGTGAGTAATCAGTCTTCAGCTTTCATCATGTGAACTACTTAGCCACGCCCTAGCAACCATTTAAAGCACCCTAGCAACAAAGAACCATTGACAACCATTCAAAATCACTAAGATGTGTATCTTAGGATCAGAATGACGTAGAGACTTCCGGGTTGACTTATTTCACTCAGGATGGCATGGAGCATTGTTCCCTGTCACCTTGATAACTGCCTAGCAACCAGATGGGGTTACCCTAGCAACCAAGAAACAAATCAAAAATCTCTGCACAAGAAAATCACAGAGACTTCCGGGTTGACTTATTTCACTCAGGATGGCAAGGAGCATTGTTGGCTGTCACCTTGGTAACTGCCTAGCAACCAGATGGGGTTACCCTAGCAACCAAAAACAAATCACATATCTCTGCACAAGAAAATCACAGAGACTTCCGGTTTGACTTATTTCACTCAGGATTGCAAGGAGCATTGTTGGCTGTCACCTTGGTAACTGCCTAGCGACCAGATGGGGTTACCCTAGCAACCAAGAAACAAATCACATATCTCTGTACTAGAAAATCACAGAGACTTCCGGGTTGACTTATTTCACTTAGGATGGCAAGGAGCACTGTTGGCTGTCACCTTGGTAACTGCCTAGCAACCAGATGGGGTTACCCTAGCAACCAAGTAACAAATCACATATCTTTGCACCAGAAAATCGTAGAGACTTCCTGTTTCACTTATTTCACTCAGGATGGAAAGGAGGCTTGATATGTATCACTCTGGTAACTGCCTAGCAACCAGATGTGGTTACCCTAGCAACCAAGTAACAAATCACATATCTTTGAACCAGAACATCGTAGAGACTTAGGGGTTGACATATTTCACACAGGATGGAAAGTAGCCTTGATATGCATCACCCTGGTAACTGCATAGCAACCAGACAGGGTTACCCTAGCAACCAAATAACAAATCACATATCTCTGCACCAGAAATTCATACAGACTTCCGGGTTGACTTAATTCACTCAGGATGGAAAGGAGGCTTGACAAGTTATCACCCTGGTAACTGCATAGCAACCAGACAGGGTTACCCTAGCAACCAAATAACAAATCACATATCTCTGCACCAGAAATTCATACAGACTTCCGGGTTGACTTTATTCACTCAGGATGGAAAGGAGGCTTGATATGTATCACCCTGGTTACTGCATAGCAATCAGATATGGTTACCCTAGCAACCAAGTAACAAATCACATATCTTTGAACCAGAACATCGTAGAGACTTAGGGGTTGACATATTTCACTCAGGATTGCAAGGAGCCTTATGAGTATCACTTTGGTAACTGCCTAGCAACCAGATAGGGTTACCCTAGCAACCAAGTTAAAAATCACATATCTCTGCACCAGAAAATCGTAGAGACTTCCTGTTTCACTTATTTCACTCAGGATGGAAAGTAGCCTTGATATGCATCACTCTGGTAACTGCCTAGCAACCAGATTGGGTTACCCTAGCAACCAAGTAACAAATCATATATTTCTGCTCCAGAAAACCGTAGAGACATCTGGGTTGACTTAATTCACTCAGGATGGAAAGGAGGCTTGATAAGGATCAGCCTGGTAACTGCATAGCAACCAGACAGGGTTACCCTAGCAACCAAATAACAAATCACATATCTCTGCACCATTAAATCATACAGACTTGCGGGTTGACTTTATTCACTCAAGATGGAAAGGAGGCTTGATAAGTATCACCCTGGTAACTGCATAGCAACCAGACAGGGTTACCCTAGCAACCAAGTAACAATTCACATATCTTTGAACCAGAACATCGTAGAGACTTAGGGGTTGACATATTTCACTCAGGATTGCAAGGAGCCTTATGAGTAACACTTTGTTAACTGCCTAGCAACCAGATGGGGATAGCCTAGCAACCAAGTAACAAATCACATATCTATTTAACAGAAAATCGTAGAGACTTCCAGGTTGACTTATTTCACTCATGATGGAAAGTAGCCTTGATATGTATTACTCTGGTAACTGCCTAGCAACCAGATAGGGTTACCCTAGCAACCAAGTAACAAATTACATATCTCTGCACCAGAACAACATAAAGACTTCTGGTTTTGTTCATGGTACTCAGGGTTGCAAGGATCTATCTATCTATCTGTATGTCTGTCTGTCTATTTATCAATCTATCTATATCTATCTTTCGAACTATCTATCTATCTGAGGGTTAATATCTATCTATCTATCTATCTCTCTATCTATGGGTCAATATCTATCTATCTATCTATCTATCTATCTATCTGAGGGTCTCTATCTATCTATCTGAGGGTCAATATCTATCTATCTATCTATCAATCTATCTATCTGAGGGTCAATATCTATCTATCTATGTATCTATCTGAGGGTCAATAACTATCTATCTATCTATCTATCTATCTATCTATCTATCTATCTGAGTTTCAATATCTATCTATCTTTCTAAGGATCAATATCTATCTATCTATCTATCTATCTATCTGAGGGTCAATAACTATCTATCTATCTATCTATCTATCTATCTATCTATCTCTCTGAGGGTCAATATCTATCTATCTATCTATCTATCTATCTATCTATCTATCTATCTATCTATCTATCTATCTATCTATCTATCTATCTATCTATCTATCTATCTATCTATCTGATGGTCAATATCTATCTATCTATCTATCTATCTATCTATCTATCTATCTATCTATCTATCTATCTGAGGGTCAATAACTATCTATCTATCTATCTATCTATCTATCTATCTATCTGAGGGTCAATATCTATCTATCTATCTATCTGAGGGTCAATAACTATCTATCTATCTATCTATCTATCTATCTATCTATCTGAGGGTCAATAACTATCTATCTATCTATCTATCAATCTATCTATCTATCTATCTATCTATCTATCTGAGGGTCAATAACTATCTATCTATCTATCTATCTATCTATCTATCTATCTGAGGGTCAATATCTATCTATCTATCTATCTATCTGATGGTCAATATCTATCTATCTATCTATCTATCTATCTATCTATCTATCTATCTATCTATCTGAGGGTCAATAACTATCTATCTATCTATCTATCTATCTATCTATCTGAGGGTCAATATCTATCTATCTATCTATCTATCTATCTATCTATCTATCTATCTGAGGGTCAATAACTATCTATCTATCTATCTATCAATCTATCTATCTATCTATCTATCTATCTATCTGAGGGTCAATAACTATCTATCTATCTATCTATCTATCTATCTATCTATCTGTCTATCTATCTGAGGGTCAATATCTATCTATCTATCTATCTATCTATCTATCTATCTATCTATCTATCTATCTATCTATCTATTTGATAGACTGAATAGTTTTATAATCTCTAAACTTTGAACATTGAAAACTACTAATAATTACATCAAACTAAAAACCTTAAATCTTCAAACTTTTAAAGCTACTTCAAACTTTAAGCTAGGCTTTCTCAAGCCAACCTAAAGTTTGTACTCAAACTTTTTAATCTAGTTATTATTATTATTATTCTGAGACTAAATTTCTAAATGTAACTCCTCCTAGAGCTTTTAAGCTACATGCACCAAACTCGGCACAGACCTTCAGACTAATCCCGAATAGTGTGCTATATCTTTTCTAACTGATCGGACTTACGGTTTTCCTAAAAATGACGATCAAAACTCGGAAAAACTCCCATTGACTTAACATTGCGGAATGTTCAGAAATTTAAATCCCAACTGACGTTTTCACACACACAGACAAAAAAGGGCCTGTCAGCCCTGCGTCTCTCCCTCTCTCTCTCCCTCAGAGGATTTCTTTTATCAAGCAGCCAATAAGTAATGACCTAAAATCTTCATAGCCACAATATAGTAGCTTCCAGGTTGACTTGATTCACTCAGTATGGAAAGGAGGCTTGATAAGTATCACCCTGGTAACTGCCTATCAACCAGATGGGGTTACCCTAGCAACCAAATAACAAATCACATATCTCTGCACCAGAAATTCATAGAGACTTCCTGTTTCACTTATTTCACTCAGGATGGAAAGTAGCCTTGATATGTATCACTCTGGTAACTGCCTAGCAACCAGATGTGATTACCCTAGCAACCAAGTAACAAATCACATATCTCTGCAACAGAAAATCAGAGAGACTTCCGGGTTGACTTATTTCACTCAGGATGGAAAGTAGCCTTGATATGTATCACTCTGGTAACTGCCTAGCAACCAGATGTGGTTACCCTAGCAACCAAGTAACAAATCACATATCTTTGAACCAGAACATCGTAGAGACTTAGGGGTTGACATATTTCACACAGGATTGCAAGGAGCCTTATGAGTATCACCTTGGTAACTGCCTAGCAACCAGATGGGGTTACCCTAGCAACCAACTAACAAATCATATATTTCTGCACCAGAAAATCGTAGAGACATCTGGGTTGACTTAATTCACTCAGGATGGAAAGGAGGCTTGATAAGTATCACCCTGGTAACTGCATAGCAACCAGACAGGGTTACCCTAGCAACCAAATAACAAATCACATATCTCAGCACCAGAAAATCATACAGACTTGCGGGTTGACTTTATTCACTCAGGATGGAAAGGAGGCTTGACAAGTTATCACCCTGGTAACTGCATAGCAACCAGACAGGGTTACCCTAGCAACCAAGTAATAAATCACATATCTTTGAACCAGAACTTCGTAGAGACTTAGGGGTTGACATATTTCACACCGGATTGCAAGGAGCCTTATGAGTATCACTTTGGTAACTGCCTAGCAACCAGATGGGGTTACCCTAGCAACCAAGTAACAAATCACATATATCTGCACTAGAAAATCGTAGAGACTTCCTGTTTCACTTATTTCACTCAGGATGGAAAGTAGCCTTGATATGTATCACTCTGGTAACTGCCTAGCAACCAGACGGGGTTACCCTAGCAACCAAGTAACAAATCACATATATCTGCACTAGAAAATCGTAGAGACTTCCTGTTTCACTTATTTCACTCAGGATGGAAAGTAGCCTTGATATGTATCACTCTGGTAACTGCCTAGCAACCAGATGTGATTACCCTAGCAACCAAGTAACAAATCACATATCTCTGCAACAGAAAATCTGAGAGACTTCCGGGTTGACTTATTTCACTCAGGATGGAAAGTAGCCTTGATATGTATCACTCTGGTAACTGCCTAGCAACCAGATGTGATTACCCTAGCAACCAAGTAACAAATCACATATCTCTGCAACAGAAAATCATAGAGACTTCCGGGTTGACTTGATTCACTCAGGATGGAAAGTAGCCTTGATATGTATCACTCTGGTAACTGCCTAGCAACCAGATGGGGTTACCCTAGCAACCAAGTAACAAATCACATATATCTGCACCAGTATATCGTAGAGACTACCTGTTTCACTTATTTCACTCAGGATGGAAAGTAGCCTTGATATGTATCACTCTGGTAACTGCATAGCAA
>JAVLUX010000001.1:56011957-56029457 GCA_032164185.1 Moxostoma hubbsi
TTCCTGTTTCACTTATTTCACTCAGGATAGCAAGGTGTCTTGAAAAGTATCACTCTGGTAACTGCCTAGCAACGACAAGGGCTTACCCTAGCAACCAACTAACAAATCACATATCTCTGCACCAGAAAATCGTAGAGACTTCCTGTTTCACTTATTTCACTCAGGATGGAAAGGAGGCTTGATATGTATCACCCTGGTAACTGCATAGCAACCAGACAGGGATACCCTAGCAACCAAGTAACAAATCACATATCTATGCAACAGAAAATCATAGAGACTTCTGGGTTGACTTAATTCACTCAGAATGAAAAGGAGGCTTGATAAGGATCACCCTGGAAACTGCCTAGCAACCAGATTGGGTTACCCTAGCAACCAAGTAAAAAATGATGTATCTATCTGTCTATCGATCTATCTATCTATCTATCTTTCTGAGGGTCAATATCTATCTATCTATCTAACTATCTATCTATCTATCTATCTATCTCAGGGTCAATGACTATCTATCTATCTATATAGATCTGACGGTCAATATCTATCTAAGGGTCAATGACTATCTATCTATCTATCTGAGGCTCAATATCTATCTATCTATCTGAGGGTCAATATCTATCTATCTATCTGAGGATCAATATCTATCTATCTATCTGAGGATCAATATCTATCTATCTATCTATCTATCTGATGGTCAATAACTATCTATCTATCTATCGATCTATCTATCTGATGGTCAATATCTATCTATCTATCCATCTATCCATCTATCTATCTGTGGGTCATACTCTATCTATCTATCTATCTATCTATCTATCTATCTGAGGGTCAATATCTATCTATCTATCTATCTATCTGTGGGTCATACTCTATCTATCTATCTATCTATCTATCTAATCTATTTGATAGACTGAATGGTTTTATAATCTCTAAACTTTGAACTTTGAAAACTACTACTTATAATTACATCAAACTAGAAACCGTAAATCTTCAAACTTTTACAACTACTTCAAACTTTATGCTAGGCTTTCTCAAGCCAACCTAAAGTTTGTACTCAAACTTTTTAATCTAGTTAGGTTGGCTTGAGAAAGCCAACTTACTGAAATCCTATTTAAACTTATTATTATTATTATTATTATTCTGAGACTAAATTTCTAAATGTAACTCCTCCTAGAGCTTTTAAGCTACATGCACCAAACTCGGCACAGACCTTCAGACTAATCCCGAATAGTGTGCTATATCTTTTCTAACTGATCGGACTTACGGTTTTCCTAAAAATGACGATCAAAACTCGGAAAAACTCCCATTGATTAACATTGCGGAATGTTCAGAAATTTAAATCCCAACTGACGTTTTCACACACACAGACGAAAAAGGGCCTGTCAGCCCTGCGTCTCTCCCTCTCTCTCTCCCTCAGAGGATTTCTTTTATCAAGCAGCCAATAAGTAATGACCTAAAATCTTCATAGCCACAGTATAGTAGCTTCCAGGTTGACTTGATTCACTCAGTATGGAAAGGAGGCTTGATAAGTATCACCCTGGTAACTGCATAGCAACCAGACAGGGTTACCCTAGCAACCAAATAACAAATCACATATTTCTGCACCAGAAAATCATACAGACATCCTGTTTCACTTATTTCACTCAGGATGGAAAGTAGCCTTGATATGTATCACTCTGGTAACTGCCTAGCAACCAGATGGGGTTACCCTAGCAACCAAGTAACAAATCACATATCTCTGCACCAGAAAATCATACAGACTTCCTGTTTCACTTATTTCACTCAGGATGGAAAGTAGCCTTGATATGTATCACTCTGGTAACTGCCTAGCAACCAGATGGGGTTACCCTAGCAACCAAGTAACAAATCACATATCTCTGCAACAGAAAATCAAAGAGACTTCCGGGTTGACTTATTTCACTCAGGATGGAAAGCAGCCTTGATATGTATCACTCTGGTAACTGCCTAGCAACCAGATGTGATTACCCTAGCAACCAAGTAACAAATCACATATCTCTGCAACAGAAAATCATAGAGACTTCCAGGTTGACTTAATTCACTCAGGATGGAAAGTAGCCTTGATATGTATCACTCTGGTAACTGCCTAGCAACCAGACGGGGTTACCCTAGCAACCAAGTAACAAATCACATATCTCTGCACCAGAAAATCGTAGAGACTACCTGTTTCACTTATTTCACTCAGGATGGAAAGTAGCCTTGATATGTATCACTCTGGTAACTGCATAGCAACCAGACAGGGTTACCTTAGCAACCAAGTAACAAATCACATATCTTTGAACCAGAACATCGTAGACACTTAGGGGTTGACATATTTCACACAGGATTGCAAGGAGCCTTATGAGTATCACTTTGGTAACTGCCTAGCAACCAGATGTGTTTACCCTAGCAACCAAGTAACAAATCACATATCTCTGCACCAGAAAATCATAGAGACTTCCTGTTTCACTTATTTCACTCAGGATGGAAAGTAGCCTTGATATGTATCCCTCTGGTAACTGCCTAGCAACCAGATGCGATTACCCTAGCAACCAAGTAACAAATCACATATCTTTGAACCAGAACATCGTAGAGACTTAGGGGTTAACATATTTCACACAGGATTGCAAGGAGCCTTGATATGTATCACTCTGGTAACTGCCTAGCAACCAGACTGGGTTACCCTAGCAACCAAGTAACAAATCACATATATCTGCACCAGAAAATCATAGAGACTTCCTGTTTCACTTATTTCACTCAGGATGGAAAGTAGCCTTGATATGTATCACTCTGGTAACTGCCTAGCAACCAGATGTGATTACCCTAGCAACCAAGTAACAAATCACATATCTCTGCAACAGAAAATCAGAGAGACTTCCGGGTTGACTTATTTCACTCAGGATGGAAAGTAGCCTTGATATGTATCACTCTGGTAACCGCCTAGCAACCAGATGTGATTACCCTAGCAACCAAGTAACAAATCACATATCTCTGCATCAGAAAATCATAGAGACTTCCGGGTTGACTTGATTCACTCAGGATGGAAAGTAGCCTTGATATGTATCACTCTGGTAACTGCCTAGCAACCAGACGGGGTTACCCTAGCAACCAAGTAACAAATCACATATATCTGCACCAGTATATCGTAGAGACTACCTGTTTCACTTATTTCACTCAGGATGGAAAGTAGCCTTGATATGTATCACCCTGGTAACTGCATAGCAACCAGACAGGGTTACCTTAGCAACCAAGTAACAAATCACATATCTTTGAACCAGAACATCGTAGAGACTTAGGGGTTGACATATTTCACACAGGATTGCAAGGAGCCTTATGAGTATCACTTTGGTAACTGCCTAGTAACCAGATGTGTTTACCCTAGCAACCAAGTAACAAGTCACATATCTCTGCACCAGAAAATCATAGAGACATCCTGTTTCACTTATTTCACTCAAGATGGAAAGTAGCCTTGATATATATCACTCTGGTAACTGCCTATCAACCAGATATGGTTACCCTAGCAACCAAGTAACAAATCACATATCTATGCAACAGAAAATCATAGAGACTTCCGGGTTGACTTTATTCACTCAGAATGAAAAGGAGGCTTGATAAGGATCACCCTGGAAACTGCCTAGCAACCAGATTGGGTTACCCTAGCAACCAAGTAAAAAATGATATATCTATCTATCTATCTATCTATCTATCTGATGGTCAATATCTATCTATCTATCTATCTGAGGGTCAATATCTATCTATCTATCTATCTAACTATCTGCGGGTCAATAACTATCTATCTATCTATCTATCTGTGGGTCATACTCTATCTATCTATATCTCAGGGTCAATGACTATCTGTCTATCTATATATCTGACGGTCAATATCTATCTATCTAAGGGTCAATGACTATCTATCTATCTATCTATCTATCTGAGGGTCAATATCTATCTATCTATCTATCTAGCTATCTGCGGGTCAATAACTATCTATCTATCTATCTATCTACCTATCTGTGGTTCATACTCTATCTATCTATATCTCAGGGTCAATGACTATCTATCTATCTATAAATCTGACGGTCAATATCTATCTATCTATCTAAGGGTCAATGACTATCAATCTATCTTTCTATCTTTCTATCTATCTATCTATCTATCTATCTATCTATCTGAGGGTCAATATCTATCTATCTATCTGAGGATCAATATCTATCTATCTATCTATCTATCTAATGGTCAATATCTGTCTATCTATCTATCTATCTATCTATCTATCTATCTATCTATCTATCTATCTATCTATCTGATGGTCAATAACAATCTATCTATATATCTATCTGATGGTCAATAACTATCTATCTATCTATCTATCTATCTATCTATCTATCTATCTATCTGATGGTCAATAACAATCTATCTATATATCTATCTGATGGTCAATAACTATCTATCTATCTATCTATCTATCTATCTATCTATCTATCTATCTATCTATCTATCTGAGGGTCAATATCTATCTATCTATCTATCTATCTATCTATGGGTCATACTCTATCTATCTATCTATCTATCTATCTATCTATCTATCTATCTATCTATCTATCTATCTATCTATCTATCTATCTATCTAAGGGTCAATATCTATCTATCTATCTGAGGGTCAATATCTATCTATCTATCTATCTATCTATCTATCTATCTATCTATCTATCTATCTATCTATCTATCTATCTATCTAATCTATTTGATAGACTGAATGGTTTTATAATCTCTAAACTTTGAACTTTGAAAACTACTACTTATAATTACATCAAACTAGAAACCGTAAATCTTCAAACTTTTACAACTACATCAAACTTTATGCTAGGCTTTCTCAAGCCAACCTAAAGTTTGTACTCAAACTTTTTAATCTAGTTATTATTATTATTCTGAGACTAAATTTCTAAATGTAACTCCTCCTAGAGCTTTTAAGCTACATGCACCAAACTCGGCACAGACCTTCAGACTAATCCCGAATAGTGTGCTATATCTTTTCTAACTGATCGGACTTACGGTTTTCCTAAAAATGACGATCAAAACTCGGAAAAACTCCCATTGACTTAACATTGCGGAATGTTCAGAAATTTAAATCCCAACTGACGTTTTCACACACACAGACAAAAAAGGGCCTGTCAGCCCTGCGTCTCTCCCTCTCTCTCTCCCTCAGAGGATTTCTTTTATCAAGCAGCCAATAAGTAATGACCTAAAATCTTCATAGCCACAATATAGTAGCTTCCAGGTTGACTTGATTCACTCAGTATGGAAAGGAGGCTTGATAAGTATCACCCTGGTAACTGCCTATCAACCAGATGGGGTTACCCTAGCAACCAAATAACAAATCACATATCTCTGCACCAGAAATTCATAGAGACTTCCTGTTTCACTTATTTCACTCAGGATGGAAAGTAGCCTTGATATGTATCACTCTGGTAACTGCCTAGCAACCAGATGTGATTACCCTAGCAACCAAGTAACAAATCACATATCTCTGCAACAGAAAATCAGAGAGACTTCCGGGTTGACTTATTTCACTCAGGATGGAAAGTAGCCTTGATATGTATCACTCTGGTAACTGCCTAGCAACCAGATGTGGTTACCCTAGCAACCAAGTAACAAATCACATATCTTTGAACCAGAACATCGTAGAGACTTAGGGGTTGACATATTTCACACAGGATTGCAAGGAGCCTTATGAGTATCACCTTGGTAACTGCCTAGCAACCAGATGGGGTTACCCTAGCAACCAACTAACAAATCATATATTTCTGCACCAGAAAATCGTAGAGACATCTGGGTTGACTTAATTCACTCAGGATGGAAAGGAGGCTTGATAAGTATCACCCTGGTAACTGCATAGCAACCAGACAGGGTTACCCTAGCAACCAAATAACAAATCACATATCTCAGCACCAGAAAATCATACAGACTTGCGGGTTGACTTTATTCACTCAGGATGGAAAGGAGGCTTGACAAGTTATCACCCTGGTAACTGCATAGCAACCAGACAGGGTTACCCTAGCAACCAAGTAATAAATCACATATCTTTGAACCAGAACTTCGTAGAGACTTAGGGGTTGACATATTTCACACCGGATTGCAAGGAGCCTTATGAGTATCACTTTGGTAACTGCCTAGCAACCAGATGGGGTTACCCTAGCAACCAAGTAACAAATCACATATATCTGCACTAGAAAATCGTAGAGACTTCCTGTTTCACTTATTTCACTCAGGATGGAAAGTAGCCTTGATATGTATCACTCTGGTAACTGCCTAGCAACCAGACGGGGTTACCCTAGCAACCAAGTAACAAATCACATATATCTGCACTAGAAAATCGTAGAGACTTCCTGTTTCACTTATTTCACTCAGGATGGAAAGTAGCCTTGATATGTATCACTCTGGTAACTGCCTAGCAACCAGATGTGATTACCCTAGCAACCAAGTAACAAATCACATATCTCTGCAACAGAAAATCTGAGAGACTTCCGGGTTGACTTATTTCACTCAGGATGGAAAGTAGCCTTGATATGTATCACTCTGGTAACTGCCTAGCAACCAGATGTGATTACCCTAGCAACCAAGTAACAAATCACATATCTTTGCACCAGAAAATCGTAGAGACTTCCTGTTTCACTTATTTCACTCAGGATGGAAAGGAGGCTTGATATGTATCACTCTGGTAACTGCCTAGCAACCAGATGTGGTTACCCTAGCAACCAAGTAACAAATCACATATCTTTGAACCAGAACATCGTAGAGACTTAGGGGTTGACATATTTCACACAGGATGGAAAGTAGCCTTGATATGCATCACCCTGGTAACTGCATAGCAACCAGACAGGGTTACCCTAGCAACCAAATAACAAATCACATATCTCTGCACCAGAAATTCATACAGACTTCCGGGTTGACTTAATTCACTCAGGATGGAAAGGAGGCTTGACAAGTTATCACCCTGGTAACTGCATAGCAACCAGACAGGGTTACCCTAGCAACCAAATAACAAATCACATATCTCTGCACCAGAAATTCATACAGACTTCCGGGTTGACTTTATTCACTCAGGATGGAAAGGAGGCTTGATATGTATCACCCTGGTTACTGCATAGCAATCAGATATGGTTACCCTAGCAACCAAGTAACAAATCACATATCTTTGAACCAGAACATCGTAGAGACTTAGGGGTTGACATATTTCACTCAGGATTGCAAGGAGCCTTATGAGTATCACTTTGGTAACTGCCTAGCAACCAGATAGGGTTACCCTAGCAACCAAGTTAAAAATCACATATCTCTGCACCAGAAAATCGTAGAGACTTCCTGTTTCACTTATTTCACTCAGGATGGAAAGTAGCCTTGATATGCATCACTCTGGTAACTGCCTAGCAACCAGATTGGGTTACCCTAGCAACCAAGTAACAAATCATATATTTCTGCTCCAGAAAACCGTAGAGACATCTGGGTTGACTTAATTCACTCAGGATGGAAAGGAGGCTTGATAAGGATCAGCCTGGTAACTGCATAGCAACCAGACAGGGTTACCCTAGCAACCAAATAACAAATCACATATCTCTGCACCATTAAATCATACAGACTTGCGGGTTGACTTTATTCACTCAAGATGGAAAGGAGGCTTGATAAGTATCACCCTGGTAACTGCATAGCAACCAGACAGGGTTACCCTAGCAACCAAGTAACAATTCACATATCTTTGAACCAGAACATCGTAGAGACTTAGGGGTTGACATATTTCACTCAGGATTGCAAGGAGCCTTATGAGTAACACTTTGTTAACTGCCTAGCAACCAGATGGGGATAGCCTAGCAACCAAGTAACAAATCACATATCTATTTAACAGAAAATCGTAGAGACTTCCAGGTTGACTTATTTCACTCATGATGGAAAGTAGCCTTGATATGTATTACTCTGGTAACTGCCTAGCAACCAGATAGGGTTACCCTAGCAACCAAGTAACAAATTACATATCTCTGCACCAGAACAACATAAAGACTTCTGGTTTTGTTCATGGTACTCAGGGTTGCAAGGATCTATCTATCTATCTGTATGTCTGTCTGTCTATTTATCAATCTATCTATATCTATCTTTCGAACTATCTATCTATCTGAGGGTTAATATCTATCTATCTATCTATCTCTCTATCTATGGGTCAATATCTATCTATCTATCTATCTATCTATCTATCTATCTGAGGGTCTCTATCTATCTATCTGAGGGTCAATATCTATCTATCTATCTATCAATCTATCTATCTGAGGGTCAATATCTATCTATCTATGTATCTATCTGAGGGTCAATAACTATCTATCTATCTATCTATCTATCTATCTATCTATCTATCTATCTATCTATCTATCTGAGTTTCAATATCTATCTATCTTTCTAAGGATCAATATCTATCTATCTATCTATCTATCTATCTATCTCTCTGAGGGTCAATATCTATCTATCTATCTATCTATCTATCTATCTATCTATCTATCTATCTATCTATCTATCTATCTGATGGTCAATATCTATCTATCTATCTATCTATCTATCTATCTATCTATCTATCTATCTGAGGGTCAATAACTATCTATCTATCTATCTATCTATCTATCTATCTATCTGAGGGTCAATATCTATCTATCTATCTATCTGAGGGTCAATAACTATCTATCTATCTATCTATCTATCTATCTATCTATCTATCTGAGGGTCAATAACTATCTATCTATCTATCTATCTATCTATCTGAGGGTCAATATCTATCTATCTATCTATCTATCTATCTATCTATCTGAGGGTCAATATCTATCTATCTATCTATCTATCTGATGGTCAATATCTATCTATCTATCTATCTATCTATCTATCTATCTATCTATCTATCTATCTATCTATCTATCTGAGGGTCAATAACTATCTATCTATCTATCTATCTATCTATCTATCTGAGGGTCAATATCTATCTATCTATCTATCTATCTATCTATCTATCTATCTATCTATCTATCTATCTATCTATCTATCTATCTATCTGAGGGTCAATAACTATCTATCTATCTATCTATCAATCTATCTATCTATCTATCTATCTATCTATCTGAGGGTCAATAACTATCTATCTATCTATCTATCTATCTATCTATCTATCTATCTATCTATCTGTCTATCTATCTGAGGGTCAATATCTATCTATCTATCTATCTATCTATCTATCTATCTATCTATCTATCTATCTATTTGATAGACTGAATAGTTTTATAATCTCTAAACTTTGAACATTGAAAACTACTAATAATTACATCAAACTAAAAACCTTAAATCTTCAAACTTTTAAAGCTACTTCAAACTTTAAGCTAGGCTTTCTCAAGCCAACCTAAAGTTTGTACTCAAACTTTTTAATCTAGTTATTATTATTATTATTCTGAGACTAAATTTCTAAATGTAACTCCTCCTAGAGCTTTTAAGCTACATGCACCAAACTCGGCACAGACCTTCAGACTAATCCCGAATAGTGTGCTATATCTTTTCTAACTGATCGGACTTACGGTTTTCCTAAAAATGACGATCAAAACTCGGAAAAACTCCCATTGATTAACATTGCGGAATGTTCAGAAATTTAAATCCCAACTGACGTTTTCACACACACAGACGAAAAAGGGCCTGTCAGCCCTGCGTCTCTCCTTCTCTCTCTCCCTCAGAGGATTTCTTTTATCAAGCAGCCAATAAGTAATGACCTAAAATCTTCATAGCCACAGTATAGTAGCTTCCAGGTTGACTTGATTCACTCAGTATGGAAAGGAGGCTTGATAAGTATCACCCTGGTAACTGCATAGCAACCAGACAGGGTTACCCTAGCAACCAAATAACAAATCACATATTTCTGCACCAGAAAATCATACAGACATCCTGTTTCACTTATTTCACTCAGGATGGAAAGTAGCCTTGATATGTATCACTCTGGTAACTGCCTAGCAACCAGATGGGGTTACCCTAGCAACCAAGTAACAAATCACATATCTCTGCACCAGAAAATCATACAGACTTCCTGTTTCACTTATTTCACTCAAGATGGAAAGTAGCCTTGATATGTATCACTCTGGTAACTGCCTAGCAACCAGATGTGATTACCCTAGCAACCAAGTAACAAATCACATATCTCTGCAACAGAAAATCAGAGAGACTTCCGGGTTGACTTATTTCACTCAGGATGGAAAGTAGCCTTGATATGTATCACTCTGGTAACTGCCTAGTAACCAGATGTGGTTACCCTAGCAACCAAGTAACAAATCACATATCTTTGAACCAGAACATGGTACAGACTTAGGGGTTGACATATTTCACACAGGATTGCAAGGGGCCTTATGAGTATCACTTTGGTAACTGCCTAGCAACCAGATGTGGTTACCCTAGCAACCAAGTAACAAATCACATATCTTTGCACCAGAAAATCGTAGAGACTTCCTGTTTCACTTATTTCACTCAGGATGGAAAGGAGGCTTGATATGTATCACTCTGGTAACTGCCTAGCAACCAGATGTGGTTACCCTAGCAACCAAGTAACAAATCACATATCTTTGAACCAGAACATTGTAGAGACTTAGGGGTTGACATATTTCACACAGGATTGCAAGGGGCCTTATGAGTATCACCTTGGTAACTGCCTAGCAACCAGATGGGGTTACCCTAGCAACCAAGTAACAAATCACATATCTCTGCACCAGAAAATCGTAGTGACTTCCTGTTTCACTTATTTCACTCAGGATGGAAAGTAGCCTTGATATGTATCACTCTGGTAACTGCCTAGCAACCAGATGTGATTACCCTAGCAACCAAGTAACAAATCACATATCTCTGCAACAGAAAATCAGAGAGACTTCCGGGTTGACTTATTTCACTCAGGATGGAAAGTAGCCTTAATATGTATCACTCTGGTAACTGCCTAGCAACCAGATGTGATTACCCTAGCAACCAAGTAACAAATCACATATCTCTGCAATAGAAAATCATAGAGACTTCCGGGTTGACTTTATTCACTCAGGATGGAAAGTAGCCTTGATATGTATCACTCTGGTAACTGCCTAGCAACCAGACGGGGTTACCCTAGCAACCAAGTAACAAATCACATATCTCTGCACCAGAAAATCGTAGAGACTACCTGTTTCACTTATTTCACTCAGGATGGAAAGTAGCCTTGATATGTATCACTCTGGTAACTGCATAGCAACCAGACAGGGTTACCTTAGCAACCAAGTAACAAATCACATATCTTTGAACCAGAACATCGTAGAGACTTAGGGGTTGACATATTTCACACAGGATTGCAAGGAGCCTTATGAGTATCACTTTGGTAACTGCCTAGCAACCAGATGTGTTTACCCTAGCAACCAAGTAACAAATCACATATCTCTGCACCAGAAAATCATAGAGACTTCCTGTTTCACTTATTTCACTCAGGATAGCAAGGTGTCTTGAAAAGTATCACTCTGGTAACTGCCTAGCAACGACAAGGGCTTACCCTAGCAACCAACTAACAAATCACATATCTCTGCACCAGAAAATCGTAGAGACTTCCTGTTTCACTTATTTCACTCAGGATGGAAAGGAGGCTTGATATGTATCACCCTGGTAACTGCATAGCAACCAGACAGGGATACCCTAGCAACCAAGTAACAAATCACATATCTATGCAACAGAAAATCATAGAGACTTCTGGGTTGACTTAATTCACTCAGAATGAAAAGGAGGCTTGATAAGGATCACCCTGGAAACTGCCTAGCAACCAGATTGGGTTACCCTAGCAACCAAGTAAAAAATGATGTATCTATCTGTCTATCGATCTATCTATCTATCTATCTTTCTGAGGGTCAATATCTATCTATCTATCTAACTATCTATCTATCTATCTATCTATCTCAGGGTCAATGACTATCTATCTATCTATATAGATCTGACGGTCAATATCTATCTAAGGGTCAATGACTATCTATCTATCTATCTGAGGCTCAATATCTATCTATCTATCTGAGGGTCAATATCTATCTATCTATCTGAGGATCAATATCTATCTATCTATCTGAGGATCAATATCTATCTATCTATCTATCTATCTGATGGTCAATAACTATCTATCTATCTATCGATCTATCTATCTGATGGTCAATATCTATCTATCTATCCATCTATCCATCTATCTATCTGTGGGTCATACTCTATCTATCTATCTATCTATCTATCTATCTATCTGAGGGTCAATATCTATCTATCTATCTATCTATCTGTGGGTCATACTCTATCTATCTATCTATCTATCTATCTATCTATCTATCTATCTAATCTATTTGATAGACTGAATGGTTTTATAATCTCTAAACTTTGAACTTTGAAAACTACTACTTATAATTACATCAAACTAGAAACCGTAAATCTTCAAACTTTTACAACTACTTCAAACTTTATGCTAGGCTTTCTCAAGCCAACCTAAAGTTTGTACTCAAACTTTTTAATCTAGTTATTATTATTATTATTATTCTGAGACTAAATTTCTAAATCTAACTCCTCCTAGAGCTTTTAAGCTACATGCACCAAACTCTGCACAGACCTTCAGACTAATCCCGAATAGTGTGCTATATCTTTTCTAAGCGATCGGGGGTACGGTGTTTGCCCCAGGGGCAAAAAATTGGGCAAAAAATCCCATTGACTTAACATTGAGCCGAACTTTGACGAGTCATAGCTCAGAGCGAGGATTTCACAGAGACGTGTGATTTACGAGATTTGAAGAGGCTGACAGGCTCTGTGAGAACATACCTCACAATGGGGTAAAAGTTTTACCCCTGGGGGGCAGGAGCTGCCCAAAATTGCCCCAATGTAAGTCAATGGAATTTTTTGAAAATTTTTTTGGTCGCAGACCCACAAATGAGGCGTCAAATCGTGCGGATTATTTGGGAATGGTGTTCTGTGACTTTTACAAGCGATCGGGGGTACGGTATTTGCCCCAGGGGCAAAAAATTGGGCAAAAAATCCCATTGACTTAACATTGCGCCGAACTTTGACGAGTCATAGCTCAGAGCGAGGATTTCACAGAGACGTGTGATTTACCACATTTGAAGAGGCTGACAGGCGCTGTGAGAACATACCTCACAATGGGGTAAAAGTTGCACCCCTTGGGGGCAGGAGCTGCCCAAATTTGCCCCAATGTTAAGTCTATGGTAGATATTGTATTGAACATAACTCTGGATAACAGTGTCTTAGAGACAAGGGGGCGGGCTCATTTTACTCAGACGACCAATCAGTCTCTCAGGATCATTGTGAAGCTATCAAGCCATGCCCTAGCAACCATTTACAGCACCTTAGCAACAAGTCCCATAGAATTCCATTGAAAGAGATCAAAGGGATTTCTCCGGACTGAATTATCATAGAAACACGAGGGTGGTCTCGTTTGACTTGGGACAGTAAAACAGCCAATCATGAATCCCCTCAACACTTCCTAGCCCCTCCCTAGCAACCATTTTCGAGCACCTTAGCAACCAAAATCCAAAGAGAAATATCTTCCATTCTGAATGTCACAGAGGCATGGGAGTTGGTTTATATCATTCATACTGACAAGCAGCCTTCGGAGATTCATCATTGGCAGCTGCCAAGCCACTCCCTAGCAACAATTTAGAGCACCCTAGCAACCACATTTATTGATTTCAATTACAGTAAGATATCTTCAGATCAGAATGTCCTAGAGACATGATAGTTGCTTTGTTTTAATTGGGTGAGTAATCAGTCTTCAGCTTTCATCATGTGAACTACTTAGCCACGCCCTAGCAACCATTTAAAGCACCCTAGCAACAAAGAACCATTGACAACCATTCAAAATCACTAAGATGTGTATCTTAGGATCAGAATGACGTAGAGACTTCCGGGTTGACTTATTTCACTCAGGATGGCATGGAGCATTGTTCCCTGTCACCTTGATAACTGCCTAGCAACCAGATGGGGTTACCCTAGCAACCAAGAAACAAATCAAAAATCTCTGCACAAGAAAATCACAGAGACTTCCGGGTTGACTTATTTCACTCAGGATGGCAAGGAGCATTGTTGGCTGTCACCTTGGTAACTGCCTAGCAACCAGATGGGGTTACCCTAGCAACCAAAAACAAATCACATATCTCTGCACAAGAAAATCACAGAGACTTCCGGTTTGACTTATTTCACTCAGGATTGCAAGGAGCATTGTTGGCTGTCACCTTGGTAACTGCCTAGCGACCAGATGGGGTTACCCTAGCAACCAAGAAACAAATCACATATCTCTGTACTAGAAAATCACAGAGACTTCCGGGTTGACTTATTTCACTTAGGATGGCAAGGAGCACTGTTGGCTGTCACCTTGGTAACTGCCTAGCAACCAGATGGGGTTACCCTAGCAACCAAGTAACAAATCACATATCTTTGCACCAGAAAATCGTAGAGACTTCCTGTTTCACTTATTTCACTCAGGATGGAAAGGAGGCTTGATATGTATCACTCTGGTAACTGCCTAGCAACCAGATGTGGTTACCCTAGCAACCAAGTAACAAATCACATATCTTTGAACCAGAACATCGTAGAGACTTAGGGGTTGACATATTTCACACAGGATGGAAAGTAGCCTTGATATGCATCACCCTGGTAACTGCATAGCAACCAGACAGGGTTACCCTAGCAACCAAATAACAAATCACATATCTCTGCACCAGAAATTCATACAGACTTCCGGGTTGACTTAATTCACTCAGGATGGAAAGGAGGCTTGACAAGTTATCACCCTGGTAACTGCATAGCAACCAGACAGGGTTACCCTAGCAACCAAATAACAAATCACATATCTCTGCACCAGAAATTCATACAGACTTCCGGGTTGACTTTATTCACTCAGGATGGAAAGGAGGCTTGATATGTATCACCCTGGTTACTGCATAGCAATCAGATATGGTTACCCTAGCAACCAAGTAACAAATCACATATCTTTGAACCAGAACATCGTAGAGACTTAGGGGTTGACATATTTCACTCAGGATTGCAAGGAGCCTTATGAGTATCACTTTGGTAACTGCCTAGCAACCAGATAGGGTTACCCTAGCAACCAAGTTAAAAATCACATATCTCTGCACCAGAAAATCGTAGAGACTTCCTGTTTCACTTATTTCACTCAGGATGGAAAGTAGCCTTGATATGCATCACTCTGGTAACTGCCTAGCAACCAGATTGGGTTACCCTAGCAACCAAGTAACAAATCATATATTTCTGCTCCAGAAAACCGTAGAGACATCTGGGTTGACTTAATTCACTCAGGATGGAAAGGAGGCTTGATAAGGATCAGCCTGGTAACTGCATAGCAACCAGACAGGGTTACCCTAGCAACCAAATAACAAATCACATATCTCTGCACCATTAAATCATACAGACTTGCGGGTTGACTTTATTCACTCAAGATGGAAAGGAGGCTTGATAAGTATCACCCTGGTAACTGCATAGCAACCAGACAGGGTTACCCTAGCAACCAAGTAACAATTCACATATCTTTGAACCAGAACATCGTAGAGACTTAGGGGTTGACATATTTCACTCAGGATTGCAAGGAGCCTTATGAGTAACACTTTGTTAACTGCCTAGCAACCAGATGGGGATAGCCTAGCAACCAAGTAACAAATCACATATCTATTTAACAGAAAATCGTAGAGACTTCCAGGTTGACTTATTTCACTCATGATGGAAAGTAGCCTTGATATGTATTACTCTGGTAACTGCCTAGCAACCAGATAGGGTTACCCTAGCAACCAAGTAACAAATTACATATCTCTGCACCAGAACAACATAAAGACTTCTGGTTTTGTTCATGGTACTCAGGGTTGCAAGGATCTATCTATCTATCTGTATGTCTGTCTGTCTATTTATCAATCTATCTATATCTATCTTTCGAACTATCTATCTATCTGAGGGTTAATATCTATCTATCTATCTATCTCTCTATCTATGGGTCAATATCTATCTATCTATCTATCTATCTATCTATCTATCTGAGGGTCTCTATCTATCTATCTGAGGGTCAATATCTATCTATCTATCTATCAATCTATCTATCTGAGGGTCAATATCTATCTATCTATGTATCTATCTGAGGGTCAATAACTATCTATCTATCTATCTATCTATCTATCTATCTATCTGAGTTTCAATATCTATCTATCTTTCTAAGGATCAATATCTATCTATCTATCTATCTATCTATCTGAGGGTCAATAACTATCTATCTATCTATCTATCTATCTATCTATCTATCTATCTATCTATCTCTCTGAGGGTCAATATCTATCTATCTATCTATCTATCTATCTATCTATCTATCTATCTATCTATCTGATGGTCAATATCTATCTATCTATCTATCTATCTATCTATCTATCTATCTATCTATCTATCTATCTATCTATCTATCTATCTATCTATCTGAGGGTCAATAACTATCTATCTATCTATCTATCTATCTATCTATCTATCTATCTGAGGGTCAATATCTATCTATCTATCTATCTGAGGGTCAATAACTATCTATCTATCTATCTATCTATCTATCTATCTATCTATCTGAGGGTCAATAACTATCTATCTATCTATCTATCAATCTATCTATCTATCTATCTGAGGGTCAATAACTATCTATCTATCTATCTATCTATCTATCTATCTATCTGAGGGTCAATATCTATCTATCTATCTATCTATCTGATGGTCAATATCTATCTATCTATCTATCTATCTATCTATCTATCTATCTATCTATCTATCTATCTGAGGGTCAATAACTATCTATCTATCTATCTATCTATCTATCTATCTGAGGGTCAATATCTATCTATCTATCTATCTATCTATCTATCTATCTATCTATCTGAGGGTCAATAACTATCTATCTATCTATCTATCAATCTATCTATCTATCTATCTATCTATCTATCTGAGGGTCAATAACTATCTATCTATCTATCTATCTATCTATCTATCTATCTATCTATCTATCTATCTATCTGTCTATCTATCTGAGGGTCAATATCTATCTATCTATCTATCTATCTATCTATCTATCTATCTATCTATCTATCTATTTGATAGACTGAATAGTTTTATAATCTCTAAACTTTGAACATTGAAAACTACTAATAATTACATCAAACTAAAAACCTTAAATCTTCAAACTTTTAAAGCTACTTCAAACTTTAAGCTAGGCTTTCTCAAGCCAACCTAAAGTTTGTACTCAAACTTTTTAATCTAGTTATTATTATTATTCTGAGACTAAATTTCTAAATGTAACTCCTCCTAGAGCTTTTAAGCTACATGCACCAAACTCGGCACAGACCTTCAGACTAATCCCGAATAGTGTGCTATATCTTTTCTAACTGATCGGACTTACGGTTTTCCTAAAAATGACGATCAAAACTCGGAA